>OX375883.1:2896227-3376227 GCA_947359465.1 Metellina segmentata | reverse complement strand
GACACTGCAGTTTTAGTGTCTTCGATCCAATTGTAATACTGGTTCAAAGACATATCTATGTAAAGAAATTAAGAATGCAACGTTCTCTCAGAAATCAAAATCATGGAGTGCTTTCAGGATGAGTTGGAAATTGTTTTGTTTTTATGTGTAGTTTGAATTGATGCTATATTGTGTTTTCTTTTTGTCGATGAATGTGACAATCCTTTTCACACGTTCTGGATACATTTTCATGCGTTCACACAATACATGACTGCATCAGATTTTTTTTTTAATGTGTGTATCAAATAATTATGCCCTTTTCAGGAAACATGAAATCCACAACAGATTTAACATGTGTATCAAATAATTATGCCCTTTTAGTTTTTCAGGATTGGTGGGAAACATGAAATCTGCAACAGATTGAACGTGCACATGAATCAAATGGATCTCATTGCTAATTTAATGAACTGGGATGAAGATTGTAGTTCCTGTATCATACACATGTTTTTCAAAATGAATAAATGTTTTTTTATTTATGATATGTGTTTCATTTCAAACCTTATTAAAAAAATATGCTTCAGGTGAATCTTTTGTTTTCTGATTGACACACTAAGCATTTTAATGTATACTCATATTGTTTATTGAGCGAGACGTGTTTTTTGTTGAATGATGCAAAACTCCTGGAAGAGGTACACGGTATAAACATTTTTTTTTATGTGCTGACTTTGCATGACACGGTATAAAATTTTTTTATTTTGTGGAAGGCAAATCTTCTGGTATGGGTCTCACTTAAAAAAAACAAACAGGGGGGGAGTAAATAAAACAATTGGGGGGTGCACGTTCAATTGATTGGCGAGAGAGAAAGAAAAAACATCACTCGAGTGTTGCCATCTTGTTGATAAATGTTCAAACCCAATCGTGGAAATTAAAAATAATAAAAGGCACGCGTAATTCGTTTTCAATTTCAAACCCAATCGTGGAAATTAAAAATAATAAAAGGCACGCGTAATTCGTTTTCAATTTCAAACCCAATCGTGGAAATTAAAAATAATAAAAGGCACGCGTAATTCGTTTTCAATTTCAAACCCAATCGTGGAAATTAAAAATAATAAAAGGCACGCGTAATTCACATCGCTTTTGCCGATAAATATTCAAACCCAATCTTGGAAAATAATAAAAGGCACGTTTAATTCACATCGCTTTTGCCAATAAATGTTCAAACCCAATCTTGGAAATAAAAAATATAAAAGGCACGTTTAATTCATTTTCTAATCCAATCTTGGAAATAAAAAATATAAAAGGCACGTTTAATTCATTTACAAATCCAATCTTGGAAAATATAAAAGGCACGTTTAATTCATTTACAAATCCAATCTTGGAAATAAAAAAAAATATAAAAGGCACGTTTAATTCAAAATGGGTCGTTTTCAATTTAGGAAATTTTTTTCATGGGGTCACGGTGCTCATCTATTTTTTCGACCGACTGTAAAGCCATTGACACCTGCATATTTTATGCAAGGAATTCCACACAATGATGTGCAGGATCTCGATACTATTGACAGTAACAGCTTGAATCGTCGTCTGCGGTATCTGCAAAAGCTCCGAAATGATTTACGCACAAGATTCACAAATGAATACCTAGCCATGCTAGTGCATAGAGGAGAACGAAGGGGAGACACCTTACAAGTGGGTGATATGGTTTTGATTGGCACTCCGGACAAGCGCATCAACTGGCCTTTGGGTCTCGTTCTTCATGTATTTCCGGGTGCAGATGGCCCTGTAAGAGTGGCGAAAGTAAAAACGGCTCAGGGTGAAAAAATAAGACCCGTCCAAAACCTTTATTTTTAGAAGTAGCTCGTCCTGCAGATCTACCTCCGCGTTGTCAATCTCAAGTGTTGCCAAATCCAGATCAAGCCGCAGATCCTAAGAGATCATTCCCACTAAGTTCACCAACACATCAACAGACTGATGCATCAGAGATTACTGAACCATTTTCGGAGTCCTTTATACTGAATGGACCTATAACCACTAGAATCGGGAGACAAGTAAAAGTTCCTCATCGGCTGAATCTTTGAACTGAAATAGTCTATAGTGTTGCAATTTTGTAAAATTGCAAGGTGGGAGAATGTTGAAGAACGTGAACAGACTCAATTGTTGTGACTTTTGTTTACTAATGACTTTAATTTAACATGTTTTTTTAAGGTAAATGTGTGTGGCAACAGTGATGTTGTTCGGATTTCTTGTGAAAAATAATGATATAGTTCGTTTGTATACTGTTCTGATCGCTGTTAATTAAAAAGGTTTTCGTTTAGTTCCATTGTCATTTATTAAAGAAAAAGATTTAGATCGAATTTAAACAAGATTTAGATCGAATTTAAACACTTATTTATTCCCACAGTAATAAAATCGAAAAGAACGGAACGTCGAAAAGCGATGGTAACGGAAATCAAAGAGCGATCCAAAAAACGCACGTGCTAACGAAGGGAGCAGTCGATACTTATTTAACGATGGTGTAATTTCCACAGCAATTAAATCGAAAGAGATGGAGCGTCTAAAAGCGATGCTGCAGGAACGTTTAAAGCGATGGTAACGGAAATTACATAGAGCGATCCAAAAAAACACACTTGCCAACGTAGGGAACGGTTGAAAAAGAATAGTATTTGAAAAAAAACGGTCGAAAAGGAGTGGGTGGTATTTGAAAAACCCGGGGAGAAGGGACTGGGATAGGGTTGCCATAAATAAAATATAGCCAAAATTCAATACATTTGGTGATATTCGCGTGTTTGGCGACAAAAATCAAAATTGGCACGATATCACGGTTTTCAAATATAGGGTTGCCAAAAAACTAATTTGTAGAACCAGGTTACCAGATTTGGCGAGAAATCTATGTGGACCGTATAGTAAAGGTCCCCCGAAGCTCAAAGTATTTGCCAAGAAAAGGATCACTTATGAAATGCAATGGTTGCAAACAGAGCCCGATTTAGAAAATTTGGTATAGTAGGCACAACACGCAGGAAGGCCCCCCCCCCCATGTTATTTGTTCATCACAAAAACTAATTTTATAACAATAATTGGTACTTACGTATTTGACTGTTGACCGTTTCACAGATGTCCCCAAAAAGTATGAGAAAATCGTGACATTACTTATAACTCTTGGCAAAACAAAATAAAGCAGATGAAAATTAAAAACATAATAGTTAGATAATTTATGTAATTACAAGAATGTGATAGTGGGGGAAACAGTCGACGGACATTTACGTAAATACCCAATAATTTATGTAACTACTTTAAAACTTTTTAAAATTTTTAGATACTTTTGAAATTTAGGGGCCCTCTAAATTATGGGGGCACTAGGCCCGTGCCTCACGGGCCTAATGGTAAATCAGGGCCTGGTTGCAAAGTGCGATAGCTCTCCAAAAAAAATTACCATGAACACAAATTAATTACCCGCCTCCGGCGCTGTATTTCGCTCCTATTTGATAACGATTTCGACGAAAAGTTTCGTTTCAAAGCTGTGTGAAGAAATTTGCTTGTTGTCGACCTTTTTAAACGTCGGTTTAGTCGTTTCCTATTCAATAAATTACGTCTTTCTGATAAAGTGTATTTTAAGACAGATCGAAGCACTGCAATTTAGGTACTTGGTTATTGGTTCTAATATTCACTCCTTACGCTTGGGACTATATACTAATATTCGCTCCTTCCTGGGTCTACCATAAAATTTAAGTGTGAAACTGATGGGCATCTTTGGTGTCGGTGTTTTTTGCACAACCTATTTGGTTTCTCATTCAAAATATTTACTGCTCTCACTTGTGGGGACACAAGGGCTTTTAAAACTTTTAAGTAGTTACATTTGTGTTGGGATAACAACTGACCAACAAATATTTCTTTTTGTTCTCTGCAAACAAGCTGAGTTTAGGGTCAGTTTATACATTGCACAAAGTAGGTTTTGCTAATTTTGAATCTCCGATGGAAAGGTTCCATAGACTTGGACCCTTTCAAGAGGGAATTCTATTCTCTATTTCTGATAAAAGAGTCGACACTATTTAACTTTTGTTTTTGCTATTTTTCGAAAAAACGTTGGTGTCTGTCAATTCCTGGATTATTTATTAAATTCTGTGGAGGAAAATTGACTAAGTTTAAATAGTAGAGATGGGCAGAATCAAATATTTTTTAGTACAGAATACTTGGTATTTTAGTAAATATTCCAATAATTTTACAAAAATGATTATTTGATGGTGAGAATCAGAAGTATGATATATGTTTATTATTTAAAAATAACTCATAATAGTCATGTCTGCCTTGTGCCTTAAAATTCCAAAAACAGCGTTTCATGGATTTAATCTGCTGCAAGAGGAATTTAATGAATTTTTATTTGAAAATGATAAAAATTTGTGAACAATGCTACAAAATTTTCTATTTTTCTAAAATTTTTTGATTAAGCTGTGCTTTAAAAAATTATTTTTTACATAGCATTTTTAGTCTGAATTATGCATAAACTAGCCGGGCTGCGCCGGCTAGCGCTCGGCGGTGTGCAACAGTGCTTTTTTTTATAATTTTTACACCGTAATTAAACATGTTTTGATTTGTATATTTTATTTATTTTTATGAAACAATTCTTCAAATCATTGTGTATTCAATCAAATATTTAAGTAAAGTTGGTCGAAATATACATATACCGCTACAAAATTACCCATGTCTAGTGATATTTTGCAGGAAATAGACATATTAATAAAATATAACTCCTAAATTATATTTCTGCAATAGGTAATATACAGGAACACATAATGCAAACAAAAATAAAATTCCAATTCTTGAAAAATGCAAAATTCTGCAAAAAAACACGTACGAATCTATTCAAACGTGTTGATTTTCGACTTCCTGAATATATTGTGAAATAGAATAATGGGACAAAAGACTTTCAACATTATTGACAAAGACAATAATGATTTATTAACAAAAAGAACACATATTTATAATACTTGGGAATACTAAAATATGTCCGCAACATCTCGCAGTCAACTCAAATACCAAAACACGGAATTCTAAATAAAATTAAAAAAGTAAACATTAATTCTGACGTGGCCAGATACCGGGTAGCAAAATTACGTTTAAATTACTTTTACATCAAAGGAAGAAATAAAAAGTCAGTTCAAACATAAATATTACAATTTAATTCCTTATTTTGCATAGAAATTGACCTCGGCTATTTGAAAACAGCGATAATTCAAAATATCTGGGTTATTTTATTTACGTTGATTGTTGCCATTCGACGATACACAAACAACGTCGATTTTGGGTCCACGTACGTTAGTGTTTTATATATATAGATTTTTCTCCTCTCAATCAAAATTTTTTGGCATGTATGATAACCATTATTAGAACTATAAACAAAGTGTATTGTTGAAGAATAACAAAAATTAATCTCATGTATATATATAGCTAAATTTTCTGGTCTTTCATATATTTTCTGCAATTATAACTATATGTAAAGTATTTTTTATGTTGATTTTACAAATCGTGACTTTTTAATTTGAGTTTTCATATTGGATATTTGGTTTTTTACCACATTTTGAAGAAATAGTCAATAAGCACTAAATAGGGAACATTGCCATAAAACTATTTTGGAGGAAGCCCCAGAGATGTATATCTATAGCAAGGAAACATTTTTTTTACAAACTCTTTATAGTTTGTATGAATGTAAACAGTATTTAGTTATTTTTAATACCAGGATCTGAAGTATTAAAATTATTTTTGTAAACTGATAAAAAGTGATGCATCTTAGTTCATCTAAGTACAAGAATGGTTCTGTAAATATTTACAAAATAAATTACATTAAGTAATCAAATCTTGTTCAAAGAAATTCACTTTTTACTTTTACAACCACTGTTTTCAGTACGAAGATGTGAGAGGAGGTAGTCAAAGCAGAAAAAAATATTAATTATCATTTTACTACTGTAATAAAGATTTTGTTAGGAATTTAAAAGGTAATTTTAATTATCAGATATTTTTTTAAAAATAACAAAAAAAAATGAAATAATGTTATTTTTCTTGGAAAAGAAAAACAGTATAGCATCTTATTTGCTGGTATTTTAACTGTCAGAAATAAAAAAAGCTTGAAAATTTCATTAATTAAATTTTTTTTAAATAATTTAAGTAAAAAAAAATAAGGAAAATTAAAATATACAGTTAAAATTAATAATTAATAAAATAAATTAATAAAAATTAATATTAAAAACTTCCAACTTGATTTTCAAAATAAAAGACAAAGTATATGTACAATTTACTGATAATTAGGCCTGCCTGTTTGGGAAATTGTTTCCAGAAAATTTCAAATCCAATCTCTTAATTGATGGAATTCTTCAACATTTCATCGTCACAATGTATTTGAAGACATACAAAACTGGAAAAGGCAAAATCGAGACTAGAAATAACACTAATGAAAACAATGGATACCCATGCAATGTGCCATTGCTACCTGGTACTACTCTTTTTATCAAGTACCTTGTGGATCTGAGTACTCTATAACCATGTGCTTGTATCGCAATCCTGTAGTGTTCGATCCGTGTACTTCGGTAATTGAATACTTGTATCTGAATCCATTGATATTTGAATTCTTGTATCTGAATCCATTAATATTTGAATTATTTTGTTTCCTAATACTTTGGAAAAGAATTGAGTACAATGATAATTTTTTAGTATCAAGTACATGAGTGATTTTGTATTCAAATACTCCCATCACGATTAAATAGATTAAACTTCTTAAGTTAGTTTAATTTTGTCACTTTTGGGCTTTCTTTAACTGAAAATATATATCAAGATAATATTATTTTATTACTATATAAACAATGTTAGATTGCTATAAAGTTAAAAATTAGCAACATGTTTGATATCTTTTCGTCATAATCAAAATGCAACTTTGTTTGTGTATTTAAAAATTTAATTGATTTTTCAAAAATAGAAATGATTGTTCTTTTTTTTGTTTCTGTATTCTTAATTTTTCTATTAATGAAATACTTATCAGTTTCTTTCCTAATTTCAGTCTCCTGGTAGCGTTATTTTGGGCCTCTTTTTAAGGAAAGCAAACAATTGCACGAAACAACCCTCTTTGGAAGGTAAGTGTGAAATTTACTTTGAAACATTTCTAAGTGAATCAAACTTGATTTGACATTATTTGAAAATTCAGTGAACAAATTAAGTGCAATCTCTTAAGCATTACATTTATACCTATTGTTGAAATGCTCACAATCGTCTAAGAAATTAGGTCATTTCTATACCTACTGTATCATGTCGTGAAGCAGAGACAATGGAGTGGTAATTGGTTATGGTTGTGATGAGTACGGAATTTATTTTACTGGGAAGTAAGAACTAAAACAGCAACAAAGGCTTTACACATAAGACTCCATTGGAATGTAAAACGTGTAACTAAGTGCTTTGACGTAAATCACATTCTTAAATGTTCTGGTAAAGTCCATGTTACACCCTGTGATAGGTTCCGAAGGAAGATGTTGGGACAAGCAACTTCCCTTTCTGGTGTGGGTATGTAAAAAACACAACACATGTGAATGCATAGGGAAAAGCTTGTGATGTGTGCAAGAAAACATTTTTGTTAAAAGGTATTTTAACGATACATTCATACTGGAGAAAATCGTATTTATGAAATATGTGAGAAAGAGTTTTTAAACATTTTACAATTTTGTAGGCATAGGAAAACTCAAACTAAGAGAGGAGTATGGACGTATGTATGTGGTAGTGTGTATGAGTATGGATGCATGAGTTGTCATTGCCATAATTTAATTTTACAAAAACACTGTTAGCTTGTAGTGAATTTTACAATTTTAGAGGCACATTTGGTATGCATCATTACATCATAATTACAACTGTTAAGTTTTCAAATGATTAAATAAAAATGTAAGTTGTTTTATAAATTTGTATTTATACATTTCCTATGGGACTGTAACGTCATGAGAAGAATATACGTGGTGAGTAGCTTGAATACAATTAACACAGCTTTTAAAATTACAACCCATTTAATTAGTTATCGAAGACATTTACAATTTAAGGCTATTTCGAGGCTAATATAAAAAAAGTACAAATATGGTTTCAGTCCCGCGGCTTCATCTGAGTAGACCAGTTCTGCCTCTGTTCACGTTCATGCGTTCAACGATTGTCTCTTCTCTTTCGCGGGAAGTCTGCTCACATTCTTCTGAAAGTGCGACAGTTCAAAGACGAGGGGCTACCCCCATCCGGACATAAATTTGCCAGCCGATTCCCTTCGACGACGAATCCACGTAACAAAGGAAATCTCAATAAGGACCTCCATGAAAGCTGCTGCAAGGAGACATCCCATGACGTTACAGGACACATGAAAACTGTTAGTACTGTATCTCAATTGAAAATTTATTGGTGCACTTGCAATGTGCTACTGTGTATACTTTGATGAAAGTATTCAATAGATACTTTACATTATCAATGCGGAGAGGAATCTTTTTGTACTGTTTTATTCATTTGCATCTATTGTTATGTTATCCATAAGTCACTGTCAATACGTCTTGACACGATCATTAATACTACCATTCCAAAGAATCATCAACAAATTTCTCTTGTTGGGGTTAATTAGCACAAAATTTAGAGAAAGTCCATTCACTGTGGCAGCTGACATATCGAAAACGACTCTTAGTTTTGTATTGCTTTTCTCAGGACACAATAGATCCCATGATGGGGCAAATAATAATCTTTAGTTCAGTCTGCTCAAACACTTCCTTGTGTCCAAAGTACTTGTAATTCTCCTATGGGGGGGGGGGAAGTTTTTGAATCAACTCCAGTCCAGAGTGTATTCAATACTTTTACAGCTTGTTTAGAATCACCCAGAGCTCCATTGTTGGTTGGCATGGTAACCATATACTACCTCCCATACTCAGTCCTGGTAAGGGTTGCAAAGAAATGTTTTTCACAAACAACTTCTTTACTCAATTTACAGACGGATCTTTTACAGATTCTATTCTCCAACATCACTGTAAACCACTTTCAACACTACATGAGCAAACTTTACCAATTGAATACAGGTGTCTCATTGCTGGCATAGTTGCATGTCTCAAAGGAACGGTAAAAATAATCCTCAACCAATTACATTTGCTTGTCAGAAACTGACAGCTGCTCAAACAAAATGGAGATCAATTGAGTGAAAGAGACATGCCATAATATGGCTCTTATTCAATTTTTGTTTGGTCTTGAAGAACTCCCGTGTTCTTCAATGCTTACCATAATCACCCTTTGAAATTTTTGACTGAAGGTATTCTAAAAAATGTATGATTACAGAGCCGTTGCTCTGTCTCATTTCAAGGTGTCAATTGCTCAAAACCTGGTATAACTATCATTACTGATGCATTATCCTGAATTTATGAGGAAAATTAATAAGATTTCTGATGGGTGTAATTATATGTATAGGGGCATTTCACAGTATTAAGTTGTTACAGACTCAGAAACATATTTTATCCTTATATTCTCTTACAATGAAAATGTTTAAGCTAAATTTCAAGTCATTTTATGTTTTAGTATGTAATTAAAACATTAGCATTGAAAAAGTTTTAAAAAATTCAAATTTATATTAAATATAGAGATTTATATTGCTTGTTACAGACTCTAGTTAAAAGGACATGCATTTTTTTACTGGAATTTACTGGATTTTTTAAAATTGGAAAGGACAAAAATAATTTTTAATGAATTATTTATTACATAACTCCTTGTTTACAAGCCTGTTACAGACTCTACACATTTGTCTCTTGTGAATATTAATGAAAATACTGAGAACTGTGTTCAGACTATTCCAACAAAATTGTTCTACTGTTCAATAGTGTGTATGATTGATGACATTTTTTTGGCTATTTCCTCATTCTATGCAAACCAAGGTGCAGAAGAATGAATTGGTGGTGGGTCACTGTGCAGAATTGACAGAAAAGTTTCCTGATAAATTTCTTCAAACTCTGCTTTTGGCATAGCTTTAAATTTATTTGTTGAGATAGGTTTAAGTTCAAACTTAACAAGCAATTTTTTTTTTGTAACATTTTTACTATTTGCTTTGGTTACTAGTCATTACTGTAAAGTACAGCTATCCAAGTGCCTACTTCAATGTCAGGTTTTGATATGCTTTGGTCAGTGCTTATAGCTAATGATTGACAATTCTCATTCCTACGAATACCCCACATCTTTTCTCAATATATTTGGAGTTAACTTCTGCAAATACTTTGCACAGTTACTATGTTGATGATGGCATTCTTCTGGTGCCAGGGATTGATGTGACTCAGCTCCATCTATTTTCAAGCTTAAACTCATCAACAGTTGCTACCACCTCAGTTTCAGGTACAAAAAGAATGTTTATTGGTTTAGCCTTATCTAGCCTCTTTTAGATTTATCTTTTAGCAATGACATAGAAATCAGTCATTAGATGGCACATCTTTTTTTTTGCATGGTACAGCACCACACACTTTTTTTCACTTCTCCCCTATACCATCTACTGGTCCTTTCCATGTGCTGTAGGGAAAAAAAATCCAGCTAGCAGTGCAGCCAGGGTCTTCCGTGTGCTCTTTTTAGTTTGTTCTTTATGTCTTCCAAAATAATTCTGTTACAGGTGAAAACGTCCTATTTGCAATGGGTTAGGACATCCGGGACAATTGCATAGGAAATATGCTACAGTTTACAGGAGGGCTTTATAGTATACAATGGCTGTAAATAATCACTTGTTCTAGTGACCAGTGAGCTTTCATGATTTCATTTTGTTATTTCAGGCTATAATTTTCTGCAAAATCCTTTTGAATGATAATTTGACTTTCTGTCAGTTTCTCTTTTAGATATTGCATGTTTTCTTGCTGCCATATTACATTGTATACATGCCAGGCAAATGAGTCCAGCTGTTCTTTAAGAACTTGTATCCCTTCAATGAAATCTGTTTCAACAGCTTCCATTCTTATTTGACCATCAAGGGTAACCCATTGAAAATAGCTAATTGGTATGTCTTCAATCAAATATGCAAGTATAGTAAAATAGAAATAAAAATATGCAAGTACTGGGAAAACTGAAACTAACTCTTCTAAAAGTTAGTTGAAGTAGTTTTTTGAAGTGAAAGTTTCATTTTACCTTCAAAGTTGAAGTTCTGGTTGTTTTATTTTGTGTGCAGACAAATAGTAAAATGAAAACACCAAAGACAAAAAAACATTATTCTTGCCAAATAATTTTAGAAATTCATTAAAAATAACAGAATTGAATAATAGTGGAAACCAGTTAACAATATTGTAACACTATTGTTGTAATTAGAAAATATTGATTTTGGTAAATTAAAAAAAATAATAATAATTAAAAATTTTAACAAAACTTTTCATTTGAATTTTGTAGCGGACTCTACAACCATAATTTTCACAATCTCAGGGCTCCTAATACGTCACCTTTTTATTTTTTGTCACTTTTTTGACATTTTGTCCCTTTTCAGGGGTTTTAAGTTCTTAAATTCTATTTGAAGAAGAAATATTTTTGTTGAGCAATTAAAGTGTATTTTTTTTTAATGTTGAGAGATATGCATTAATATTCAGAAACTTACCCCCCCCCCCATATATATACTTTAAATCCAAAGTTTTTTTTTTCATTTTAATATCAAACAACCAGATAAATAAACATCAAAATGGCCGCCAAGAATAAATTTTCAGCAGATACTATTTGATTCTGCATTAGAGATGTAGACTGATACAAATCTACCAAAAAAATTACAAAAATATAAATTCTTGTATTTAATGTATATTTATTTTTGAAATCTACCTATTTTACACCACTATATCAATCCAAAGGAGACCCTACAAGTAAAAATCTAGGGGAATGAAATCAGGTGACCGGAAGGGGGTCATTCACTGTCCCCTTTCAAACCAATCTACTGGTTGCCTAAGTTCGCACTAAGTCAGTTTGTCCCAATGATTCCTTGGTGTGCAGGTACACCATGATCTGATTTAACATAAGGGCGTTGCCTCAACAAAGTCCGTAACAGCACTGTTTAAAATTATTCCTGGATACTTCTTCACTGTAAGGGTCCCTTCATATAAAACAGGTCAGGTCCAACCAATTGGTAGTGTCATATTCCACACCACACGGACACAGAAAACTTTTGATGTATTTCACAAACGAAGAAGGGGTTTGTATTGTTCCAGTAATGGGCATTGTGTGCGTTTATTGTTCTATCTTCAGAAAATAAACATTCATCAGTCCATAAAATGATACTGACAAAATGCAAATCCTGGTCTTGTTGGATTTATAACCAATTTAAAAAATCAGTGTTGCAGCATTTGAACCCCACAAATACTAAATGGATGCAAAGAATTTTGTCAATGGAAGTCCTTGTAATTCCCATAGCGATGCTTGCATGCTGATAGCTTGAGAAAAATTCTGGAATATCAATGCTGTCATCCTGTGTGTACAAATACTTTCGAATATGAACAAACATGCGCGAGACTTGTGGATATTTCCTACCAAATTCACTCGCAGTTTCAGCATTCTTTTGATTGCACAAAGCGTTCATCATTGTTAATTCAAACAATTGTTCATTTGTTAAAGACGGATTAAACAACCTTCGAAAAGCTGTACCAGTTCTGAATTAGACGACAAACAGAATAATTAAGAATATTTAAATTCAGCAGACCATTAAACAGAATTTGTTCCAATTCCAGAAATTATTTAATTAGAGACAAAAATTTAATACCGAATAAATTGCATTGAACCGAAGCACAAATCGCATTTACACGATTAGCTTCCGAACCTGCTTTTTAGGTGCTGATAAATTGAAAACTACAGTACGATATTCTTTAACTTAATCAAAGTGATAAAATAACATTGCAAAACATACATAACTATGTTTAATTTTATTTCTAACTTCCGAAATAGCAATTTCAAAACATGTCTTTCTTTCAATTTGCATTTTACAATGTTCTTTACTTTTGTCGCACTAATTTTGCAATGAGTCAGTTTCCGTTCTCAAATTAGATAAGTCCGTCCGGCCTATCCTTAGTGTTTCAACATCTCTATGTCCCTGATGTGTTTCTCCCAAGTTGACGAGAACATGAAAATGTCATGGATCTGTGGTAGAGCGAACGATTCTGAATCTCCCAACAACCTGGCTTTCAGTTTGCAGAAGTAAAATGGTGCAATCAGAACCAGAAACATCACAACTTTAGGCACGAATACCCCGAAAGATGTCACAAAATCTTCGTATCTCAAGACCCTCTCAGTCAGTGGTATCTGGAAATATCCCTTCGATAAGTCGATTACTGTGATGAAAGCAGATGAAATCACACTCTTTTCTCAACTTTATCTATGTTAAGGAGAGGAAAATACTGTGCCCCAGTTATACCATTCTGGACACTTATAATGATACGATTTATTTAGGTTTATGTGATATATCTCGTTGCTTTATTATGCCTCATCAGTTCGGTACTGTAATTAGTGTCTGAAAACACTCCCATAACAGCTACCCGACCAATCCAATTTACGGCCATCTTATGGGGCTTAGAGGTTAACAGGACCAAAACTGGGTCTCCTACCTTAAACTTTCTAGACACCTTATTTCGGTTGTACTATAGTTTCCTTTCCTCCTTATTCTCGGTCATTCGCTTAACGCCTAACTCTCAAACACTTTTTCAATCTATCATTTAAATTCAATACGTAATCCACTACGTTTTGATCGGCGCTCTCCTGTCCAAACCTGTTCCGATACACTAACGTATGATACAGAATTCACAAATTCTTTCCATGGGCCAAATCTTTCAGTCACGACCCCTTTCCAAACAAACGTTTGACATTTTTGAAGGTAGACAGCAACCTCTTGACACTATTCTGTTCTGGGTGGCAAACCAGACTGTGGAAAACATACTTTGATGTATGGGAGTAATGATGTTAATGTGATGATGTAAATACTGAATATATATTCTTAAGGTTCTTGGAATAATACAAACGTAAATATCTTAGTTATCGGTTGTCTTCTCATCGTGAGGTATTGAAAATTTTTTCATTATTGACATTGATTTGATTAAGTTTTACATTTAATAAACAAGGACTTATTATATTTTTTACAAACTTTTATTTACTACGGGGCTTGAGATCCTACTTATAGTTGCTTCTTTTACCCTAGTTGCCATTTTATCATTTTTATTCCAGGTACCCAAAGGATCTCAAATTGGCAGGAATGTGAAAGTGAATAAAGTTCTAGAAAGTGTTGAGGTAGATGATATACGCATCTAGTATGATCAAGTAATTGCATCCGTATGCGTTCAAAATCTACTTTCACCAAACAGAGAACAATAGATTCTCACGAAGGCATGGAAATGCATGTTGTGCAGTGAACCCAATTCATATTGACCCATAAGATATAAAAAAACATTTTTGCACACATGCTAGTTGTACTAGCCTTGGACACCCTGAAATTCCGTTTTCCTATGTAGATATGAAGTTCATCACAAAGGCAACCAGATGCCACGTAAAGCATTTTAGCATCAACCCAATTAAGGGGGTAGCCTTGGAATTATGCAATATACAATGAAACCATCTGTAGACACCCCGATGCTATTCAGAGAGAGCTAAGAAAAGAATACTTCATTCGCAGGAATCAGTTCGTGTCTCACAGAAGGATACCTTCGAATCTGGTTGTTCCAGAAACGTCAGTTGTGGGGCAGGATCTCATACGTGTCTGTGCAGGACGACAAGAGCTCAAAAAAGAAAATACTTTTCAATACTTCAGGAAACAATCAAAGGAAATTAAATGCACGATTTGCAGCGATACGTTTTCAAGTAAATTCTTATTGTATCAGCAGAAAGGATCTCATGCTTTTTTTTTATCAGAGCGAAATCCATCAACTCATTGATACGTTAACCCTTCCACAAATCTCCACAAAGTGAGATCAGTGCCAATGTCAGAAAATCAGAGAGAAACTTCTCTGGGTGCAGTTTACAAATGTGACCCATTACTAGAACTAGAGAGAAGTCATCAGGTACTCCAATGTAATTTTTGCAACAAAGTGCTTCATAGTAAGAAAAGTTTGAGCAGACACATAAAATTGCACAGCGTTGATAAACCTTGCCAGTGTGATGTGTGTAAGAAATTCTTTTCTGATAGTTGTAGCTTAAGAAATCATATGCGTATCCACACTGAAGTGAAGCCATATGAGTGTGAAATATGCAACAAGCGCTTTTCGCAAAATGGGAGCTTAAGAAATCATAGGCTATTGCACACTGGAGAGAAGCCATATGAGTGTGAAATATGCAACAAACGGTTTTTGCTAAATCAGAACTTAAAGATACATATGCGTATCCACACTAAAGAGAAGCCATATGAATGTGAAATATGCAGCAACCGCTTTTCGCGCAGTAAGACCTTAACAAATCATTTGCGTACCCACACTAAGGAGAAGCCGTATGAGTGTGAATTATGCAACAAACGCTTTTCACGAAATGATAACTTAAGAAAACATAGGCTAATGCACACTGGAGAGAAGCCATACGAGTGTGAAATCTGCAAGAAAGTCTTTTCGGACAGTTCAAACTTAGGAACACATTTGCGGATCCACACTAAAGAGAAGCCATATGAATGTGAAATATGCAACAAATGCTTTTCACGAAACGGGAGCTTATATAGACATAAACGAATCCACACTGGAGAGAAGCCATATGAGTGTAAAATATGCAACAAACGGTTTTCGCTGAATAGGAACTTGAAAATACATATGCATATCCACACTAAAGAAAAGGCATATGAATGTGAAATATGCAAGAGATGTTTTACGCGCAGTTCAACCTTAAGTAGACATAGGCTAATCCACACTGGAGAGAAGCCATACGAATGTGAAACATGCAAAAACCGCTTTTCGGACAGTCAGTACTTAAGAACTCATATGCGTATGCACACTAAAGAGAAGCCGTATGAGTGTGAAATTTGCAACAAACGCTTTTCGCGAAATGATAACTTAAGAAAACATAAGCTAATACACAGTGAAACGAAGCCCTACGAGTGTGAAGTATGCAAGAAAGTTTTTTCGGACAATTCAAACTTGAGAACACATATGCGAATCCACACTGAAGAGAGGCCATATGAGTGCGAAACATGTAAAAAACGCTTTTTGGACAGTTCGAACTTAAAAATACATATGCGAATCCACACTGAAGAGAAGCCATATAAGTGCAAAACATGTAATAAACGCTTTTCGCAAAGTTCGAATTTAAGAACACACATGCTAATACACACTGAAGAGAAGCCATATGAGTGCAAAATATGCAACAAATGGTTTTCACAAATTTCCAACCTAAAAAGACACATGCGAATTCACACTAAGGAAAGATATATATGAGTGTGAAATATGCAACAAATGCTTTTCATTTGGCTCAATCTTAAGAATTCCTATTTGAATCCACACTGAAGTGAAGACACGTGTGTATGAGATATGCGAGAAACTCTTTTCAGAGTCTGAACTTAAAAACTTTTTATCTATTTACTCTGAAGAGAAGCTCTAGGAATGTTGACATATGGAACGAACGCTTTTCGTGAACAAACAAACACAAAGTTAGACTTAAAAATACTAGATTACGAAAACATGTATATTCTAACTGAAAAGAAGCCAGTTTGTTTTTCCTACTTGTATCTTCCTTTCCCCCTGGTCGCAGTTTTCTACAACTTTTTATCGGCGAGGTACCGTGTAAACAAAATTGATCTGATCTAAATCGACGAGTTATCTCGTCGAAACACATCGAGAGCTAAAAATAACCTTTTTGCTGTCCTACTTTGCCATTTTTGTGTGTTAATAGAAATTAATATTTTATAAATAATATTTTAATTTATTTCAAATGTGGATGAGTGAAAAGTGAGTGTTGGTATTGCAAAATAAAAATAGGGCAATTAACCTGTATTCCTGTTCAATATTCTGAGCTGGTGCATTAGGAATCTATGTAATATCCTGTTGAGGGAATGTATAAAATTTAACAAATGGTAAATCATCCAAAACAAAATTTATGTATGCAAAATGCTAATATAATAAATTAATACAGATTAATTACCCTAATTTATTACTTAATTATTTATCCCATACATTAATTTTAAGAACCCAATGCTTCTTCAAGACATTAATTATCGATTACAATTAATTGCATTATGTATACTTTAAATGAGATTTCTTTTTTTTCCCCCGGCACGTATTTAGTTTTGCTTCAACGAATTCACTTACATGCGACTTGAAAGTTTAACGTGTACAAGGCCCCATTAATGCCTTTGGTTCAATCGAGCTTCGAAGTCGCAATCCACAAATTCCTCTTCCGCGACTGTACCAATTGTGTCTCGTTGTCTGACGAACAAGAGTAGAAGAAACAAGATTTTGAAGCTCAGAATGTTGGATGGGACAATCTTAATGAATAAATTTGTGATGAAGTTACTTTCTCATGACATGTGAGCCAGTCATTACTGTTAATGCGAACCCAATAAGACTTGTTATATATCCAGGTGATTTTTAATCTAACAGATATTTCTTTATTTTCGATACCATAACATTTTATGTGGGTCATTAACATATAATCAAATATACTATTCTGAACAAGTCAATTGACACTAAATCCTCTACAGCTATACTCTCTCACATAATAGTCTATCAGGGGTGCAGAAAATGTTCGGGGCCCAATATTTCCCCAGAACACAATTTGTTTTGTCTGAAATTTACAGAAAACGTCCCCTTATTTTCATTCCGGTTTAAGCAACTATTAGAGTACATTGTTGATGATTAAGAACTCTTCTTAAGACTATTACTTACAAATTTTAAAAAAAACTAATATTTGTTTCAATAAAAAAAAATTTACATTGATGGATTATATTCGTTGTCACCAAGAAATGGAAGCCTTCCCGTCTCTTTGTGAAGGTTGTCAATAACCTTTGACCTCATATAGACCTTGAAACGAGATGCTGACGAAAACCGTGTTAAATGGTATCTTCCACCATGGAAACCCCTGTCCAAGGATTATTTCTATAGTTGTGAAGCCTTATGAATAGGAGGTCCATTCCATTCCATGAAGACTATACATTTCAGGGTTAGAAAATGCTTCTTTTATTACTGCGTTATTGTGGATGATCAAGCTTGATTTTTGATTTTCTTGAGAAGGATAAAGCAGTTTTTAAAAAAAAGGTGTGTTTAAAAGGTTTTTTCATAATTCTCAACTGGCAAAAAAGAACTTTCCTATCTAACTTGCACCCTCGGTTTTTGTTCATCCATATGGTAAGGGTTTCTAATGATTACTGAATTGTATGCTCATATGTAGTATCTGGAGGGCTTGTTATCTATCTGCTACTGAAACCGCTTTCTGTAATTGGAGGTTCAGATATTCTACGTTCAAGTTTTTCCAGTAATGTTATGCAAAGATTTTCTAATTTTTCGTTTCTAATATTTGATATTTTGTATTCTTCAACCAATAGACAGTCTTGATAAACTTTGTTTTTTAAAGACTCCTTTCCTTCCTCTCCAATAGGCTACGAATTTCCATTTGGTTTGCGAAGAAACCCAGCCAACACTACGGCAACGCCATGATGTCTGTTATTCCATAGGCAACAAATTAACATTGCTTTGCTTCGCAAACCAAATGTTTATTCGTAGCAATCACTGGGGGTTAGCGAGCATTGGTCACCCCTAACCCCACGAAAAGAACTATCATTGGCCATGCCGTGCTGGCCACGCAGTCGCTAGTGGGAGTTTTCTTATCTTCTTTCCGATACTGAATTTTACTGGCATTAGAGTAAAGGCTGGTTTACGATTCTGCGTATGTGCAACTGCGTATGCTCCGCCTTAACGCATACGCGGAGGATAGTCGTTTACAGTTTTGCGTATGGGCTTGCGTCGAAACGAGAAAACCAGCTTTCTATTATGCACACTAGATGGCGTGTTTACTTTTCGCGCGCTTTCTTGATCCATTTCAGTATTTTTTACGAGCGTTTTTTTTCTACCGTCTTATGTTTACTTTAACCAATTTTGAGAACCGTTGTTTTTTTTTTCTTTTTCCACGGGAGACATTTTTGTAGGTACTTGAGAACATTGCGAAATTAACATCACTTTGGAAACTTTTAACTCCGAACAAAACCAAAATTAGAATAAACAAGTAAATCTCGATTTCTAAAAAATATTGTACCGATTGTGAATACTCAGATAAATCAACATTAAACTATTTTCTTTCCACAACAACTATCTACTTTAAACTGAGACTATATAAGTGTTAAATTTAATCAGAGCATTAAAAACCAAAATGAAATGAAGTTAGATGAATAATTTGTTTTAAAATCTTTTTACTTTTGACCTTATATGTGAGATTGAAGGAAAACACGAAATTTGATATCTGATGAGGGTTTCTAGTTATTGAAATGAAAATAAATATATCTTCGATTTACTCATTATCAGGGTGTCAAGATTTAAATCATGATTTTAATCAAATGATTTTTTTTAAATCACTGATTTAAATCACAACAAATCACACATTTTTTATAACTAAGTAAATACACCATAGAAGTTGTAAAACGCTTTAATGTTTCTGTACTCATGGTGATTTCAGCATTAATGGCTACACTAAGCTCAGAGAGAACTGGGTCAATTAATGCATATTATAAAAGATTGCAACAGCCAGTTGTAACCTATTAGAATATACTATATACTGGAAACAGTAATGTAAACACACATGCCATCATAAATCTAAATGCCAGGAAGAGTAATGTATAAACATTCCTGATTAACAGCACTCATAATATAAACACTCAAAAGTATGTATGCAACAGTTTGATTCAAAATTATAAACTAAAGGGTAGTTTACTAAAGAGAAAGAGGCTAAATTACTTCCTACTTGTGTTTTTTTAGGTATTTGTCTGTTAGCTTATTCTTGTGGTGTGCAATAGAGATTAAAGAGTAGAAGTATACATTTTCACACACACAGCCATTAACATGTCAGCAGGAAGAAAGAAAGATCCAATATGAATTCAAAGAGTTTTAATATTAGAATTTACTATAGTCTGATTATTTCTGTCCTCTATTCTACTTCTCACACTATAGTTTAGGTCTGTCACTCACACTTGCTGATAAATTTGTTAACATGATGATGTAATTTACTCAAGGAAAACTATGTAGGATGTCAACTTGTGTTTTAAAGTCAAACAAATGTTAAGTATATATTGATTTACCATGTCACAAACTAAATTTTTTATTTAACAAATTTTTATAGATAATTATTAAAAAAAAAAGTGTATAGAGCCTACAGAAATTAAAAAAATCTGATTGATTTTTTTACACCCTGCTCATTATATTTTAATTCAGCCAACCACCGAACAAAAATTTAGTTGTCCATACAAACCTCATTTCCATGAAAATTTGTATCATCTTTTGTAAAATCTACAAATTTTTTTTTCATTTATTTTTACATTAAACAGAATAAAGTAAGCTTTAATGAATTGGAGTATGTATATTTTATCATTTGGTTTGTGCAATAAATTCAAATTGTCAGCATTCCATTTCTGCCTAAGATTTTTTTAAACTTGAACAAAACACACCTTGAATGTTGGGAAGTATTGAATTTTTAGTCAGCGAAACATTTTCCAATGGTATATTATGTAGTTAATTTATTTTCAATAGAAATGTTATTTTGTACCGAGGTTTTTAATTGTACTTAAGAATACGTTTCTTGTGTCAACTCACTACAATAGGAAATTTACTGTGTTTCTCATATTTCAAGAAATTTATTTATGCATACTACACATGTATGTGGTAACCATGTTCTTTTAATCATTTAGATTTAGTTTACCATGTCCTCTCTTTTAAGATTTGTGTGTCTTGCATATTCAATCTTATAAGCATTGTTAAATACTTAATACTAGTCGGGCTGCGCCAGCTAGCGCTCGGCGGTGTGTAATAGTGCTTTTTAAACTTTTTTACACACCGTAATGAAACATGTTTTGATTTGTATATTTTATTTATTTTTGTGAAACAATTCTTTAAATCATTGCATATTCAATCAAATATTTAAGCAAAGTTGGTCGAAATGTACATATACCGCTACAAAATTACCCATGTCTAGAGATATTTTGCAGGAAATAGACATATCATTAAAATCTAACTCCTAAATAATATTTCTGCAACATGTAATATACCGGAACACATAATGCAAACAAAAATAAAATTCCAATCCTTGAAAAAACACGTACGTATCTATTCAAACGTGTTGAATTTCGACTTCCTGATTATATTTATTGTGAAATAGAATAATGCGACAAAAGACTTTTCAACGATATTGACACAGACAATAATGATTTATTAACAAAAATAACACGTATTTATAATACTTGGGAATCCTCAAATATGTCCACAACATCTCGCAGTCAACTCAAATATCCAAACACGGAATTCTAAATCAAATTAAAAAAGTAAACATTAATTCTGACGCGTGGCCAGATACCGGGTAGTAAAATTACGTTGAAATTACTTTTACATCAAAGGAAGAAATAAAAAGTAAATTCAAACATAAATATTACAATTTAATTCCTTATTTTTCATAGAAATTGACCTCGGCTATTTGAAAACAGCAAGAATTCAAAATATCTGGGTTATTTTATATATGTTGATTGTTGCCATTCGACGATACACAAATAACGTCGATTTCGGGTCCACGTACGTTAGTGTTTTATATATATAGATAGTTTAAATATATAAGATAATAGGCACAAGAACAATGCGATTGACTATTTCATATAAACTTCCTATTAAGATATTCAAAGAAAATTTAAGTTACTTATGTTTATTATTATACTTGGATTGAATGCCGTTCACTGAGCAAATAATTTCAATTTATAAAATGGATAGGTGGCAAAATACAAGTGAAGTAAACACAGATGAGAATAATTAATTTATAATAAATGTAATATGATGCATGTAATGTGCTATTTTAAATATTTACCTGAAACATTAAGAAATAATTAGTAAGCAAATATAATTTCACTTTATTTAATTTAAGTATTGAAAAAAATTATTTTATTCTTTTTCTGCATTTGTGACTCAAAATTATATTAAATACAAAACTTGTAAATTTTAAAATGAAACTAGTACTAAAGATTATGAATAATAAAATGTACACACAAGAAATTCTTAGCATTAAATTTATTTAATTATAAATCTATCAATATAAGCAAGGGTGCAATTGTATACAGTCGAATTATGCCCATGGAGTTTACAAAACTATCATGTAGCTCAAGTGTATTCTTTCGCCATTGACAGAGCAACTGATATCTTTCAGAAGTTAGCTTCTTTCTCTTCTTTAGAGAATAATGTCTGAAATATAAAATGAAATAAACAAAATGCAAACTATATAACCACTGGTCATGAAATTCATCTTATGGATACTAATTTTTTTATATATGGTATTAAACATGAAATCACACTGTAAGTTAACTATCGACTTTTTGAATAACTCAAAAAGAAATTTTATTAAACTGGGAGTGGAGTATGTTTTATATTCAACTAATAACCACTATCAGCCTAAGCCATTCGGTGTATCGCCTTGTAATTTTGAACCATGGTCAGATGACGAGGCAACATCAGAGCTGGCACCCCACTCTCCGAACTTCTACACCAACCAAACATGAGGACTTTCAGCCACGACAGCTTTAAGGTACATCAGCCACCTCTACACTATATGTTTTATATAACTTGCAACACTAACTTAAAACAGTTTTACCCAATATATTGATTATTATCCTGGTGTAATAAGATTATAAAAACTTACATAGCAACACTTTAAAAACTGAATTAATCAACATTTAGTTTTATATCACTTTTAACATGGAAAGTACATTGTTTTTCAAATTTGAGATAGAAATTTTACAGAAGAATCAATTGCGGTTACTGTGTCTTGATTTGATGGGTATTCAAGGATGTTTCAAAATTTCACACAATCACTCGCTGAAAGCAGAGCTTTTAAGGAGTTACATGTAAATCTAGACACATTGCCGGAGTGGATGAAAAATTATGATACTGACTACTCACAATATATAGTTGTCACCTAAGGTAAAATATTAAATGTATTGAGGGGGGGGGGAAGCAGAGTATAGTAATTAACCTTGTAAACATACATAGAAATGTTTTCTCATCAACAGATATACGTTGGATAGGTATTTCGACACTAAAATTGAAATTCGTGATGATTGGTCGGTGATCGCTCATTGCATTATCGATGGTCTTCCATGTGCAACAATTGCTTATGTGATAACTCACCGCAGTGAGATCCAGGAATGACTGCGTACCTGTAGTTCTTGAAAGATATGTGTATTCCCCATTGTTTAGAGTGACCAGATTCAGATCAATTATCTACCTGACTACCTTTTTCATCCAAAGAGTGCGAGCCCCAAGTTGAACTTTTGGCGTTAAAATCACCCAGCAAGACAAGGAAGTCAGCATGGGTGTGGGGAATATTACAAAGGGTTTCTGTATCAATTCTTGAGTTATCTGGGTGGTATACGTTAATCAGAATGAAAGTGTGTCCAGGGAGAAGGACTTCAATGGCCTGGATCTCCGTGCTTTCTGCCTGGTCAATAACAATCTCATTGTACTTGACAATGTCGTTCCTAATAAGAAAAGCAAGTCCTCCTCCCATTCTATCGGTCCTATCTTTTCGTAGGATGGTATAGTTCTTAATGTTGAGTTTAAGATTTTTATTTAGCTTTGTCTCCTGAAGACAAGCAATATGAATGTCATTTTTCACAAGGAGATCCTGAAGTTCATCCTTTTTTCTCTGTGTTCCATTGATGTTCAATTGAAGAATACTGAGTGTCCTCGTAGTGCATTTCACATATCATCATTTGAATCAAATAAGAACAATAATAAGCAAATTGTAGTTACATATTTTGTAACAAATACTGCCTTTGTGATTAAATTGACTATTTCAATTTAAAGTATTATGTCATTTCGATTTGCAATTATGATGCGTATTTTCAACCATTATTTCATAAAAGCAGTTTCTTAGCATACCAATTTTTGCTAACTTTATGACTTAAAATTTTTTTTAAAATAACTAAAGATTTTAAAAAACAGTGATGCAAAGTAGAAAATTCGGTGTGATATTGAGGATTTTAGATAACTTTGTTTTGTGAATATTAAAAAGGTTTTGATTTTAAAACTTATTTTATAGCCGCCATGAAAGCCTCCAGATTCTTACAAATTGAATACAGATGCCTCATTGACTGGCACAGGTGTATGTTTCAGTAAAAATAATTTTCAAACAATTACATTTGCCTGTCAGAAAATGACAGCTGCTTAGACAAAATGGAGCTCAATTGAGTGAAACAGACATGCAGTAATATGGCTCAAATTGAATTTTAGTGTGGTCTTTTGAAGAACTCCCTTGTGCTTGTTTACTCACCATAATCACCCTTTGAATTTTTGATTGAAGGAATTCCAAAAAGTGGCCGATTACTGAGCCATTGCTCTGTCTCATTTCCAGGTGTCAATTGCTCACAAACCTGATACAACTATCACTATTACTGATGCATTATCCTGAATTTATGAGAAAATTAGTAAGATTTCTCATGGGTGTAATTATATATATTCTTTCATATCTTGTATTTGTGTATAGTAATCCTTTGTGTATATATATATATATATATATATATACTAATAACATTCAAATGCTTAAAACAACTAAAAAGCTAAATACAAAGAACTAAACAGCCTGGGGTATTCATCTGGGAAATGATTTATAACTTACCGTGCAAGCGCTGAAGCTGCAGACATAGTATGGTGGGCAATATAACATCAATATCAGTGGAAATTTAAATTAATTAGGAAACAAAATTTAAGTTTAAAAGGTATTAAGAAAATGATGAGGTGTGGATCAAGGAGTCACCAGGAAGAGCCTGACCCAGTCAACACAAAATGTTGTTTTGAACGTATAAGCAGCACTACGCTGGAAATTGGTCATACACTCCCCCAAACACCATAAAGAACAAAATACAAAGATGGATTAGGTCATATGGGAGTCAAGTCAAAAGCAAATGCCATCCATAAAATTAAGAAATAGTAATAAAAGTAACAATACAAACATACTGATGATTATCTATATTTTTTTTTGCAGTGCTATATGTTAAATGACTTCCATGACCATCATATATTAGTAACACTGGAAGTGCAAGTGCAAGACTCAAATCTGCTAATGAACATTTCAAACCATTTTTCAAATATGTTATCTTGCATCCAACCACATCGAGTAGCTGCATACATGGTCTAAACTATCTTAACAATTCGTAAAATCCTGATTTGACTTTCCAGTCCATGACTTAACAGCGGGGGCTTCTTCGTCCCCTGCTCGCTAATGCTCGCCATCCCCAGTGATTACTATGTGGTTTGCTTCAAGACCAAGACACTCCTTTCGCTAGTGATTTCCCTTTTTTTTACTGTAACACTTAATGCACCCTAAAATAATAGCCACATGAGTAAACCTTCTCCATGTTCTTCTCTGTACAATTTTGAATAAACCATGTTAATCTCGTAATTTTGTGATCAGTATTAGGCAATAGATATGACCGTCTTAGATTTTTTCCGGAAATTACGATTTAAACGTTCCGAAATTTGTATGACCAACTTTTAATTGCATCGACTTTATTTAGTAACCAATTTTAAAAATTATTGTACCATAAGAAAGAGTACATTCTAAGGTTTTCAGTGAAGTTTTCAATTTAAAAAAATAATAGTATTAAGGTATTGATATGACAGTTTAACAAAATGTAAAGAAAATTTCCCTTTATTTCAAAATTCGTCGCACCAACTTTTGATTGCATTGAATTTATTTATTAACCAATTAAAAAAATAATTGTACTGTAGGAAAGAGTACATTCTAAGGTTTTCCGCGATATTTTCAAGTTTAAAAAATATTAGTAGTAAGATTATATATGACAGTTTGACAAAAAATTAATACAAATGTCCCGAATTTCAAAATAATATTATAAGAAACCAAATTGAAATTTCTTAAAAAAACTCGACTAGCTGCAAAAATTCATGTTGGGAGGTACTCTAAAAAAATCACTAGTGAAGACTGAAAATTTGTACGTCTTTTGCAAACTCGCGTTAAAAATTTTGCTTTTTCAATTTTTCACCTAAAAAACCCTAAACCTATTGCCGCATCGGAAAATAAATCTTAGAAATTGGTCAGGAACACGATGAATAACAAACCATGTTAATTTCATAGTTTTCTGATCCATACTTTCTCTGGAAACTCATCTAAGAATCAACAGGGTGGTAACAGAACCTGGAAAACCGGGAAATCAGGGAATTCTCAGGGAACTTTTTGTTTCTGGAAAAATCAGGGAAATCTCAGGGAAAATTTCCAAATTTTACAAAAATCAGGGAAATTTTGACAGTTTAAACGGCTACCATTATTGTTTGTCCTATTTAGAGATGCGTGATTACGAGTGCTTTTGAGAATAGGATAAATCGTATTCGCCGAAATTGTAATTCGAATAAAGAACCATAGCGTCGTAATTTTTTAACACCACGAAAACTGCCATTTATTTCGCGGCTACAGCGTCTTGGTCGCCGTTAGGCTAGCAATTTAACTTGTGGGATACAATTTGAAATTTGTGTAACAAATGATGTTTTCTGTGTATTAAATTAATTCTTTTGGTCTGCAATTGCATTTCTGTAGAATTTTTTTTATGTATATTTGCATTTGGTTTCAATGAATAGTATGACAATGCAGGGTCAGGTGTAAAAAGTTCATAATTAAAAATATTTTGCATTTTTTCTCCAGTTTATTCAATTGCAATTATAAGAGTTCCGTTACGGTTTCAAACCCTTACAATAGCAATTAAAATATCTGTAGAGAAAAAATACAAAATATTTGTGGAGAATGATCCTTTTACACCCTCTGACCCTAAATATTTAAAAATAGTGTTGTGTGGATTCTGTATATTTATACCAATCACGGATCACGACATTTCTTAAGGGAATTGTTAAATCAGGGAAATTTTTGTGGGACTATCAGGGAAATCATGGAAATATCAGGGAACTTTTTTTAAAGGATTTTGTTGCCACCCTGATCAAGCTAAACAACCCAGTTTTCAATCCTGCGATAGCAGCTGTGATAACTTTTTTAAAAAGAGAGATATGCATAAATATTCAGAAACTTTACCTCCCTTATTCCTACCTTAAATCCAAAGTTTTTTTCACTTTCACTATAAACCAACCTGATAAAAAAACATCAAAATGGCCACCAATAATAAAATTTCTGCAGAAACTATTTAATTCTCTATTAGAAATGATGACTGACAACTATAATATATAAATCTACCAAACAAATTACAAAAATATAACTTTTTGTATTTAATATATATTTATATTTGAAAGCTACCTTTTTTACCCCACCTGAACATAAACGTGTTGGCGAAGGCGACCCTACAAGTAAATACATAGGGGGATTAAATCGGATGACCGGGGAGGGGGTCATTCTCTGTCCCCTTTCAAACCAATCCACTGGTTGACTAAGTTCCACTAAGCCAGTTTGTCCCAATGATTCCTTGGTGTGCAGGCACACCATGTTCTGACATAACGTAAGGGCGTTGCCTCAACAAAGTCCGTAACAACACTGTTTAAAATTACTCCCGATTACTTATTCACTGTAAGGGTCCCTTCATATAAAACAGGTCCAACCCATTGGTAATTCCAAATTCTGCACCACATGGACACAGAAAACTTTTGTTGTGTTTCAACAACGAAGAAGGGGTTTGTATTGTTCCAGTAATGGGCATTGTGTGCGTTTATTGTTCCATCTTCAGAAAATAAACATTCATCAGTCCATAAAATGATACTGACGAAATGCAAATCCTGGTCTTGTATTAATAACCAATTGCAAAAATCAGCATTTGAACCCCACAAATACTAAATGGATGCCAAGAAAGTGTGGAAAGAATTTAGGCAATGGAAGTCTTTGTAATTCCCATAGCGATGCTTGCATTCGGATAGCTTGAGAAAAATTCTGGAATATCAATGCAGTCATCCTGTGTGTACAAATGCTTTCTTCCTAGTCCAGGTTTTGCATCAAATAATGCTGTGGTTCTTCATCGTCTCATCATACGAACAAACATAGCAAGACTTGAGGCAGATGTGGATATTTCCTACCAAATTCACGCGCTGTTTCAGCATTCTTCCAATGATGCAAAATTCAACAATGATGCACAAAGCGTGCATCATTGTTGATTCAAACAATCGGTCTTTTGTTAAAAAAAATCATCACGGACAGATTAAATAACCTTCGAAAAGCTGTACCAGTACTGAATTAGACGACTAACAGAATAATTAAGAATATTTAACTTCAGCAGACGATTAAACAGAATTCGTTCCTATTACAGAAATTATTTAATTCGAGACAAAAATTTAATACCGAATAAATTGCCTGCACGATTAGCTTCCGAACCTGCTTTTTAGGTGCTGATAAATTGAAAAGTACAGTACGATATTCTTTAACTTAATCAAAGTGATAAAATAACATTGCAAAACATACATAACTATGTTTAATTTTATTTCTAACTTCCGAAATAGCAATTTCATAACAAGTCTTTCTTTCAATTTGCATTTTACAATGTTCTTTACTTTTGTCGCACTAATTTTGCAATGAGTCAGTTTGTTTCCGTTCTCAAATTAGATAAGTCCATCCGGCCTATCCTTAGTGTTTCAACATCTCTATGTCCCTGATGTGTTTCTCCCAAGTTGACGAGAACATGTAAATGTCATGGATCTGTGGTAGAGCGAACGATTCTGAATCTCCCAACAACCTGGCTTTCAGTTTGCAGAAGTAAAATGGTGCAATCAGAACCAGAAACATCACAACTTTAGGCACGAATATCCCGAAAGACGTCACAAAATCTTCGTACCTCAAGGCCCTCTCAGTCAGTGGTATCTGGAAATATCCCTTCGATAAGTCGATTGCTGTGATAAAAGCAGATGAAATCACACTCTTTCCTCAACTTGCTCAATGTTGGGGAGAGGAAAATACTCTACACGAGCTTTAGCATTCTGGACGGTTAAATTAGGTTTACGTGATATATCTTGTGGCTTTATTACGCCGTTCAGGCAGTTTAGTAGTGTAATTAGTGTCCGAAAACACTCCCGTAACAATTACCGGACCAATCCAATTTACGGCCTCTTATGGGGCTTGTAGAAAAGAAGTTCAGGACAGCTGGATCCATCGAGCCAACCTCATCTCATTAGTTGATAAAAGTTACGTCACTTAGCCTCCATTTAGAGTTTGAGAGTATATAAGTAACTACGGATGTAAATAAACTAGACAAGCGGATAGAGACACGGTTAACTGATAAGACATGCAAGTTCGAGAGTTTTAGCAAAATAAGTAACTACGGATGTTTTAAGTCAAACTGTTATTTATTATATCAGTTTAAAAGTTTTCCCGAGTGCGATACGATTGGCCTTATATATTAGCTCTTTATTTTTTTTAGATTTAGCTTTATCACATTTAGTATAGTTTGTTTCGAGCACGATTGTATTTGATGATTTTTCCAAACAACGTTTTGTGATGGATTCTAATCACATCTGTTCGATTTGCTGCAAGTCTTTCAAGACAAGTTCTGGAATGTTTCAGCATCAAGTGCAATTTCACGTTGCATCATCTGCAGTCACCGAAGCTGGTAAAAATAGTCTGACGTGCCCAATTTTCAGTCTGACACAAGCTTTAAAGAATGAAATGGAACAAGCCACAAATTCTCTCTGTTTCCTCAAGAACTGTTTACATTTCAAAACCTGCCTACATCACATGTTCGTGATCACAGTTTATCCCTACTTTCCCTCCATCATGCTTTTCAAGAACTGTTTACAGTTCAAAATCCACCTGCATCATATGTTCATTGTCAGTTTATCCATACTTTTCAAGGACTGTTTGATTTTCAAAACCTGCCTGCATCACATGTTTGTGGTCACAGTTTATTCCTGCTTTTCTTTCATCATGCTTTTCAAGAGTTGTTTATATATCTGCTGCAACACATGTTCATGGTCAGTTTATCCAACTGTTTACATTTCAAAACCTGCCTGCATCACATGTTCGTGGCCACAGTTTATCTCTGCCTTCCCTCCATCATGCATTTCAAGAGCTGTTTATATATCTGCTGCATCACATGTTCAAGGTCAATTTATCCATGCTTTCCAAGAACTGTTTACATTTCAAAACCTGCCAGCATGCCATGAACTCTGTCTGTGTCGTTGGATATGGTCTCCTGTAGCTTGCTTCACACGTAATTGCACTTCCACCATAGAAAGAAACTACACCTTTGCAAGACCTGCATGTTTCTGCAGAGCTGTTATCTGCATCACTAAACAACATCGGGCTTCTGTCATCTTCATTATTGTCCACAATGTCCATATCCAAGGATCTTGCAAAGGTATCTTAATGTCTGCACGATTTCCCAATCAGTCTCTGTGGGGTTGTCCAACTTATGAAATACCAAACTCATTGCGTAAGCAATATCTGGTCGAGTCCCCATTGCCAAATAAAGCAAACAGGCAACTGCTGATCGTTATGCAATTTCACTTCTTGGCCGGGCATGAATAGAAATATTACTGAATGTACCAAAGTGTGCGACAAAACTGTACTGACAGAGTATACTGTAATTTAACTTAAGTTTACTAGTATTTTATTTTCTTCTAACCACATAATGTCATATCCCATTTCCCATGTCATGTGCAATTATCATTCCAACTGTCAAGCTTTTCGTTTCAATTCTTAAAATCCGCCTTAATATCAGATAAACAATTTATTTTTGTATATCTAAACATTGAGCTTTATTTTACATACTTACATCAACACAAGCATAAAATCCATAACTTACTCTATAAAAACATTAAACTTCAAGAAACTTTTTATGTTTTATTACAATTACTGGAATTCTATTTCTTGTCTGGTTGCTGGTTCAGATATTTATTAGTATAAAACATATCAATATTAAAACCTAAATGGTAGAAGATAACATCACAAAGCATGTTGGTATTTATAAAAATGCTGTGATGAGCACACACAGGTGCTATTTTCCACAGTGGATCTGACCACTTAAAATGATGTGGCTCGAATCAAGCAATGGCTCCGACATTCTCGTTTGGGAAATATTTGATTGAAAGAAACAAAAATATGCTAAGCTTCTCCTAACTTGCAACATTAACATTTAAAAAGTATCAACTCTGAGGGTAGGTTTTGTTATGGTTAATAGTAAAAAAACTAATTTCCCTTATTTTAGCCCTGCACCTTGGGGTTATGCTCCTTCATTCAGCTGCCTTATTATTTTTGCATATTTTGATATAAATAAAGGTTTTTAACTTTTTATATAATGCAATAAAATAACCACAAAGATTCATTTTAATTTAATATAACTGATCAGTATAAAACATTTGTTTTTATAACCATGAATTAAAATAAGATAGCCTTTGAGAAAAAATTCAAGTTGAAAATGAACTAAATATTAATTGAAGAACTCATTCTTTTACAGTTAAATCAGTTTATCTGCAAAGTTATGTTAATTTAATTGAAGCTGAAATTTAAAACTCTATTTCAACAGCCTACTATGATAATAATTTCATGAATCAAATTGTTTACTAGTTCTTTTTAAAATCAGATACTTATTTTAAAACCAATTTTCTGGAAGTTTTAATACAAACAATGAATTAATTAGATGAATTTCTGGTATTTTTGACAACATACACCAGTAATTCCTTTCAAATGAAAGTTTTTTTTTTTACCAAACTAAGGTTGGAAAATATCGAGATATTGTATAAATATGAAAATATCAGATATTTTATAAAAAGGTTTGCTGGAAGAAAAATATCTTTATTTTTCAAAGTTGTGAAATTGTTAATTATTGCAATAAGTGTGTTCGGAAGCGTTTTAGAGCATTTTAGAAACTGTTGATGTAACGTTAGTTAAACACAGCGTAAAAGGTAAACAAACTTGTTTATATCTTTATCTTTACTTATACACTATCAAACCCAAAATAGAGGGAAAATCACGTGACTTTTTTCAACCAATGAGAATGGATTGAGCTGCCCTGAATGGACTGTGGGCTTGTAGGTTAACAGGACCAAAACTGGGTCTCCGACCTTAAACTTTCTAGACCCCATTTCGGTTGTACTATAGTTTCCTTTCCTCCTTACTCTCGGTCATTCGCTTAACTCCTAACTCTGGAACACTTTTTCAATCTGTCATTTAAATTCAATACGTAATCCACTACGTTTTGATTGGCGCTCTCCTGTCCAAACCAGTTCTGATACACTAACGTATGATGCGGAATTCACAAATTCTTTCCATGGGCCAAATCTTTCAGTCACGACCCCTTTCCAAACAAACGTTTGACATTTTTGAAGGTAGACAGCAACCTCTTGACACTATTCTGTTCTGGGTGGCAAACCAGACTGGAAAACATACTTTGATGTATGGGAGTAATGATGTTAATGTGATGATGTAAATACTGAATATATATTCTTAAGGTTCTTGGAATTATACAAACGTAAATATCTTAGTTATCGGTTGTCTTCTCATCGTGAGGTATTGAAAATTTTTTCATTATTGACATTGATTTGATTAAGTTTTACATTTAATAAAGAAGGACTTATTCTATTTTTTTCCAACTTTTATTTTCTACGGTTCTTGAGATCTTACTAATAGTTGCTGCTTTTACCCTGGTTGTCATTTTATCATTTTTATTCCAGGTTCCCAAAGGATCTTAAATTGGCAGGAATGTGAAAGTGAATAAAGTTCTAGATAATGTTGGTAGGTACATGATATACGCATCTAGTATGATCAAGTAATTGCATCCCTATGCGTTCAAAATCTACTTTCGCAAAACAGAGAACAATATATTCTCACGAAGGCATGGAAATGCATGTTGTGCAGTGAACCCAATTCGTACTGACCCATAAGATATAAAGTAATTTTTCTGCACACATGCTAGTTGTACTAGCACCGGACACCCTGAAATCCCGTTTTTCAATGTACATATAAAGTTCATCACAAAGGCAACCAGATACCACGTAAAGCATTCTAGCATCAACCCAATTAAGGCGGTAGCCTTGGAATTCTGCAATATACAATGAAACCACCTGTACACACCCGGATGTCATCCAGAAAGAATTAAGAAGAGAATTCTTCATACACAGGAATCAGTTCGTGTATCACAGAAGTTCCAGAAACGTCAGTTGTTCGTGGTGTGCAGGACAACAAGCGCTTAAAAAGAAAATACTCTTCAATACATCAGGAAACCTTCAAAGAAAATTAAATGCAAGATTTACAGTGATACGTTTTCAAGTAAATTCGTATTGTATCAGTAGAAAGGATCTCATGCTTCCTTTTTATCGAAGCTAAATCCATAAACTCCTGGATACGTTACCCCTTCCACAAATCTCCACAAAGTGAGATCAGTGCCAATGTCAGAAAATCAAAGAGAAACTTCTCTGGGTGCAGTTTTCGGACGCGACCCATTAGGAGAACTAGGGAGGAATCGTCAGGTACTCCTCAAGGGAGAACAGACACTCCAATGTAATTTTTGCAACAAAGTGCTTCAAAGTAAGAAAAGTTTGAGCAGACACATAAAATTGCACAGCGTTGATAAACCTTGCCAGTGTGATGTGTGCAAGAAACACTTTACTGATAGTTGCAGCTTACGAACTCATATGCTTATCCACACTACAGAGAAGCCATATGAGTGTGAAATATGCAACAAACGCTTTTCGCAAAATAGGAGCTTAAAACAGCATAGGCTATTGCACACTGGAGAGAAGCCATACGAGTGTGAAATATGCAACAAACGGTGTTTGCTCAATCACGACTTAAAAATACATATGCGTATCCACACTAAAGAGAAGCCATATGAATGTGAAATATGCAACAAAAGCTTTTCACAAAATGGGCACTTAAGAAAACATCTGCGTATCCACACTAAAGAAAAACCCTATGAATGTGAAATATGCAAGAGTTGTTTCGCGCGCAGTTCAACCTTAAGTATACATAGGTTAATCCACACTGGAGAGAAACAATACGAATGTGAAATATGCAGCAAACGCTTTTCGCACAATTCCAGCTTAAGAACTCATCGGCGTATCCACACTGAAGAGAAGCCATATGAATGTGAAATATGCAAAAGATGCTTTACGCGCAGTGCAAAATTAAGTAGACATAGGCTAATCCACACTGGAGAAAAGCCATATGAATGTGAAATATGCAAGAGATGCTTTACGCGCAATTCAAACTTAAGAAGACATAGGCGTATGCACACTCAAGAGAAACCGTATGAGTGTGAAATATGCAACAAAAGATTTTCACAAAATTGGATTTTAAGAGATCATTTGCGTATCCACACTAAAGAAAAGCCATATGAATGTGAAATATGCAAGAAATGCTTTGCGCGCAGTTCAACCTTAGGTAGACATAGGCTAATCCACACTGGAGAGAAGCCATACGAATGTGAAACATGCAACAAACGCTTTTCGGACAGTCAGAATTTAAGAACTCATATGCGTATGCACACTGAAGTGAAGCCGTATGAGTGTAAAATTTGCAACAAACACTTTTCGCGAAATGGTAACTTAAGAAAACATAAGCTAATACACGAGTAAAGCCATGCTAGTGTGAAATATGCAAGAAAATCTTTTGAACAATTCAAACTTGAGAACACATATGTGAATCCACGCTGAAGTGAAGCCACATGAGTGCGAAATATGCAACAAATGCTTTTCATTTGGCTCAATCTTAAGAATTCCTATTCGAATCCACACTGTAGTGAAGACACGTGTGTGTGAGATTTGCGAGAAACTTTTCAGAGTCTGAACTTAAAAACTTTTTATCTATTTACTCTGAAGAGAAGCTCTAGGAATGTTGACATATGGAGCGAACGCTTTTCGTGAACAAACAAACACAAAGTTAGACTTAAAAATACTAGATTACGAAAACATGTATATTCTAACTGAAAAGAAGCCAGTTTGTTTTTCCTACTTGTATCTTCCTTTCCCCCTGGTCGCAGTTTTCTGCAACTTTTTCTTGGCGTGGTACCGTGTAAACAAAATTGATCCGATCTAAATCGACGAGTTATCTCGTCGAAACACATGAAGAGCTAAAAACAAACCTTTTTGCTGTCCTACTTTGCCATTTTCGTGTGTTAATAAAGTTCTAATGTTCTTTTTTTTTAAATTTTAATTTATTTTAAATATGGATGAGTGAAAGTGAGTGTTGGCAGTGCATAATAAATATAGGGCAATTAACCTGTATTTCCTGTACAATATTCTCAGGGCTCCTAAGACTTCACCTTTTGTCACTTTTTTATTCTCTTGTCAACCTTTTCAGGAGTTTTTAAATTCTATTTGCAGAAGAAAAATTTTTGATGCACAATTCTAAAAGTTCATATTTCCTCTAAAAAAAGTCAAATGTCAACCTAGTACATATTGTGTAATTTCGTCTTGCGTTGGAACTTGTCCAGACTGGTTTCCTCCACGGCAGGTTCACCATTTGAGCTTTATTCGGAGGGGAGGGGGCGTTTACCCTTCTGAATAACTCCTGTGTTTCCGTCAAAATCAAACCTTTTTTTAAATATTTTTTTTAGGCGTTCGTAATATGATGCTATGGCTGGCGCCAGCTGCCGTAATATTAATTTCTGTTCGTGGAATGAATTGGAGCCACAATTATCAACAAATAAGATAATCTTGTCATTAAATAACCAATAGCAGCCCTCTAAATACGGCGCAGCAGAATAGTTTGCTAATTTCCAAAAAGGCAGTGGAACGCCGTTCAATTAGTCACTTTTTTTAGACCTTAAAACCTGTTAGAAGCCCTGTATTCTAAACTGCTGCATTAGGAATCTATGTAATATCCTGTTGAGGGAATGTATGAAATTTAACAAATGGTAAATCATCCAAAACAAAATTTATGTATGAAAAATCCAAAGTACTAATCTATTAAAATAATACAGATAAATTACCCTAATTTATATCACGTTAATTGTAAGAAACCAATGCTTGTTCGAGACATTAATTATTGATTATAATTAATTGCATTATATATAATTTTATTGAGATTTCTTTTTTTCCGATACACATTTACTTTTACTTCATTGAATTCACGAACACAAGACTTGAAAGTTTAACGTGTACAATCCACCATCGTTGTCTTTCGTGCGATCCAGCTTTGAACCAGGGTTCGCACGCTCCTTAAAAACTCCTTAAAATGGATTTTCGTTTTTAAGCACTCTTAAAACTCCTTATTTTTAAGTGCTACTCCTTAAAAACTCTTTAATTTTTTCCCTCCGTTTCAATTTCGAAATGCGCTACGTTCTACCGAAATAATGGATTCAAAAACGTACCGTTTCAATTGGAACACGATACTTCACGTTGCTCGCGGTGTATTGGCAGCAAGTCTGAAATTTTCCCACGAGAAAAGGCTATCATCAGTGAGGCATCATGTAGCGAATCACTGCCACATGCATGTCCGACCCCTCTTACCTAACTTGTGGGATAGAGCCTTGAGTGGCATTTAAGACTGACGGTCAATAGGGTCGAACAAAAGGAGGACCCCCTTCTAGAATGTCAGTCGCTGACAGATCGTAAACAGTGATCGTTAAATATTGAAGGAGCGTTGCGAACGTATTGAAAATCGCCATCTGTTATCATCGAAGTTGATTATTACAAATTCTTGAATTTCTTTAGCGAAAGCGATAGATTACTTATTAAGTGGACAAAAAATTATCGCATTTGATTTATTTTGAATTTAATTCAACATTAAATCTCCATATAAGAATAGCATTGAGAATGTATTGAAAATCGTAATCTGTTATAATCGAAGTGGATTATTTCATATTTGAAGTTAAAAAATAATTTATCTATTCATTTATAACAAAAATAATTGCGGATTTCATTCATTTCTATCTGAAATCTGTCGTTTGTTTTCGAACTTTTCCGGATTTCAAACTTTTCCGAATTTTGAACTTTTCTGGATTTTGAACTTTTTTGGATTTTGAACTCTGGATTTTGGACTTCTCTGGATTTCAAACTTTTGAATTTTTTATTTTTAAATTTTTTTGGATTTTTCCGAATTTTGGACTATTTTGCACTTTGGACATTTTTAGATTTTGGACTTTTCCAGATTTTGCACTCGATTTCAGACTATTTGCCTTTTTTGTCAAAAAAAACCTTAAACAAAACCAAACCCGCTAATTTTGGGTTTGCAATAGTAAAATAGCTAATGTATAAATAAGAATAATTTTCAAAAAGAACAAAAAACTTTTTGAAAAAATGCAACAAATTTTACTTGCAAATCTTCTAATTTTTATGTGTGGTAGTTTCTTTGAACATGTCCGTTATTTTGCGTTATTTCATCAATTAGGTCCAGGTTTAACTTTTTGTTCTTGACAAATTGTCAGAACAATGTAAAAAAAGTGTAAAAAAGAAAAAAAAACGCCGGTTCGCAAAACGACCGGATTTTGGACAATTCCGGATTTGGAACTTTGTAGTGTATAACTTCATCCTAAAAATATTTAATTGATATTTTATTTTGAAAAATACTGTAAATTGAAAAGAAATATGTTTGGATTTCTATTATTGTGAGATTTAGCTGGGATTTGAGAGAAATTACTTTAAACTGAGAAACGTATTACTGAGATTTCACTGTATATGAACTGTTTACAGCAGGATCCTAGATAAAACAGCTCCAGCAAGCAGGGGGGATAAGGAACTTGTGTTGAGTTGAAATATCAAAGTATAATTTTATTGTTTTGAGTAATTAGTAATGTAGTATTAAGTGGAACTAAATTCTTAAAGTGTTGAAACATTTTTATTTTTCGCACTTGAAAATGTGTGTATAAACTTTCTAAGAGTCCTTAAAAATTTTGATAGAACTCGTTAAATACTCCTTAATTTTTATATTCTATGACTCCTTAAAAATTTTGAGACAACTCATTAAATACTCCTTAGATACTCCTTAATTTTTGTATTCAAAATTCTGTATGAACCCTGTGAACTCGCAATCCACAGATTCCTCTTCCGCGACTGTACCAGTTGGTCTCTCGTGGTCTGACGAACAAGAGTAGAAGAAACAGGCTTATGAAGCTCAGAATGTTGGAGGGGACAATCTTAATGAATAAATTTGTGATGAAGTTACTTTCTCATGACATGTGAGCCAGTCATTACTGTTAATGCGAACCCACAATAAGACCTGTTATATTATTTCTAGGTGAAATAAAGGAAAGGAACTCTATCAGGGGTGCAGAAAATGTTTCGGGGCCCAATATTTCCCCAGAACACAATTTGTTTTGTTCGAAATTTCACGAAACCGTCCAAGTATTTTCATTTCAGTTTAAGGTATCCGAACACGTTGAAAACGTCATTTTTGACTAAAAAGTCCAAAAGAAGTTTTTGATATCATTTGATAGAGCATTTATTTGACTTTCCAAAATATATTTGATTTTGTCTCTACGTTAATTAGTTGCAGAGTTATTAAGATTTTAATTAAGGCGGGAAAACCGGAAGTAAGCATGAAAAACACCGGAAATGGCTTTTAAAAGGCTCAAAACTTGACAAATTAAAATTTAAAACTTACTTTTTTTTGCAACTGTAATTTTAGAAAGGTTTTCCAAATGTTTAAATGATTTCACTTTTGGAAATAGTGTGAACATATTTGAAGAGAAGTGAAGAACAAAATTGTTTACACAAACAGTAAAAGCTAGAAAAGGCAAACGATACATTTCAAACTAAAAATTAGAATTATATTAGAAATAATACTTTATTTATATTCTGGTTATTGAATATTTATTGGTGAATTTGTAATTATGGGCAATGGAAGAAATAGAAATGTTTCTCGTAAGCGAAAATTCAAAGGAAATAGATTCAATAAAGTGTCCAAGGACAATGATGTGTATGTAGAAACAGCTGCTCCAACTGCTAGTGAATCGAAACTTCAGAGTGATTCGGCATCAACAGATGTTCCAGAAAGTGATGATTTCAACATTATTTTTAATTTCGAATTACTAAGAAGTATTATTTCTTCTCTGTGCTGTCCTGTCTGCTTCACAAGTGGTGTAACTCTCATGCAAGATTCTCTTTTTGGATTGGCTTCAAATATGACGTTGAAATGCCAAAACTGTGACTATATAAATGCTTTTTGCTCTACAGAAAAGGTAAACAAAATGCATAGCATTAATGTTGCACTTGTTTTTGGCCTCAGACTTCTTGGGAAAGGACATTCTGCAGCAAGAAAACTGTGTCCGGCTCTTAACCTGAACACTCTATCCAAAACAGCATACAAAGCCATTGAAAGAAAACTCAATTGTGCTGCTGAAGATATTGCACGCAAAACGATGGATGAGGCTGCCCTTGAAATTAGAAAGGCAAAGGAAGTCGAGGAAATTGTTCAGTGTGGTGTCTCCGTCGATGGAACGTGGCAACGAAGGGGACATTCATCTCTAAATGGATGCGTTACCGCTATTTCAGTTACTAACGGAAAAGTTCTTGACATTGAGGTGATGTCAAAGATGTGCAGATTTTGCAGAACCAATAGAAAGGAAACCCCTCACATCTGTAACAAACATGCTGGGTCGTCTGGTGCCATGGAACCAATTGGCATCTACAGAATTTTCGAGCGATCCTCTCACATAAGGAAACTGCAATACACAGATTTTTATGGTGATGGGGACTCGGAAAGGATATAATGCTGTGAAAGATGTTTACGGTGAGTGCAGTGTCACAAAATACGAGTGTATAGGGCACATACAGAAACGTGTTGGCACAAGACTCAGGAAACTGAAACTAAAACAAAAAGGTCTAGGAGGTCGAGGAAAATTGACTGACACTTTTATCGACAAGATTCAGAACTATTATGGCATTGCAATTCGAAGCAATGTTGACAATTTGCAAGGAATGCAAAGTGCCGTGATAGCTGCATTCTACCACTGTTGCTCAAATTCAAACCAGCCAATGCACGGCCAGTGCCCTGTTGGAGCCGACAGCTGGTGTAAATCTCAGAAAGCTGCGTCAACTGGCGAAACATATATTGACAAGTCCAAAGGACTACCAAAGGATATTTTAAACATTATTAAGCCTATCTACATGCAATTGTGTGATAGAAACTTATTGATAAAATGCTTACATGGGAAAACACAGAATGCCAATGAGAGTTTCAATGGTGTTCTGTGGAAATTCATCCCCAAAGAAGTCTTTGTGGAGCTAGAAACTTTAAAATTAGGATCCAACATGGCTGTCATACAGTTCAATAAGGGATACCAAGAATTGCTAAATGTTTTTAAAGGTGTTGGTGTAAATATAGGGTCAAATGTAGTAAACAGATTTAGAGAGCTCGACGAAGAAAGAATCGTCGAATCAAAACGGCATTCATTACCCAATGTTAAGATTGCCAGAAAAAGAAATAGATTTAGTAAGAAAAGAAAATTAGTTAAAGATGAGCAAAAAGAAGGTATAACTTATAAATGTGGAGAATTTTAGGCACGTAAGTTGTTTATTTTTATTAAAAACTAACTATTTACACTTCAAATGCATTTTTCTCAAAACTATATTTTATGCATTATTTACTCACGTCAAATGTTATAACACAAAAAGTTATTGACAGATTCTCATAAAACTTTGAGAACTTGTTCTTCATAATATTGTCTAGTGAATGGTCTATAATAATTATACTGAGTTGAAAAGTTTTTAAATTATGGCCATTTATTTAAGAAATATGACCGTTAAACTATCAAAAACCTTGTATTCTTTTTTCGATAGCTGGTAAAATTTTTGTTTTTTTAAATATCCTATTGATGGTAGAACATTCACTAGAAAAATGCATGTAGTTTATTTTAGTAGCATCATTTTTCAAATTGGTTGAATAGATTTTTATGCATCACATTTGAAGTTTTTGACAAATTTCTTTAAAATTTCATACATAAGTATCATTTTTACAAAATTATTAATATATATTTTAAATAATTACAGCCTAATGCTATTGTTTATTAACACTAAACATAAAAATATCATTAAAATTTTTCTATACCACATTAAAAAAAAAAAAGGCCTCGAACGTGTCCGGATACCTTAAGCGACTATTAGGATACAATAGTAATTACTAAGAACTCTCCCAAAGGTTATTACTTACAAATTAAAAAAAAAAAAACTAATATTTATGCCAATAAAACAATAATTTTACGTTGATGAATTTATTAGTTGGCACCAAGAAAGGGAAGCCTTCTTGTCTCTTAGTGAAAGTTGTCAGTCACCTTTGACGTCATATACACCTTGAGACGAAATGTTGAAGAAAACCGCGTGAAATGGTATCTTCCACCATGGAAATCCCTGTCCAAGGATTATATCAATAGTTGTGAAGCCTTATGAATAGGAGGTCAATTCCATGAAATGAAGACTTCATCGAAAAGTGTGACTTCATTGGAATTCATTCCAATAGGTTACGAATTTCCATTTGGTTTGCGAAGAAAACGAACACCAGGTGCAACGTCATGATGGCTGTTATTCAATAGGTTACGAATTGGATTGGACGCCGTAGGCGGATACTGTTTCACCTGTGCGGCTTTCAGCTGTATAGTCCGCCTTACGGAGGAGATTCTGGGAGCTAAGCAATCCACAATACATACATACACATTTAAGTACACAGAAGGGGAAAGTCAATTGAAGGGTAAAACATGAAGGCACAAAATAACAAATGAAGAGGATGACAAAGTTTGAAAAATTAACACAGAACAAAATGAGAAAAGAACAAAAAAAAAAAAAGACAGGCAAAAACATAAACAAAGAAGAAAAAAATCATTTCCAGAAGGGAAAAAAAAATAATAATGACAATATTGAAATATACAAAAGTCAGAACGTTAAATACAGATGTCAGACAGCCGAAATGACCTATAAAAGTTTCGAAAGGAAAGCAAAGTTATTTTGAGAACTTTCGACTTAAACTTCTCAGCTCTCACAGATATAATCGATGTTGGAGCTGAGAAATTCCATCACTTTAATGATTTTGTGGTGGCAGTGTATGTTCTTGGCAGTATTTTGGCACCAATGAGAGTAGTGTTGAAGACAAGGTTTCAACAAATGCCACTGACTTGTGAGATCACAGTCAAAAAGGTAGTGGATGGGATCACCTTCTCGGCCGCATATACACAGCGCACTAGATCGAAGATGAAAACGCTCTAGATATGCCGGAAATGGTCCATGGCCTGCGAAGAATTGTACTAGCTTTGGGTTCTGGTATTTTAGGTGTGTTGAGATCTTAGGGAAGAATTGATAGGTGTATCTTCCTTTGGTAGAAGTATCCCATTCTGCTTGCCATTGATTCGAGATCAGTGCATCAATAGAACTTGATAATTTGCACCTAGGCCACTTTAGACTGGTTGTTTGGTGAGAGATCCCATTTGCTGCAGATTTCGCAAGTAGGTCTGCTTGTTCATTTCCCTCGATGCCAGCGTGTGCTTTAACCCATGAGATGTTAATTTGGGGTATTTCAGTGGCTTCCAGCAGTTTTTCCTTAACCTCATTAACGATTTGGTTGTGGGAGAAGAGATTACCAAGAGCGGCGATACTTGATGCACTGTCAGACCTGATGTTGGCTGCTATTCCCTCTGAAACACAATAGTATACTGCTTCCTTAAGAGCAAGCAGTTCAGCTTGGTATACAGAGTTGCAAGGATGTAGGGTACTAGCCCAACTATGACAGATTTTGGAGTCCTCAAAAAGAACATATACGCTGCCAACACCTTTGGGAGTTTTCGAGCCGTCTGTATAGATAGATGTTGTGATGCTGGGAGAGGGTGGTCCAATAATGGATTGAAGACTTGAATGGATTGGGTCCGGTGGTTAGCGAGCAGTGGTCACACTTAACCCCACGAAAAGAACTGTCACCGGCCATGCCGTGCTGACCACGCAGTCGCTAGTGGGAGATAAGAGAGAAAGCGCCGTTTTCCACGTGCAAGCTTCTTTCGCCGATTTCATTAAAATATGAAGATGAAACCATTTGAAAATTTGCTTCACTTCAAAGAAAAAAAAAAGAGGGGTACGTAAATATAATCGCTAGCCAAAATATTTGTTCGTCACTGATGACATTTGAATTTGTAGAGTTTTTTTTAGTAAACTTGGGCAAAAATTTCCCCACAATTGCCTGAATTTCCCCCAAGCCTCGTACGCGCATTCGGACATATTCTGCACTCCTTGTCTCTATCTGGGTGTGCATGAAGTGTATAGCTGAATAATTTGTATATATAAGGCCGGTCACAATTCAACTGGTGTTTAAGGATGGAATTTGAAAAATATTAATTTTGTTGCATTATTGTGATAAATTGATTGTTTGTTTCAACAAAAAAAAACCTAATTTTTATTTTGTTGATTTCACTTATTTGGAAAAAATTGCATACGACTTTCCCTGACAAACATTCGGATGATAAAATACAAATTTTGATGGAACATCTTTGGGAGGCAAATACAAAATAGACTAAAAATAAAATACTTCTACAGACAATAGCAGATATATTTGCCCTGTTAAAAAGGAGATTTTTCTCAAATCAGTTTGTCTCACTAGACTATATGCAGTGAATTGATGAAAACTAACTAATAAATTAAGGCTGCACAGTACCCTTTTTCAAAAAAATTTTCTACGGACAGTAACATTACAAATAATTAATGATTTTTTTCAGCTCATATTATTAAATTGAATGCAATAAAAAAAATTCAATTTAACAAGGACCATTATTAAAAAAAAATTTGAAATTTTAAACTCTTATAAAATATTTAATTTTTAATATTTTTTAGTTATTTTAAGTGATTTATATTTCTTCGATAATTGTGGGAACAAAAGTTAATATGAAATTGACCATCAGTCTCATTGTTGAATTTTAATAATTATTTTTGTTGCTAAACCTGAAAAAAACATAAAAATTCTAAAAAATATTAACTTTGACCTTTAAAAAAAATTACTTTAACTCTCAGACCTAAATCCATACTAACTTTTATAGTACATGTATATGAAAGTATCTATAAAAAATTTCTAGACTGTATCTTGTACAGAACAAAAACCTTAGGTAATTGAAAACACTTGCATCCACAAAAATAAAAGTCTGAGAAAAATGCATTGTAAGTTTTTGAAGTCATAAAACAAAAACTAATAATGCATGTAGAGTTCTAATTTTTTTTAATATGTTATTTACGAACTTATAAAATGCACTAAAACACTAATTTAACTCAATGTGATTCAATATTTTTTTTTTAATTCAAAATATTATATTTTCATATGATGAAAAACATTTGTTATAATATTGGTTAGTAATGAGACTCAGAAGATAAACTAACAGATACGATTTTAGCAGTGAAAGTTGAAGATAATAGCCATTTCACCTAAGGAATTGATTTTATTCAAACGTATTTTTATTTAATTGTAAAAATGTAAAATTACATCAAAACAAAAACGAATTTAACCACGCCCCCTCCTCTATGCTGTCCAATTTTGACACTCCGAATCAACACTCATTTTGAGGCAAGCTTCCCAATTGTATGTTTCGATATTTTTGTCATTTTTAGGGTAGTGTGACACAGTTCGATTAGGGTCGAGTGGTAGGGATTCGTCCCTTATTATGAGTTCGATTCCGGTGCATATAGATTTGGGTATTTTGAATGGTTTAAGTAGACTTTCGTCTATTGTTAGGTTTGTTCCCTTCGCCATAGGCGGGGGTGATATTTAAGAGGTATTAAATGTATAATGTTTTAATCTTGCACAAAATTATGGCACGGTGTCCAGGACCTCAAGAATATGATCCACCTATTGTTGTCGGCAGGAGGTTTCCTTTGTTGGATTTAAGATGGGTCCATGACGGATAAGTGGGTGGAGAAAAGATCCGATTCGATTGCAATTTTGAGTTCAACTAAGCGATGGAGGTTGGTACAATGCAAAGTTGTATGTTTGGTGATAAATGGATGATTGAGTGGAGTTCTCGGACCCTGGAATTTCCTGTTAAGTTTTGTTATAGAAATCGGTTTGAAATTATGATTGTGAATACACCGAAGTATTTAGTAAAGATATGCAAATCATAGATTCTGCAGATTCTCTAGAATTTATTATTAATGACATCCCTCGATTAGATTACTTCTATTTAATAGCGGTTGGTTTCAAACGAGTAACTTCAAGGGATAACAATATAATCTTGCCGTTATATAAGGGTTTAGTAAGACCGCATCTAGAATATGCTGTACAATTCTGGGCTCCATATATAAGAAAGGACATAGAATCAATTGAAAGGGTTCAGCACAGGGCTACAAAAATAATAAAGGGGCTAGCAAATTTCGACTATAATGAACGTTTAAGTAAGCTAAACATGTATACACTGGAAAGAAGGAGGGGGGATTTGATTCAGCTTTTCAAGTTTGTAAAACAAGGGGACACAGAGGGCTTAAATTTCAATAGGATAACAGAACAAGGGGCTATGAGTATAAATTTAATAAGACACATTTTAATCGGGATTTAAGGAAAAACTACTACTTTAATAGGGTAATAGACAGTTGGAACGCGTTGCCAGAAAATATAGTTCATTCAAAGGGAGTGTACGAATTTAAGACACAATTGTATAGTCAGTGGGAATTGGTGAATTCATAAACAAAGAACCATCCTTGTTGGGCTTGAGCCTGTAGCTGGTCGTCAATATTTGTATTTGGGTGAAACGTAGACTACAGGGATGATTGCGCCATCGAAAAATGCAAAAAAACTTTTTCGATATTTTTGTCCTTTTTGGTATTGTGTAGCCTTAAACTAACTGCATGTGCTTGTTCACTCCTTTTCAGACTAAAGAGTAAAACTTGAAGGAAAAAAAAAACGATTTTTCCTATATTCCAAGTGAAGGACTTTTGTGATCAGTTTTACGAATTGTCTTTGCTTAGAGTTAGGACCCTAGCTACAGTTCGCTTTTGACAAGGATTGGGACAGTGAGACAATCAGAAAAACAGTTGTTTATTGATTACATGTTTAAAAATACATCAAACCTCTAATGTCAGAATGTCTCATCTATCCTTTATAATATATCTGCAATCTTTGACATACAGTTTACAAGTTGCATGGCTCCCATACTGCATAATAAATACAACAATAATTCTACTAAATAATCACTCGTGCGTGTGAGCAGGCCTGAACATGTGCGTTCTATTCCCACGGATGCGATGCCGACCAACCGGTATAGTGGTTAAGGTGTTAGCCTCTAGATCGGAAGGTTGCTGGTTCGAATCCGGGAACAGGCATGGATGTTTGTAAGCGTATGATGTAAAGGCGGCTGGTGCACCTTAAATCTGTCGTGACCGAAAGTCCTCACGTTGGGTTGGTGTGGAAGTTTGGAGAGTGGGGTGCCAGCTCAGGTGTTGCTTCGTCATCTGACCGTGGTTCAAAATGACGAGGTGTTGTCCTCGGATCTTTCCCTTAAGGGATTGATCCCGGACCGTCGTCAATAGCCCGTTGTGTTCCTCAAGAACGACGTTAACTAAAATTATCATTACCTTCAAACAATAAACATTCAGTCGCGTAATCGTTAACTGTTTCTAAAACTATTATAAATGCTTATCCCAAAGCGAAGAGGTAAAAGGTAATTTTTAGTTAACGTCGTACTAGAGCAACACAACGGGCTATTGACGACGGACCGGGATCAGTCCCTTAAGGGAAAGATCCGAGGACTACACCTCGTCATTTTGAACCACGGTCAGATGAACAAGCAACACCTGAGCTGGCACCCCACTCTCCAAACTTCCACGCCAACCCAACGTGAGGACTTTCGGCCACGACAGATTTAAGGTGCAACAGCCGCCTCTACATCATACGCTTACGAACATCCACGCCCGGATTCGAACCAGCAACCTTCCGATCTAGAGGCTAACACCTTAACCACTATACCGGTTGGTCGGCCCAAAGCGAAGAGATAAATATATATGAAATAGAACAGAACGACATGAACTCTCAAAAGTAAACAAATATTATTTTTGTGATCAGATGGGAAAATTATAGACCAGAGATAAGGATAGAAAGCGCATCCTCATTCATGAGGTTAAGAAAATTGTACGACTAACTTCACGTTTCTAGCCCCCGCTTAAACCAGATTTGGTTTCATATCACCATGTAATGTAAACAATCTTGTCAATACCTTCGCCTGCGTTGAGTAAACCTCTAGCTTTCCGCTTTTTGAAAAAATGCAATAATAAGCAAATTGTAGTTACATATTTTGTAACAAATACTACCTTGGGGATTAAATTGACGATTTCGATTTAAAGTATTATGCCATTTCGATTTGCAATTATAATGCGTATTTTTAACCATTATTTCATAAAAGCAGTTTCTTAGCATACCAATTGTTGCTACCGTACTGACTTAAAATGTTTCCAAAATAAGTAAATATTTTTAAAAACAATGATGCATAGTAAAAAATTCAGTGTGATATTAAGGATTATAGATATCTTTGTTTGTGAATATTCAAAATGTTTTTATTTTTAAAACTTATTTTATATCGCCATGAAAGCCACCAGAAATAATACATAATTAGATTTCGGAACATATTTTGTTTTTCAAATGTAATATTTTCGCTGTGAATAAATTTAACGACTTTTGGACAAACGTTTTTTTCACAGGGAGATCATTGATTTTTTTTTTAAATGACTCAGATAAATAGGTTTAAATGAACAAATACATTCTGTACACTAACAGAAGCACTTAGTTTTTATTTACATAGATTCCATAAAACATGACATACAAGAGTAACGGCCATATTCACAAGTCTCGAATTAACTCGAGGATCAGTTGATCCGCGAGTAAGAGTTAACTCGAGGATTATCAAGAACGGTATTCTCAGTGTTGCAGCGTTTGAACAACACAAATACTAAATGAATGCCAAGAAAGTGTGAAAAGAATTTTGGCAATGGAAGTCTTCGTAATTCCCATAGCGATGCTTGCATTCGGATAGCTTTAGAAAAATTCTGGAATATCAATGCAGTCATTCTGTGTGTACAAACGCTTTCTTCCTAGTCCAGGTTTTGCATCAAATGAAGCTGTGTTCTTAATCGTTTCCATCATATGATCAAACATGCGCGAGACTTGAGGCAGGTGTGGACATTTCCTTGCAAATTCACGCACTGTTTCAGCATTCTTCCGATTGCACAAGGCATGCATCATTGTTGATTCAAACACTCGGTCATTTGTTAAAAAAAATCATCACGGACAGATTAAATAACTTTCGAAAAGCTGTACCAGTACTGAATTAGACGACTAACAGAATAATTAAGAATATTTAACCTCAGCAGACGATTAAACAGAATTCGTTCCGATTCCAGAAATTATTTAATTCCAGATAAAAGTTTATAACCGAATAAATTGCATTACACAGAAACACAAATCGCTTGCACGATTTGCTTCCTAACCTGCTTCTTAGGTGCTGATAAATTGAAAAGAACTGTACGATATTCCTTAACTTCATCAAAGTGATTAAATAATACGAACATAAATATCTTAGCTATTGGTTGTCTTTTTCTTGTGAGATATTGAAGGTTTTTTCATCATTAACATTTATTTGACTTTATTTATTTTTATTTTTACAGTTATTTAACATTTATTTTTACTTTAATTACTCAAGGACTTATTCTATTTTTTTCCAACTTTTATTTTATACGGTTCTTGAGATCTTACAAATAGTTGCTGCTTTTACCTTAGTTGTCATTTTATCATTTTTATTCCAGGTGCCCAAAGGATCTTAAATTGGCAGGAATGTGAAAGTGAATAAAGTTCTAGATAATGTTGAGGTAGATGATATACGCCGCTAGTATGATCAAGTAATTGCATCCCTATGCGAACAAAATCTACTTTCGCCAAACAGCGAACGATCGATTCTCACGAAGGCATGGAAATGCATGTTGTGCAGTGAACCCAATTCGTTTTGACCCATAAGGTATAAAAGAAAGTTTCTTGCACACATGCTAGTTGCGCTAGCCCAGACCAATATACAGACTAAATTCATCACAAAGGCAACCAGATACCACGTAAAGAATTTTAGCATCAACCAATTAAGTGGGTAGCTTTGGAATTCTGCAATATACAATGAAACCACCTGTAGACACCCGGATGACATCCAGAAAGAGCTAAGAAAAGAATTCTTTCTACGCAGGAATCAGTTCGTGTCTCACAGAAAGATATATCTTCGAATTTGGTAGTTCCAGAAACGTCAGTTGTGGGGCAGGATCTCATACGTGTCTGTGCAGGACGAAAAGAGCTCACAAAAGAAAATACTTTTCAATACTTCAGGAAACAATCAAAGGAAATTAAATGCACGATTTGCAGCGATACGTTTTCAAGTAAATTCTTATTGTATCAGCAGAAAGGATCTCATGCTTCCTTTTTATCGAAGCTAAACCCATCAACTTCTGGAAAGCTTATTCCTACCACAATTCTCCACAAAGTGAGATCAGTGTCAATGTCAGAAAATCAGAAAGAAACTTCTCTGGGAGCAGTTTACGAATGCGACCCATTAGGAGAACTAGGGAGGAATCATCAGGTACTTCACAATGGAGAACAGACACTCCAATGTAATTTTTGCAACAAAGTGCTTCAAAGTAAGAGGAGTTTGAGAAGACACATAAAATTGCACACCGTTGATAAACTTTGCAAGTGTAATATCTGCAAGAAACTCTTTATTGATAGTTACAGCTTGAGAACTCATATGCTTATCCACAGTGAAGAGAAGCCATACGAGTGCGAAATATGCAACAAAAAGTTTTTGCTAAATCAAGACTTAAAAATACATATGCGTATCCACACTAAAGAGAAGCTGTATGAATGTGAAATATGCAAAAGATGCTTTGCGTGGAGCTCAACCTTAAGTAGACATAGGCTAATCCACACTGGAGAGAAACCATACGAATGTGAAATATGCAACAAACGCTTTTCGGACAATCAATACTTAAGAACTCATATGCGTATCCACACTAAAGAGAAGCCATACGAATGTGAAATATGCAACAAACGCTTTTCACAAAATGGTTCTTTAACAACTCATCTGCGTATCCACACTAAAGAGAAGCCGTATGAGTGTGAAATATGCAACAAACGTTTTTCACAAAATAGGCACTTTAGAACTCATCTGCGTATCCACGCTAAAGAAAAGCCATATGAATGTGAAATATGCAAGAGATGCTTGGCGTGCAGTACCAGCTTAAGTAGACATAGGCTAATCCATACTGGAGAGAAGCCATACGAATGTGAAATATGCAACAAACGCTTTTCGCACAATTCCACCTTAAAATCTCATCTGCGTATCCACACTGAAGATAAGCCATATGAATGTGAAATATGCAAGAGATGCTTTGCGAGCAGTTCAAAATTAAATACACATGGGCTAATCCACACTGGAGAAAAGCCATATGAATGTGAAATATGCAAGATAACCTTTACGCGCAATTCAAACTTAAGTAGACATAGGCGTATACACTCTGAAGAGAAAGCGTATGAGTGTGAAATATGCAAGAGATGCTTTATGCGCAGTTCAACCTTAAGTAGACACAGGCTTATCCATACTGGAAAGAAGCCATAGGAATGTGAAACATACAACAACCGCTTTTCGGACAATCAATACTTAAGAACTCATGTGCGAATCCACACTGAAGAGAAGCCATATGAGTTCGAAATATGCAACAAACGGGTTTCTCAAATTTCCAACTTAAGAAGACAGATGCAAATTCATACTAAGGAAATATATATATGAGTGCGAAATATGCAACAATGCTTTTCATTTGGCTCAATCTTAAGAATACATATTCAAATCCACACTTAATTAAAGACGCATTAGTGTGAACTATGCGAAAAACTCGTCAGAGTCTGTACTTAAAAACTCATTTACTTATCTACACTGAAGAAGAGCTCTACGAATGTTGACATATGAAACGAACGCTTTTCGTGAATAAACAACTACAAAGTAAGACTTAAGAACACTCGATTTACGAAAAATTATGTATATTCTAACTGAAAATAAACCATTTGAATGAAATATGTAATCAACGCATTTCGATAAATTTCCCCTTTACGAAAACATATTTATCCACATTGGAGAGGTAAATCATTCAATTGTAAACTATGCAAGACGCAATTTTCGTACTTAAAACTTATGAAGTCTTACCTAAACTGCAGATAATCTAGGAATGTGAAATATTAATGAAACACTTTTTTCGCTAAGTTAGAACTTACTAACTTATATGATAATAGAGTTCTAATTTTTTTTTTTTTTTTTGTAATTTGAAGTTATTTGAAATGTGGATGAGTGAAAAGTGAGTGTTGGCAATGCAAAATAAATATAGTGCAATTAACCTGTATTCCTGTACAATAATCTGAGCTGCTGCCTTAGGAATCTATCTAATATCCTGTTGCGGGAATGTATGAAATTTACCAAGGGTAAATCATCCGAAACAAAATTTATGTATGAAAAATCCAAAGTACTAATTTATTAAAATAATACAGATAAATTACCCTAAGTTATATCACGTTAATTGTAAGAAACCAATGCTTGTTCGAGACATTAATTATTGATTATAATTAATTGCATTATATATAATTTTATTGAGATTTCTTTTTTTCCGATACACATTTACTTTTGCTTCATTGAATTCACGAACACAAGACTTGAAAGTTTAACGTGTACAATCCACCATCGTTGTCTTTCGTGCGATCGAGCTTTGAACTCGCAATCCACAGATTCCTCTTCCGCGACTGTACCAGTTGGTCTCTCGTGGTCTGACGAACAAAAGAGTAGAAGAAACAGGCTTATGAAGCTCAGAATGTTGGATGGGACAATCTTAATGAATAAATTTGTGATGAAGTTACTCTCTCATGACATGTGAGCCAGTCATTACTGTTAATGCGAACCCAATAAGACTTGTTATATATCCAGGTGATTTTTAATCTAACAGATATTTCTTTATTTTCGATACCATAACATTTTATGTGGGTCATTAACATATAATCAAATATACTATTCTGAACAAGTCAATTGACACTAAATCCTCTACAGCTATACTCTCTCACATAATAGTCTATCAGGGGTGCAGAAAATGTTCGGGGCCCAATATTTCCCCAGAACACAATTTGTTTTGTCCGAAATTTCCCGAAACCGTCCCCGTATTTTCATTGTAGTTTAAGCGACTATTAGGGTACAGTAGTAATTACTAAGAACTCTCCCTAAAATTATTACTTACAAATTTTAAAAAAAACTAATATTTATGCCAATAAAACAATAATTTTACATTGATGAATTTATTAGTTGTCACCAAGAAAGGGAAGCCTTCCTGCCTCTTTGTGAAAGTTGTCAATCACCTTTGACGTCATATACACCTTAAGACAAGATGCTGAAGAAAACAGCGTGAAATGGTATCTTCCACCATGGAAATCCCTATCCAAGGATTATATCAATAACTGTGAAGCCATATGAATAGGAGGTCCATTCCATTCCATGAAGACTTCATTGAAAAGTGTGTTGAACTGTATGTTTCGATTATGTAGATGGTTGCCAATTACAAATCTAACTGATTCACAGACAGCTTCACTGCAGGCTTTTAAACAATTTTCGAATCGATAAATAATTTCTGGGATGTGGCTATACATTTCAGGGTTAGTAAATGCTTCTTTTATTACTGTGTTATCCTGGATAATCAAGCCTGATTTTTGATTTTCTTGAGAAGGATAAAGCAGTTTTAAAAAAAAGGTGTGTTTAAAAGGTTGTTTTTCATAATTCTCAACTGGCAAAAAAGAACTTTCCTATCTAACTTGCACCCTCGGTTTTTGTTCATCCATATGGTAAGGGTTTCTAAAGATTCCTGAATTGTATGCTCATATGTAGTATCTGGAGGGCTTGTTATCTATCTGCTACTGAAACCGCTTTCTGTAATTGGAGGTTCAGATATTCTACGTTCAAGTTTTTCCAGTAATGTTATGCAAAGATTTTCTAATTTTTGTCTGGAACTTCTGTAACCATCTTCACTGTGGTTGTTTCTTCATGAGTCTGTGAACGGCTTGATATTTTGTAATCTTCAACCAATAGACAGTCTTGATAAACATTGTTTTTTTATAAGATTCCGTTTCCTTAAAGACACCTTTCCTTCCACTTCAATAGGCTATGAATTTCCATTTGGTTTGCGAAGCAAAGCACTGTTCGTAATATTCATTATTTGGTTTGTGAAGCAAACTAAATTGGAATTTGCAGGTAATTTATTCCAATAGGCTACGAATTTCCATTTGGTTTGCGAAGAAAACCAACACCACGTGCAACGTCATGATGGCTGTTATTCAATAGGTTACGAATTCGCTAACCAAATGGGAATTCGTAGCAATCATCGGGGTTTAGCGAGCAGTGGTCACACTTAACCCCACGAAAAGAAACTGTCACCGGCCATGCCGTGCTGGCCACGCAGTCGCTAGTGGGAGGTAAGAGAGAAGGTGCCGTTTTTCATGTGCAAACTTCTTTTGCCGATTTCTGTAAAATATGGAGATGAAACCAATTGAAAATTTGTTTCACTTCAAAGGGGGAAAAAAAAGGGGGGGGGGCACGTAAATATAATCGCTAGCCAAAATATTTGTTCGTCGCTGATGACAGTTGAATTTGTAGAGGGTTTTTTTTAATGAACTTGGGCAAAAATTTCCCCACAACTGCCTGACATATTCTGCACCCCTGGTCTCTATCTGGGTGTGCATGAAGTGTATAGCTAAATAATTTGTAGATATAAGGCCGGACAAAATTTACATGTTCAAGGATGGAATTTGAAAAATATTTATTTTGCCACATTACTCTGATAAAATAGACTAATTTTAATTTTGTTGATTTCACTTATTTGAAGAAACATTTCATACGACTTTCCCTGACAAACATTCCTATGATAAAATACAAATTATGACAGAACATCTTTTTGGGGCAAACACACAAATACAAATTAAACTAAAAAGAAATATATTTGCCCTGTTAAAAAGGAGATTTTTCCAAAATTCTCCCCAGAATATAGACAGGTGAATTGATGAAATAGAAAAATATATCGTATGGGACAGTTGAGCTGCTAGTTTTAAATTTCATGCTTTGGCAATGAAAGAAAGTACTGATCGCTACTCTAATACAGCTCAATTAACAATTTTTATTAGAGGTATTAATAACTAATATAATACCACGGAAGAAATGGCTGTTTTGGTGCCATTAATACACTAAATCAAGACATTTTTACGGAGCAGTGAAAAATAAGTAAAGCGATTTTCTGTCTTAGCCGTTCTATGAACAACAACAAAAAATTTCTTGATTTGCGATTTGATTCAGGAATTAGTGAAGAAGTTTCAAAATTTACAGAAAAATTATCAATGTTTTGGTAATTCTTTCAATGTGGTAAGCTGAGAGGTTGGACACCTCGGTGGAGTGTTGAGGAATAGATGCACTTTTAGGAATTTGATCAGCTTATCGTTGTCGATTATCTCGAGAAACATTGAATTCCTTTCTTAGAAAGGGGTTAAAAACACAGAACTCAAATCAGTCTAGATAATTAATGAGGCACCAAGTCGAGAGGAGTTCCAACACGGAATAAGAGGTTCAAACATTAAGTAGGAAGGGGCGAAGGCAGAGCCATAATGCACATAGAATGTATTTTACTAATAACTAGGGCAACAAATGCAACTTTTTTTCACACGTTCTGCGCTGCATGTAAAGTACTAAAACCGAAATTTCTCCTACATGGGGTGTATTGTGTTATACCGTAACATAAATGCAACTTTCTGCATAAATGTAACTTTTTGCATGAATGCAACCACCTGCAACTTTTTAAAATTTAGCATTATAACATGAACGTACTCAGAAAACCGTCGCCATTATTACCGGCGTGGGAAAAATAGTTATACTTACCAACCGGAATCCATGAGACGACGAATGGCCTGAAAGTTAACTAAAGAATAAAAGAAGCCGGGTTAGGCAAAATAATCTTTTATTCTTGGCTATAGATACTTAACATGTTATTGCAAGGCCAAGGTGTATCCCTAAGAATACGCCGGCCGAAAGTTACAAAATATTAAACGAAGAGTTCTTCACTACACGTGGCAATCGCTGAACTAACAACTCGCTTTCAAAAACGACGCTCCACTCCTTGACGTCACTGGCCAGGGAGCCCAGTGCCATCTGTCGGTGGTTTAACGAACTATCTACTACAGACTCCCCCTCTGGTTTCGACGTCGTCCCGACGAGGAACAGTTTTGCGTGGTCTGCCTCTTTTCCTCAAGGTTCCACTGGTTGAGCGTTTGCCGAAATAGGAGAGTCCACACAGGGTCTAAGTGCTGATGCATGATAAACTCCCACAGGAGTATTTGGTGATGCAGGGTTTGCAATCTCGTAAGATGTTGCAGATCGTTGAGTTAGGACCACATATGGTCCATCACGCCTAGGCATGAACTTGGACGTTCGCTGCTTCTGAGCATTGCTCACAGGATGTGAAGTAACCCACACCTGGTGAATACTGGGGACCTTCTCGACGATTCTTATCAGCGTAGATTTTACGTTGGTCTTGCTTTTTCTCCACCAAAAGTCTAATTTCCTGGGAAAATTTAGCGAACTTTTCAAGGTAGGGTGTGATCTCGGGAACAAAGTTGTCATTGGAGACCACAGCCCTGATATCTTGATGCACGTCATCTACAGTTTTCAGTTCTCTTCCGAATTGGAGGAATGCTGCTGTTTGGCCAGTTGTAGAGCACTTGGCTGTATTCATGGCAAATCTGATAATTGGCAATTTATCAGCCCATGCACTATGGTTTTTGCCAACAAGTATGGCCAACCTAGGTTTTAAATCGCGATTCTTCCGCTCTACTGGATTAGCTTGAGGATGATAGACAGGAATTAGTTCCTGTTTGATTTTCAGGATAAAACACACTTGTTGCATAATTGAACTGACAAATTGTGTGCCATTATCACTAATGATTCTCCTGGGTAGGCCATAACGCAGAAAGACCTCTTCTATTAAAGCCAAGGCACACTCCTTTGCTGTTGCTTTTGTTAGAGCAAAGAGTTCTACCCACTTCGTGCTGCAGTCTTCAACGATGAAGACCCATCTTTTCCCGTCTTCTGTAGCAGGTAATGGTTCAAACAAGTCGATGGCTAGAGTTTCAAAACGTTGGTTGTAGATAGGGGTTCTTAAGAGACCGGCAGGTTTCTGATTTGATGCCTTGTAACGGGCACAGTCTGCACAGTTCTTGACATATTCAGTAATATACTTCCGCATACCAGTCCAATAAAATCTTTGGGCAATCTTGTGGTAAGTGCCTTCAACTTCATAGTGACCTGCTGTTGGGGCATCATGGTATTCGCTGAGAATTCTTTCCCGCTCTTGGACAGGAACTACAACTTGAGCCTCTTCTGAATCAGAGTCAGGTGAATATCGATAGAGGACTCCCTGGGTCATGATGTAACCACGGTCAGTCCAGTTGACGAAATCAACACCTTTACTCAGGCTCTCGAAACATGAAATGATTTTCTTTAGTTCCTCATCTTCCATCTGCTGTTCTCTGATGTCTGCAGGGCTACGTGAGGGGATATCTATCGAGACCATGCACATTTCACAGGAGGCTTCAGCATGTTGACAAACAGGACGTGACAACATGTCTGCTATTACATTGGCCTTGCCAGGAATATATTCCATCTTCAGGTTATAGGATTGAATCTGAAGAGCCCATCTTGCCAATCTTCCAGAAGGAGACTTTAAACTCATTAACCACTTTAATGGTTGGTGGTCGGATGCCACTGTTACTTCCACCCCCTCAACAAAACCTCGAAATTTGTTTAGACCCCAGATAACTGCCAGTGCTTCTCGTTCTGTTGTTGAATAATTTCTCTCGGCTGGATTTAGCAAGCGACTTGCGTATTCAATGGGGTGCTCTTCTGCACCCTCCCCCTGCAACAGGATTGCTCCAAGAGCATAGTTGCTTGCATCAGTGCGGATGACAAATGATTTGTTTTCATCTGCTTGTTTGAGTATGGGAGTTGAAATTAAACACTGCTTCAGTGTCTCAAAAGCCTCTTGTTCTGTATCGCCCCAATTCCAGGGGACATTTTTCCGAGTTAGGTAACTTAATGGTTGGGAAATGCTTGCAAAGTCCCTAATGAATCTCCTGTACCAGGAACAAGTTTGTAGGAAAGACTGTATTTGTTTTACAGTTTTTGGTGGGGGTATCTGTACAATGGCTGACACCTTGTCTGGATCTACCTGGACACCTTGGGGAGTGATCCAATGTCCAAGATATTTCACTCGAGAGCAAGCAAAATTGCATTTCTCTCTGTTGGCAGTTAGTTTATATGTCAACAGCCTGTCAAATACAGCTTCTAGGTCTGTGAGATGTTGTTCATAAGTGGGAGAGAGTATGATGATATCATCCAGGTATGTCAGAAGATTTATGCGTGGGTGTCCACGTCGAAAATTGTCCATTAGTCTTTGAAACGTGGCTGGTGCGTTTCGTAACCCAAAAGTCATGCGGGTGAAACGAAAAGTTCCAAAGGGACAAACAAAGGCAGTTTTATCCTGATGAGGTGGATATACTTTAACTTGATGGTATCCAGATTTTAGGTCAATCGTGGACATGTAATTCAGGTGTTTTGCATCATGCAATAGGTCGTCCATTCTAGGCAATGGGTAAGTATCGGGTACTGTGTTTGCATTTAGCTTCCGATAATCAATGCAAAGGCGAACTGTTCCATTAGGCTTTGGAATGAGTACCACAGGGGCAGCATAAGGAGACTCACGCTCTTCAATGATGCCTTTTTCTAGCAGGTCATCTAATTCTTTCTTTAAGAGATCCTTTTTGGGTGGTGACATTCTGTAAGGAGGTACAGAGACAGAAGGTTTATCTCCTGTGTTTATTTGGTGTTCAGTATAAGGAGTGGCTTCTCCCCCTGGTTGAAACACCGTTTCATAATTTCTTAACAGGTTGTTAAGAGTCACCCGTTGGGTTTCACTCAACTGCTTTCCTTCTTCTTCCCGAAGAACACAGGAGTTGATCTCTACATTGGTTGGATGAGATGATGGGACTTGAACATCCTTTATGAATGGAAACTGGTGATGAGGGTCATTCCAAAAACTCCAGCATCTATTCTTCAGGTCCAGAACCACTCCAGCATCCTCCAGAAAGTCTTGCCCCAGGAGACTTCGGTTTCCAATCACCTCAGGCATTACCATAAAGTTGGTCTTTATGTGCCGTCCCTTCAAGTCAATGGTCACCGTGGTGGTGTACACCTTGAGGGTGGATTGGTGTCCGTTCGCCAGAGTCATGGTGACGACTTCACTGTCAAACTGGATCCCTTTACTGAGGAGCATCTTGTATAGGCGTTCTCCCGCTATGGATCGGCTTGCTCCAGTGTCGGCACAAATGACTGCTCTGACTCCACAAATGGTAGTGTCTAGCAATGTGATTTGACACGTTTTGGTGTGGCATGTGTACATGGGCTCTGCATTTCCACCAGAGTCCTCTCTTTTAACGGTTGGGGAACAGTTTGGGCATTTCGGTTTTATCACACCAGGCCTACCACATCCATAGCAGGACACATGAGGTCGTTGCTCGGAATGTTGTTGAGGTCTGGGTCTGTAAACATTTTCCTTCTTGTAGAAGTTAGTCCTCTTTGTAGCTTCAAGAGGTAACTTAGGTTTACCCTCCTTCTTGAAAGTACTGTTTCGACAGAGCTCCTTCTTGTGACCATTGGCTCGGATGTTGTCATATTGGTCGAGCTTCTCTGCTAACTCACTGGGAGAAATCAAGGTAGGCCAGTCATCAAGAAAATGGTCTTTCGCCTCTGGTGGGCACCTCTTCTTCATTTGGTCGGCCACCATCAGATCTTGCAATTGCTCGAACGAGTTGATGTTAAGTTCTGACAGCCAACCATCCAGGTAACTTTTCAATTCAAAAAAGAAATCTTTCCATGTGCCATGAGGGGCCTTGTGATGTTGGGTGAAAAGCTGCCGGAACCTTTCTGCATTTACTTTGAAGCGTTGCAGAAGAAGGGATTTTACATGCGAGTAGTCCGAGGCTTTTGTTTCATCCTCTCTTGCAATTAACATTGCAATATCAGAGGGTAAATTACCCACCAGGTACCGACATACAAGGCTTGTGGAACCTTGAGCAATTTGAGTTGCCTCTCAAACAACACGAGATACAAACTCATATCATCCTCTTCCGGATGGAATTTAGGGAGCAATCTTTGGATATCAATTTTTGGCATCTCCAATACCACAGGGAAAGTCTGAGTCATTGCAGCATTCTGCTGCGACTGTAAACTTAACACCTGCAAGTCACTTTTCTCTTTACGTTCTGCCATCAGGGTGGCCAAGAGTTCTTTCGTAAAGTCCTCGTTGTAGTTAGGGTCAGACAAAATTAGGTCCCTTAACTCAATGATCTTCAAGTCATTAGTGACCTCCAAATTTAGCTCGACGGCTAACATTCTGAGGTCTTCTTTTCAACCTTTTGCTAAGAAGGCCATGATCACTTAGATATTACTTTATGCCTTATGTTTTACTTTGGGGTGTAAGTAAAGGTATAGGTATATGTAATTATGTAAACACAAAATATATGCAATGGTGTAGATATATAAAATATATGCAATGGTGTAGATATATAAAATACTATATGCAAATGTGTAGACATATGAGATATATGCAAATGTGTAGACATATAAAATATATGCAAATGTGTAGACATATAAAATATATGCAAATGTGGGTCTCAACAGGGCAACCCAATTCAATACACTATCAATATGCAATTTGTTTTACATAAAAATAACACAAGAAAATCAGAATTCTTAATGCTAATGTGGTTGTTATTTTCTCCTTAAAACAACAGAAAAATATTTCAATCTCAATTTATACAAGGTAAGAATCACTCACCTTTCATTCCAGGCTGCCGCTGAAAAGGTAGTAATATCCAAAGGTGTGGGACATTGATTCAATAAAGAAGTGTATTTTGAAACAAACTAACGTTTAATGACGCAAATTACACACAAATCACGTTACACACAAATAACTGTACACATTTCAATAGGACCTTTGTCCAGTTCAGAACATAATTACCGAGAACCTCCCTTGATCGTTTTTGACATGTGCGAAGGGGGTCTCGTATCGCTTTCAACTGTTTGACACAAAGATGCGGGGGAAGACGAATGTGACGTGATGGCGCTGCAGTAGCCGCTACGTCATGAGAGTTCTTGACAGTGGTCATGTGCAATAGAAAATTGATACAGCAAGAAAAAATGTGCACAAGTGTGTGTTTTATAGCTTACACACAATACCTAACAGAATTCTACAATTCACAGCAAATACAAATTCAAATCAACTTAATTTTGGGAAAAACTTAGCTCACTTGTTCTATGAACAATCTTATTAAACATAAATTACTATATTCAGTACAAGTATGTCACATTTAAGATAAGCCTAACCAAAACCTATTGGCTATGCCTAACCAAAATCTATTAACTAAGAAAATAGAATTAAATTTAGAAAAAAATTTCAGCGTGGATATGCAAACGAAAAATACCGCAGGGATATGTTACATTAAACAGCATGGATAGGCTACACGGAAATTAGCATGGATATGCTATCAGAAATTAGCATGGATATGCACACAGAAATTAGCATTGGTATGCTATCAGAAATAAGCATGGATATGCTATCAGAAATAAGCAATTATTTGGTAAAAGACATACAGCGTGAATAAGCTTTATTGCTATTCAAACAGCGTGTATTCGAGCCATAAGTTGGGCGCCATTTATAACATGAACGTACTCAGATAACCGTCGCCATTATTACCGGCGTGGGAAAAATAGTTATACTTACCAACCGGAATCCATGAGACGACGAATGACCTGAAAGTTAACTAAAGAATAAAAGAAGCCGGGTTAGGCAAAATAATCTTTTATTCTTGGCTATAGATACTTAACATGTTATTGCAAGGCCAAGGTGTATCCCGAAGAATACGCCGGCCGAAAGTTACAAAATATTAAACGAAGAGTTCTTCACTACACGTGACAGTCGCTGAACTAACAACTCGCTTTCAAAAACGACGCTCCTTGACGTCACTGGCCAGGGAGCCCAGTGCCATCTGTCGGTGGTTTAACGAACTATATACTACAGCATTAATTAATATGAAATTACTTTTTCATTTTCCCCCCTGAACCAACCCTTCGATCACGCGTGTCTGATCTTGCGAAAGCTGAAGTATTGCGGATGAAACAAGTTCATGGAAAGAAGTTGTTCGTCTTAACAGACGAAAGTGAAATAAATGGCAAGTACTTTAACACATTGGTTGGCATTCTTGATAATCCTGGGGAAACTTGCGTAATCGACTACTGAGATTGCGAGGTGAGTGTCGATCATCAATATGTTGTTCGCCTTGTAGATGACGTTTTAAAATCTCTGAATGTTGAGCGAAAGGATTTTGCGCTTCTGCTATCCGTAGTTTTTAAATTTTAAAGAAATTACTGGCCAAGGATCTGCCATTCGACGTTCTTCTGTAAATAATGACATAAGCGTAACCAGGGGGGGAAGGTTAAAGGATCACCCCCACTCCATTCAGTTGAGAAAAATTTTGCTATTGTATAAAGATTCAAGTTTTTCACAAATTAATTATTTATTTAACAACTCAAACTATTCCTAACTTAATTTTAACATAGCCTTAACCACGGGGTTGGGGGTTCAACCCTCCCCCATTCAGTTGAGAAAAATGTTGCTACTATATATATAATATGCTATATATATAATTTCACAAACACAAGAATTTCCAAAAAAATTTCAACAAAAGTCTAAAATGTTGGTGGATTAGGGCGTCATCAGGGAGCAGCCTGACCCAAACAACATAAAATGGTGTTTTCTACATATGAGCAGCATTAGGCTGAAAAAATTGCTCATACACTCCCCCAAACACCACCAAAAAGCAAGTAAAACAAAATACCAAATCAGAGCAGGAAACAAAAGGAAATAAAACCCGAAGCCGGGAGATCAACAACAACAAGCCTAAAAATTACCACCAAATTCCATCAAGTACATAATCTAACTATATGCTAACACCATACTTCAGATGCAACAAGTCCATCAAAAGCAAAAAATAAAATAAAAGTATAGATAATATTAAAATCCCCAGCCCTTATTCAAAAAGATAATCATAAATAGTAAAATACAATTGAAAAGCCACTCCCATGGCTCTGAGGAAATTACAAAAAATAATTATTCATGGGTTGCGTAGTTGTTGATATTAATAAATCTTTCAAAAATATTATTGAAGAATGAAAATTATTAATTTAAAATCGCTGCGTTTATCATATACATTAATGTCAACTTTGCGGCATGAAACAGAAATTTTTAAGTCTAGAAAATCAGTATTTCTGTTTCATGCGGCAAAGTTGAGACATTAATGTATATGATAAACGCAGCGATTTTAAATTTACAGTTATTAAATGAAAATTTTGGGACTCCAATATATCTAAAAGAATATACTACAGTACGATTTCTAGTCAATTGGTACGTTTCAAAAAAATTTGTAATTCTGATTCAAACTTTTTATTACAATGTAAATATCTAAAAATCACACTTCTCAATATCAAATACCCCTATGCATTCTTCGATAATATTTTTGAAAGATTTATTAATGTCCCCTATTATAATTATCCCCTGTTGCTTTGTTATTTTGTGTATAACCTACAAAATATTTTTCCTGTTAAATTTCTTAATATAAAAAAATGTTTTAAATATGATTTACCTTTGGGGAGAAATTTTTTTAATTACAATCGTTTTTGCAGTAAGATTGATTTATATAGAGATAAAGTTGTTTGTGCTTGTGCGAGAGACAACATAGATTTCAGACCCTATTTAAATGAAGACTTAGGACACATTGTGACTGGTGATCTGGGTATTGTTGAAAATGATCAATTAAGGGATGTTATGTCTAAAGGTACTAAATTTAGGCCTATTTATAATTTTAAAAGAAATAATATACTTAAAAGCTTTCTGGAAGACATTGATAACTTCTGTTTTATGACCTCTTCTAAATTTAAAGTCCCTTTATGTTTGTTTACAGAATGGAAATGGAAATTATATGATAAATTTAAAGTTTTTATTAATAATAATATTCAATCTATTTTTGACAATACCGGTAAATACAAGACACTAAACATAGCCATTAAGGATATTCAAAATAAATTTATTATTACCCCAGTCGACAAGGCCTCGGGTAACTATGCTTTCATTTGTCAAAAACTGTATTTAAACTTACTTGATGCCGAACTTAAAAATTCAGATACATATAAATTCTGTAAATCTACCTATAATACCATCATTAAAAAAAATCATTTCTTCAAATAAAAGAGTTAAAATTTCCAATCAACACATTATTTTACCGTATAATACCGTTATTCCTAAATTTCATAAAAATCCTATTAAATTCCGTTACATCACTTGTGGTAATAATTCCTATATGATTAAACCCGGCTTTCTACTATTTAAATATTTAAAAATTATCCTTGCTGCCATTATTGTTGAAGGCTTTACCTGGATTACATGTGATAATAATAAAGTTTTGAATTTTTTGGATAAAAATATTATTTATGATATTCAGACCTATGATTTTAAAGACCTATTTACCAGCATACCCCTGACAAATTGAGGGATGTTTTGAACTGTTATTATCATGACTTTAAAAACTTAATTGATCTGGTTTTTGAGGAATGGGAATTCTTGGTTAATTATTATATTTTTAATAATTTAATTTTTAATGGTGAGCATATTTTTCTCAAGTTAAGGGCATACCCCAAGGTTCTAATTTTTCTTCCATTCTTGCTAATTTATTTCTTCATTATTTTGAAAAAAACTTTTGCCTTCAGATTAATACTGCTTTTAGATTTATTGATGATTTAATTGTTTTTAATAATAGCAACTTTTCTAATATTTGGAAATCCATCTATCCAGACGAACTTTCTTTAATTCAAACCAATCTTGATAACAATAATACTGATTTTCTAGACTTAAAAATTTCTGTTTCTTGCGGCAAAGTTGACATTAATGTTTATGATAAACACAGCGAATTTAATTTTACAGTCGTTGTGAGAAGTGAGTTTTATGGAAATAACATATTAAAAATATAATAATAATAACACACTGACAGAGGAGTGCGCAAAAGCTGCAACTACCTCTGAAAGGTAAATATTTATTACAAACACAAGAGTTATTTAAAAATATAAAAAAATTAATAAATTAATTAATGATATATATATATATATATAATGAGAGAGTTTTTCACAAATTAATCCTATATTAATAACCACTCAAACTGTTCCTAACTTAATTTTAATTAATGTTTTTTTGTATAATAAATAAATGTAATCAATGAAACAATGGTACATTAGTTCATAGGCCCAGGGGGAATTGGGGGATCAACTCCCCATTCAGTTCGTCATAAAAGACAGTCAAATTTGTTTATGAAGAGCAATCAGAGTTTTAAGCTTTATAGCTATTTAAACTAGATTATATAAAAATAAAAAATATATTTTCACTCATAATATAAATAACGTAAATTTCCGAATATAAGCTGAGGGTGCGTTTTTTCTTCAAAAATTTACCCAAAATTCAAAACTTGTATATAAGCCGAAATAAAAATTTTAATTTTTTTTTTGTAACGTTCAAACATAAAGCTATGAGGGCGTAAATGCCGCCAAGAAGGTAAAACGTGTGGAATATTTTCCAATCAAATCGCTGTAAGGCAAAACACCACTCGCCAACGGTGATAGTTTTAACCTGCTAATGATTTTCTCCAGTGCCAGACGTTCCAGCTCCTGATATCCGATCTCTGACGGGGTGATTGACAGGTGATGATATACGGGACATTCGGATTCTCTCAAAAGGAGAATAGGATTCATTATGGCTCTTAATAAACTAGGATCGCGACGATTTAACTTGGCATTAAATATGTGCAATGACGAGCGTACTGAGCTTGAAGCCGTAGGTTTCACCACGAGGTTGTCTATTCGCCCCCTTTCCACGCTATTGCAAAGGTGACCGCTAATGATCTTCCCCAGTTTCCAGCACCTGATGCCGGACCTCTGACTGGGTAATTGACAGATGATCAGTTCAACAATGGTCAAGGGGAGCGGCTGGGGCTTGGGAATTTTTGTTATCAGTGCCACTTTTCTTCGCCGTGCAGCCTAAAACATGTGCGGAGCATAATGTTTCAAGAGGGGGAGCGGGCTCATTGACCCTTGGCAGCGAGGACGATTTTGTGTATGAAGAACATATAAATTCTAGTACGGAAAGGGCTTTGGAACTTATGATAATACGCATCAGGACATCCCAATGAGTGAAGCCGAATTTTACGAACTATTCGGAAACTCGGATTCAGACACGGAATTTGAAGGATTTATGACTTATTTTTCCATTTTCTCTTAAAGGCTGCATTCAAAACGTAAGTTAAAAGACTTTAAAAATTGGAACAGCTTTTGTTTCGGATCCGAGTTGGATGTCACGAAGCAAAAAATAGGGTTGCTTTCCCAACACCTGTTGTACTTGCTATAAAAATCGTTAATCGCTCGTAAAGATTTCGAGAAAGTTGCTGCCACCTGATGAAGACCAGAATCCACAGCTGTATTAAAAAATGTTCCTTTTCCAATTGTTATTTTTATGTGCTAATTAATTACGGTATTCAATTATTATTTTGTGTGCTATATTTGGCGATAGTTAGCGATTTATCGCTTGCGCCCGGCTAACGGAAATGTACCTTAGTTTTTTTTACGAAATTAGCCGATCCGTATATCAGCCGACACCCCCCCCCCCACTTTAGCTTTAGAAAAAGTTCCAAAAATTCTCGGCTTATACACGGAAATATACGTACATGCCCGACAAAATTGAAATTTCCATTCACTTGATTTTTTTAATTTTAACTTAGAATATGTTTTTTGAAGAAACAACTAGGAAAATGTTTACATGTATTTATCACAGCAAAAACTGATTATTTTTGTCTAAATGTTATAGTTTATGAAGTTCTAGAGACTATTTTTCTATTATTATTAATTTAATGATAATTTAAAAATCTGAATGTATGTGCATTCTTACCAATGATGGTTTTTATTTCAATAGTTGTAATATATGTTGTCACTGATTTACTGTATTTTGCTTCACAAATTAATAAAAAAGATGGTTCGGATTAACCAAACTCGGATGAACGGGGGATTTGAATTAGCAGGGTTTTAGGGTAATTCAAGACTATCCTTAAATAATTTGTTGCTAAACTAAACAATGTGTTTCTCATGTATGAGACTATAAAACAACATTGTTTAAAACGACTTTATTTGAAATGAAAGTGACTAACATTTGCTAGACTCAAAATATTTAATTATTTTATCAATGTTCTATGACTAAAAATATCAATATATCGTGTGATTTTTAACATAAAAATTTGAAAATTTCCCTGAGAATTCTCCAGATGCTTCACCTGTCCCACCATATTTTTAAGTCATCTGCAAATATACAAATTCTATTCTTGATCCCCTGACCTATATCATCTATGAAAATTATAAATAAAATTGGTCCCAAAACTGATCCCTGAGGCACCCCACTTATAACTTCTGTCCACTGTGAATAATTTCCTTTTACCTGCACTCTCTGCTTTCTACCCAATAACCAATTCTTTATCCATATCAGTGTTTTCCCCTGAATCCCCAGCCTTTCCAATTTAAACAGTAATGCCTCATGAGGTACTTTATCAAAAGCCTTTTGAAAATCTATGTACATGATATCTACACTGCTCTTATTTTCCAGCTCCTCAGTAATTTTTTCGTAGAACTTCAAAAGGTTTGTAGAGCAGGATCTGCCATTCCTAAACCCATACTGATTATCTGATAACAGTCCCCCCTCCTCCAAGTATAACATTATATGCTTTTTTTTAACAGAGATTAAACTATTTTGCAAATTAATGATGTTAGACTTACTGGTCTATAGTTGCCCGGATCACTTTGTATTCCCTTTTTGAAAATTAGAGTTATGTTGGCCAACTTCCAATCTATTGGTACCTGTGAGGTTCTCCTGCCAACACAGGGAGGAATGTTTGGCCGGGGAAACGAGACATCCCTAGGGACGTCGGCGGGGGTGTCAGTGAAAGGTCACCCGGGTTTGGAGGAGAAGGGGGGAGAGCGGAAAGAAAGAAGGGACGACGAGGGGCTCTCTGCTGCTGTTTTATACTATGTTGTAATATGTTCCTATATAACCTAGAATGTCCAAATAAAAGTTGGAAAAGATATCTATGAAGTGTTGCCCTCTCCACTAGACAAACGAACCACACACACTCACCAGAGATAGAGAAAATGGTGCGGTGTGATAATTGACGTTAGGATGTACGGTGGAGGGACGCTGGATGCCGATGACCAAAGCGGTGGAATGCGCGAGGGACGTGATCGGGCGTCGCGTGATGGAAAGACATCGAGCCTGAACGGAAGGGTTAACTAAGGAAGAGGGATCCTTTTCGCAACCTGGAGAATGGTTTGGTGCGTACCAGGAGCTTTGGAAGAAGCGATCGACGTGACCGGATGTGATGGAATAGCAGAGATTCTGGACCGAGTGACGTCCACGCCGCAAGAGTGACCCTGGAGATGCGCTTGATGTCGACTTGGGGCGATGGAAGGAAAATGATGGTTCGAGCGTCGTGCGATGGAAATGCAGTGAAACGGATCTTAGAGGGTTAACTTCTGATGAGTGATCTAGGAGGGAACAGGAAAAGCATATGAAGACGAGGCTGGTCGGAAGCGAGGAAAGTTGAGAAGGGATGACCACTGCAGTCAACTCATATACCTTGAAGGGTAATGGGGTAAGTCCCTTCTGATTTGATCCAGGGAGCCATAAAATACACAGGGGGAATAACACAAACATGTATGAGAAGCAGTGTGGTGACGATTATTTTATATTTGTGCTATGATGTGTGTTTATTTTAATGGGGCTATGGATCGTAGGATTTAATGTGTAATGAACATCAGCTAAGGAATAGTTTTAGAAATTTCTGTGGGCTAATAAAAGTGTAAGATTATGCAGATGTATTTAATATAATTAGTTACTTATTGAAACTGTTTGAATATTTAATAGAGTGACTAAGGGAATTGTATTCTTGAATAGTCTTTGTGTATTTGTTGGAGTAATTATTGAAGCTGGGCGTTATTCTTAAAGTTGATTGTGTTTACACGGGGATCATCATGGAATATTTTGGGAGAGCTAGGATGGAGGAGATGGAACATTTGGCAATTCAATTGAGGATGTACCGCCGCAATCATATGAGGAAGAATTTGTAAAGGTTTGGGTAACAGATATTATTAATGAAAGAGAGAAAAGAGAAGCTGAAAGGGATTGGATAGAAGCTGAAAGGGAGTGGGAATTTAGGCGGATGGGGTGTCTCAGATCGAACCGAGATAGGAATTTGGAGGAGCAGAGGAGCGAGTGAAAGGAGCTTGGGCAGAGGCCGAAAACAGGTATAAAGCAGCTCGGGAAAAGGCTGGTGAGATATTGTCAGTTTATGAAATGAAATTGAGGGTGTTAGAAAGGCAGGAGAAAGGTGTAGAAAGAAGGGAAGGAGGTGAAATTGAAAATGCAATTTCTAGGGAAGATAGGGGAAGGAGCGATCTCGCTCAGGAGGAGAGGAAAGCAACCGATGTTAAGGAGTTAGCGGAAACTTTTCGCAAGACGAGGAACAAGGGAAGGAACTCGTGGCCGAGGAAACGGAGAGGGATGAATCAAGGGGGCAAAAAGTGGTCGAAGGTCAGAAAAAGACACAGGACGAGGTGGAGGACCCAACGGATTCATCGGGAAGGGACCAAACAGACATTTCTGGGGAAGTTATTACTCCCAAGGAAGGGGAGAGTCACAGATGTAGTAGCGTGAATGGGAAAAAACGAAAGTCTCGGAAAGGGGGTGGAAACCAGAGTGAGATGTTGCCCAGGGCGTTCAGGGACACTACGAATGGTGAGCAGCGCGGGCTTGAAATGGATAAGAATAGTTTGGGTTTCGGAGAGAACGGGAAATCGGAGGTAAAGGAGTGCTTGTCTGAAACACCAAAGTCGCGCAGGGGAAAACATAAGGGGGTGATTTTATCCAAAACGTTCTTGGACACTGGGTTTAAGCGACGCGGGGTCCAGATGGATATTCTGGATTAATGAGAGATCGGTTTTCAGAAAAAGATTCGTCAACTAACAGTTCCCTTGACTCGCTTACCAGAAAAGTTAGGAGTGGCTTCTGAGAGTTTGGGGGGTAATCAGGCGGTTGTAGAGAAGACACGAGGAAGGGTAATTAGATCATGTGGGAAGAGTAAAGGTATAAAGATGAATGGCAGAGAGGGAAGTGAGGGTAAATCAAAATTTACACTGAGTTCTTGGCGAGAGTAGGGGTGGCGCGAAAGACCCTGCAATACCCTCAATCTAATAGGTGGGAGGTTACTTTTTATTGGAGTAAGAGTAAAGGGTTATACCATTTGATTAGTACCCAAGAAAGAGGGTGGAATAGTCGATTGTCATTCCTGTGGTGACATTATCGCAAAAAGTTAATTTATCAATTTTGGCTTTGGATTATATTAAAATTGATCGGTTTGCTAAAGGCTGTCCTTAGGGGCCTGGATAACTACTGATAACGGAATAAATGAATGTTTAAAATGAGGATTATGCTGTAAATAATTAATTTTTCAATTTGTTTAAGTTCCTGTGATTATGTATTTGGTCATTTTTAAGTATATATAGTAAGTATATATTAAGTATTTATAGTATAATTATAAGTGATATTTCTGTAAATGAGGATCTCGTAGGAGACTGGTAATATTTATTCTTTATGAACTGAATGTTTAAGTGCTTGGCACTACTGAAATTACATTGCCAGGAAGTGTTAAGATTTTTAAGTGCTTACCACTGATGAAATTGTACTGTCGAGAAGTTGTGATGTACAGTTGTTATTCTTATTACGTTAATGTCGTGAGGTACAGTAGTTATTATAATTAAGTTAGTGTTGTGAGGTTATTTTTACATTACTGATGTGATGTGTAGTATTTATATTCTTACCTATGGTTATTATTGTGTACTGCATTTATATTGGGTTTGAAAGAAGGAATAAGTAATTTGGTAAGAGTGTTTATGTTGTTCGTAGATTTTTGTATATATTCTTTTCCCCAAGTTCTATTTGGTGTATTGATTAGTGTCGATAATTGGATCAGAATCTAGTTTGTAAACTCATCCATGAGAGTATTGTTGAGCCATGTTTGCCAACTAGGGACACGAACAATCATACACAGACTCCAATTTGGCTCGTTATGACAACGATTCGAAGTGCACCAGTATACCTGCCACCTTTAATTTAAGGTTTTAAATTGCAAGACAAATGGTCTGACAATTTTAAACCGGTGGAGAGGTTCTCCTGCCAACACAGGGAGGAATGTTTGGCCGGGGGAACGAGACATCTCTAGGGACGTCGGCGGGGGTGTCAGTGAAAGGTTACCCGGGTTAGGAGGAGAAAAGGGGAGAGCGGAAAGAAAGAAGGGATTCGACCCGCGGAGACGACAGAGAACGGACGATGAGGGGGCTCTCTGCTGCTGTTTTATGCTATGTTGTAATATATTCCTATATAACCTAGAATGTCCAAATAAAAGTTGGAAACTATATCTATGAAGTGTTGCCCTCTCCACTAGACAAACGAACCACACACACTCACCAGAGATAGAGAAAAGGGTGCGGTGTGATAGTACCCAACCCGTGCTATATGTTGAATTAAATAAGATGTGAATTACGTCCCCCAATTCTTCAGCGCATTCCACTGGTATTCTCGGATATATATCGTCTGACCCTGGTGTTTTAGATGGCTTAATTATTTTCAACTAATGTACTGTTTCTTCCCTGTTAAATTTGCATTCCTTAATTGTACCCCCTGCAAAGGCTTCATCCTTAGGATCCTTTTTTAATTTATAGTTACCATTGAACCCCCCCCCCCCAGAAAAAGTCATTTGATACTGATGTCTTTGTGTGTGTATGTTCTGCGCCTTGTGCAGTATAGTCGAATTTGGCCCTTTCACTATAAAAACCCAACCCAAAACATTAAAATAACATTTTAAATTGCCAAACAAGATCTGTAGAAGTTATTAACCACTAAGCACATTTTTTGTATTCTTGAAACAGAGCTAAATAGATAGAATAAAATTCTTAATTTTAAAATTATATTCAAATATTGAGTACTGTACAAGGTAGAATAGAATACACAAATATGGAGTCCAGGAGGGGAGACTGTTAAGTGAAAGTAATTTGGGTATTAAATTATTAGTGTTATGGCTAAAGAAGTAACAATAAAATAATAGTACAGAGGTGTGAAAATTATTAGAATAATTGTGAAATTTACAATAAAATCTTGTTATATTAAGGAATTAACACCTTATTTTTAAAAATATTGATGCATTTAATATTTAGTGTGCATCCTGTTGTTTTTTATTAAAGATTCGATACGTCTTGGCATACTTTGTATGAGTTTTTGGCAATTAGATTGTATTTCGTTGTCATGGTGCCAAATTTGGATGAGTCTTTCTATCAGAGCATTTTTGTTTGTTATGTTACATTTATTTAATTTTTTCTTTACAATGGCCCAAAAATTCTTTATTGGGTTCATATATGGACTGTTTCCAGGCCATAGAAGAGTTTTTTTATTTTTTTCATCCAAAAATTTGGTCACAACTTTGGCTTTATGGCACGGAGCTCCATCATGCATGAATATGAAGTCTCCATTTAACTGTGGAATTAGTCTTTGTTCAAGTACTTTTTTATACTGATACTGGTTCATCATGCCTTCTACAATGTATAAACGTCCAGTACCCTGAGCAGACATTACGCTCCAAACCATTACTTTAGTAGGATGTTTAACCGTTTGTGCTATGCAATTTGGGGAAAATTCTTCACTGGTACTTCTCCTGAAATACTGACTACTTTCTTCTGATATCGTAAACATTGGTTCATCAGAAAAACATACCTAAAAGATAAAAAATACTTTAAGGTATGTAATTTGTAGAGAAATATTCGTATAAGGAAATTTATAAACAGTTCTGTATTTTTAGTCAGCATGCAAAAAACATGATTTCAGGAAAAGGAACGAACAACTTGAGTTCAACTGATTAATTAAGAAAAATTAATTTTTCTCACCTTGCTCCAGTCATTTCTGAATTGTTCTTGCACAACTTTTGCCCAAGCAAGTCTCTTCTTTGCCATAGAAGATGTGATTTTAGCCTCTTTTCGAGGACGACGAGCACTGAGTCCAGCTGAGATGAGCTTTCTACGGATTGAAGAATCTCATACATTTACTCCATACGCTTGAAGAGAGATTTTTAATTCATGACTAGTTGCTCTTCTGTTAGATTTAGCAATTTGAATTAATTTCCTTACGGGTCTTGCAGTAAATTTACTTTTCCTTCCGCATTTCCCAACTCTAGAATTTCCATATTCGCATTTGGAGTCCAAAGATCTTTTTTATTCTACACACAGATGCTTGAGAAATTTTTGTGTTTTTTGCGATTTCGTATTGTGTATAGTTATTTTCTTGGATGAGACACTTTACTACAGCTAGTTTTCTAGTAGAAGTATCACTTGTTTTACCCATAACCACGCAATAATCCTTTGACAAACGAAAGAAAGCTACCAATTATAAACTAATCAAAGCAGCGAAAATAATTGATTTAACAATAAAATAATACCGATGCCAACTCAAGAAAATAAAGAAAATATTAGCACAGCAAGTAGACGATTTTAAATTTTTATTTTAAATTCGTTTGTTAATCAAACAAATTCTTAATGCAATGCAAACAATTTGATTACTTTTGATCAAATATTTTTCTTTAAAAAAAAATGGCATTATTTAGCAAAATTATATCCCCAAAACTATTCTAAAGGAGTGAAAATTGATTGGATCAACAAAACAAATTACCTTTCATAAAATATTGCAAGTATATACAAAATGAATCAAGAAAAACTGAAAAAATCACAATTATTCTAATAATTTTCACACCTCTGAGTATGCTATATTATTTAGTCATGTTGAATTTAATCTTGTGCATCTTTAGAAGTGTTGATGAACTTTGCAAAACTCCAAAAAGTAAAAGACCCTTGCAGAATAAAACCCCAAAAAACCAACCAACCCAAAAGAAATTTAGTACAAGCATCAATATTAAAAATTGTTGAAAAAAATTCATTATCTTCACAACTGCTCTTAATGTTATTGATTCATTACACGATGTGCACTTGAAAATTTTTTTTAATTATAGGATTTTATTTATTTTACTGTATTGAGTTTCCACTCAAGTATTCAAAAGAACAAATTTTTTAAATCAATTAAAATTTACTTGAATGAGATATTTGTTATTTAAGTGACATTTACTGCACAGAACGTAGATCTTCCAATTTTTAATGAAAATTGTCAGTATATAGTGACATAAGACTGATTCAAATTTATAATATCAAAATATGTGAAAATAACTTATTCAAACCTGCGTATTGGGAAATCATTATGCTAGTAATAAATCTTCATTTAAAAAATGTGAAATAAAACTAATTTGAATTATTTTTCTACTCAGCCTACTCATTTATTACAATAAAAAATATTTTGTAGTGCATTATTTAAAGATTCTTTATGAAAAACCATTTTTATTTATAAAATTAAAACATTCCCTATACACATCCCTTAGCTAGGTTTTACATGTAAAATTTAAACAGCACGGTTTGAAAAACTTGCAAGTTTGGCTAAAATAATTATTGTACTCAAACAGTAAATAATCTTCAAAGATCAGGATAAAAGAATGCATCTAATCTGAAATTTAACATCTAATGAAGTTTAAATTACGTTTTATTAAATAGTTAATGGTAATCTACCATGAGGTGTCTACGGATCCCGAAAATTTATCTCCTCTTTATTATCAGAAAAAAAGTCCATTTATGATTTGCCATTAGCAAAAAAAAAAAAATCCTACAGATAGAAACTGACGGCCCTATTGTTACTTTAAAATTTTTGAAGGATTTTGATGAGCACGTTAAAAAGAAAAAGGTAATACAATCTTAGATGTTAAAACTTGTAATCTTCATGGATGCTATAAGACAGCACTGATGAAATAAAAATGGGATATGAATGATTTCTTGCGTGCCGCTTATTATCTATTCATTTTTCTGAAGCATCGTTATTTATATTAAAATTATGTGCAATAATTTGGGTTGAAAATTCCAATGTAATTGAAAGGGCAATTGCAATATTTCCCTATCTAAAGTTATAAGTTAAAGGTGTGAAAGATTATCCTCCAGCCACAAAAAACTTTGAAACTGTGTCTATGTTCCTTAAAGATGACCTTCATGCTAAGCTGTACTTTTTACAATCTGTTACCTCGGAATTGGAGACATTCTTGGTTTACTTTCAAGTTGATAAGCCCCTATTACAACATCTACATGAGGAATTAACTTCACTATTTAAAATTATTGCTTCACGTTTCCTTAAAAAAGGTGCAGTCAAAAAATCTGGGTGACATTATGCTTACCGACATCAACGACAAGGAACTTCTTTATACCCATTAAAAAATTGATGTTGGGTTTAGTACTTCAACAGTGATGCAGTCGAATAAAATGGGTGTAGTATTTTGCTTTCATAATTCTGCTTTGTCAAAGGTGACAGAAACCAACAAAATAGTGTTTCAAAGAGAATGAGGGTTTTTCTAATTAATCTTTTAAATAAATTGAAAATTAATAAGATTTATTTTAAGCATAAAGCATTAGAAACGGGAAGTGTTAGAAATATTCGAAGAGCGACATTGATATTCGGGTTAGACTTAATTAAGCCAAAATCATGAAGATCCTGTAGAACATTAAGTGGAGATGCAGTTTCTATATTTGTGTAAGAGTCATTACTTAAAACTTTCAATTTCACAAGTGAGTTTGTACTTTTTTAAATCTTTGCTATATTTAATAGCGAGATCTGCAGTCGATTTTTTTTTTAAATCAGCAACACTCGTGTATTGTGAAGACGAGCCAAAGAGAAAGTAAAAATCGTCGCACATAGTTTTCATTTTCGGATAACTCCAATCTATTTGAGACAATAGAGTGTCAAGAACAATGTAAATTTGTATTTAAAATAATTCTTCGGGTGCAAGTTACTTCATCTGGTGTTTCATCTATTTATTTCCATTATCTTAACTCTTCTCTTTCGTTTATTAAGAAATCTCTTCTCTATACCCATTTCTACAGCCAGATGTTTTACTTCCTGGAATTTTTTTTTTCAAAACCTGTATCTCGAAGTCCTTGTAATGTACTACGTAATCCTGCAATTAATTTTGTTCTACAATCTATGGACAAATCTTTCTGTTGTAATGCTTTATTTGTTCGATCGATGCATTGTAGAATTTTATTCCGAAATGAAACAGTACAGAAAATCTATAATTAATTTGCAAAATCAAACTCTTTGCATTCGATACAGCTTCCGGATTTGAAAAATCATTTGCAGTCCTTTCATTACTTCTGGTATTTGTAAATACAGCGTCTTTATTGCACTGGCCTTTGATGATCACCTTATATCATAAAAACGTTCAAGCGATAATTTTAGACACTTCATTAAAATGTCCCAACGTGTTGTTGAGGACGAGAAAAAATTAAATAATCACTGCACAATACCTAAAACGAAATCATTTCCCGAGTTGTAGATGAAAAAAGACAGACTAGATGCATTTCTGATTGTTCTGTTAAAAACTGTTGATGAGGGTAACCCCTTAGTAATATTTATTAAAAAGATATTGACAATGTTTTATTGTAATGCTGCTGTTGAGCGAAGTTTTTCAGTCAACAAAAAGCGTTTTGCTTAAAATTTAGAAGAAAATTCATTGGTAGCTCAACGTTCATTTCATTCTGCTGTTCTACTAATTATTTTGAAATTGTCAGGGAAAAGATTTCTTAATTATGAGTGCAAAAAGTGGCTAAAAAAAATTGCTCTATTGTGAAATAAAAATGCAAACTTGTATTTCTTTTCAAAGAATTCATGTCATTAGTGGTTTCAAACACAAAACAAAACATGAAAAATATTTAAAACACCATTTTGTGTAAATTACTATTAAATTTCAATGTGACTTAGTGATTTTTTTTCTTCCAAAAGAGTTTATTACTTAAGAATCAAGCTTTAATGATTATTATTAGATCTAATTCTTAGTGGAAACAATTTCTATTAAAAAAACATAGTTTTTCTGGGACGAAGTATTTTTATTCGCAGAACTTTACAATCTTTCCTGACATTGACCAGGAATACTCATTTCATTACTTCAATTTCCGTTCACTTGTTGAGTTTAGCAAATTTCCGTTTTTTGTTATTATCCATCCCATTTAGCACACTCTGCACTATCCATTCTTTCCCGTACTCGCGGTCAACAACCCAGCCTTGTTTCATGTCCGGAAATCTTAAAAAAGCGGGAAACAAGAGGGGAAAGGCGTATTCCTTCCACATAAAAAGGATTGCCTATTTTGGCATTTCTGGCAAAGGTATAATGGATCAAAATACTACATATAGAGATGTAAAGGCTGGAAAAAACCGGAAAAAAGAGATGTAAAGGCTGGTAAAAACATTCCCGGGAATAAACCCGGTTTTTTGTGATGGGAATTTTGAATATTCCCGGAAGTTTTCAGGAAAGAACAACTCAACTCCTGATTTACATTCCACTGTTTTCAAATATTAAAGCACGTTTTCACGATTTTAGAGTTTTTCTTCCACAAAAATTTTGATTACTCTGTTGGTTGTTGCAAAAAGGTAAGTGATTTGAAGTATTTTTCATTTTCCTCGTACTTTTTTTGTATAATTTTAATTCTATGACTTGGATTTCGGTTTAAGCCAGAAACAGAAGTAAGCGATATATTATAAAGCTCCTGAAATAATCTAAATAATTTAAAGAAAGAACTTTAAATTACTAGTGTTTGATCATGTTTAAAATATCAATTTTTGATTACACTTTTCGACTTGCAAAAATAAAATTACGCTTAGACAGGAAATTTAGCAATTTTTCATTTTGATATTCTTTTTGCTAATTTGCTAAAGGTTTTTTTAGAAGAAAGAATTTTTTCTCAGAAAAGCAATTACATTTAGACGGGAAATTTAGCAATTTTTAAATTTGATGTTCATTTGAGCTAATTTGCAAAAGAATTTTTTTCTCAGAAAAACATGGGGAAAATTTTTAATTTTGAAATTGACAATTACTAGCCATCTTGTGTACTATGGTTAAATTATTAGGGAATCTATAATATCTATACATCTACAGTTACTGTTTCACTAATTAAAAGATCCATTGTTATAAATCAAATTTTGTTTTAGTAATATCTGTTCAACTTTGAGTGCAGTTGTCAAACGAATGAAGTCGTCTAAAACATTCTAAAGTAGAGTTTACAAATTCACACAATCTAAATATAAACTCAATAAGTAGCAAAATTAGTTGATGATCGTGCATTTCTTTTGATTGTTTGCATTTTTAAATCCAGAGAAATTCCTTTGGCTTGAAATCTCTCAAGAAATAAAATTACTTCATCGTATGATTTGCAATGTTTTAAAAAGTAAACTACATATTGAGCCGAAAATAAAACAAACATTAGGAGCATTAACAATAAGTTTTCAGTGCAGCAAAATAAATTTTATTTATTTCAAAGGGAAACAAAAAAGATTCATAGCACCAGAGCTATTTAAAATTGCCTGTTTATTTTATTTGGATTAAAATTATCATTTGACTATATTAAGAATGACAAAGATTTTCAGTAAGCATTTAAATTTAAAATATATGATCTAAATCATGAATGAAAAAATCAATTCATTTGAGATCATGACTCGATTCAAAATTGTTCATTCATGCAAACATATTTTTAGCGATTTTTAAGTTTGTTATTGTTGTGAACCATTTGTAATAAGAGCTTTAAATGAACATAAGTAGAAATTAAAGCATTCTGTCTTAATAGCAGTTTTGATTCCTCTGAACAGCTTTATTATAGGTATTCGCAACATTTCAGTTTGACGAGTGTTTTGTAATTATATTCTTCAACTTTCTAAGTTACCAGATTCAGATTTTCTCCGAATTACACATTGTAAAAAATCGTCAAATCAGAAATATTGCCAGTGGGTACCTATACTAAAGTTGTACTGATTCCTCTACTATAGTTTACTTAAGAGAAAACATTTATAACTATAACCAGAAGTTATCTTGTGACTTTCACATTACAGCAGCTTTTCAAAATAATTATGTTACTATTATAATCATAATAAATGTAATTGCATTTTTTTTTCAGACATCATGGTTCGACCATTATCTGACGTGTGGATGCATTTTATAGAATACCGTGAAGGTAATAAAAGAAGGACCAAGTGCAAGTACTGTGGAACTAAGTATTCAGTCCCAAATGCAACTAAGATGTCTAAACATTTGGAAACTTGTAAACAAAAGCCCATAGTTCTATCCGTACCTGTTTTTTCAAACATTGATGCTGAATCATCACATGTGGGAAACCAAGAACTAATTCTTGAACAAGGGAGTGTTTGGGATCAAGACCAACCAAGAGAAATCAGCACTACTCTTCCTACAACAGATTCTCTAGCTTCTCCTGCTTTTTCAGTGGTTGAATCACCCTTAAGGAAACCTATTCTTAGGTCATTCTTTGACACAATGACCAAAGTTGAGTCGGAGAAATTGGAGTCATCTTTCGCCAAGGCAGTATATTCGTCCAATTTGCCTCTATCATTTATAGAGAACAGTTATTGGCAACAGTTCTTCAAACAGATCAGGCCATCATTCAATGTTCCAAGTCGTTATGATCTAAGTAACAGGCTCTTAGATAAGGAGTATGATGAAGTAACTGAATGTGTTAAAGAAAAAATAAGAAGTGCTGAATTCGTTTCTATTATTACCGATGGCTGGAGCAACATTAGAAACGAAGGAATTATATCCTACATTGTAACAACGCCTGAACCTCTGTTTTTCAAATCTACTGAAACTAAGGCTAACCGACACACAGCTTCATACATTAGCCAGGAAATAATCAATGTTATAAAAGAGATTGGACCTCAGAAAGTAGTAGCACTGGTAACTGATAATACCAGTAACATGAAAGCAGCATGGGTTCTGGTCCAAGAACATTACCCGCAAATATGTACTGTTGGTTGTGCTGCTCATGGCTTAAATTTGTTACTAAATGACATCTACAAGGTTCGAACTTTTCAAGTTATTATTTAAAATGCCAAAGAAGTGGTCGAACACTTTAAAAACAAGCAGGCATTATCAGCTGTTTTTACTTCCAAGCAAAAAGCTAAAAAAGGTTCAGCTGCATCTACGCTTAAACTCCCAGCAGAGACAAGGTGGTGTAGTACCTTGATTATGTTTGAGAGTCTTCTAAATGGGAAAGAATCTCTTCAAGAGACTGTGCTTATTGAAGAACTCGATGTTGACAAGAATATTAGGCAATTAGTTCTTGATAACGATTTGTTCTGGATGAGTATTCATAGTCTTGTAAATATGATAAGGCCTATTTGTGACGGAATCAAGCTTATTGAGTCCGACTCTGCCACATTGTCTGATGTCCCTTATGTCTTTTTAAATGTAAAAGAATCTCTGGAGTCGCTTGTTTTAACTTCTTTACAGACAGAAGAGGAAGAAGCAGTTAAAAATTTAGTTGAAACACGCCGTGAAATGATTTGTATGCCAATTCATTATGCAGGATATATTCTAGATCCTCGTTACTTTGATAAGGATTTGGCTGATGACAGTTTTACATCCGGTTTGGATTTTATATCAAATCTAGCTATGGCGGAATTAACTTCCAGCATCATGACAGATTTTGCTCATTTTAAAGCACAGTATGGGGCATATAAAAATGTTTCTGTTTGGCAAAGTGCAAAATTGTTACCGCCTCAAGTATGGTGGAAGGGTTTTTTTAAGGGTCAAAGTTTATGTTCTCTTGCCTTGCGGTTATTTCTAATCCCACCTTCTTCAGCTGCTTGTGAGAGAATCTTTTTTGCGTTTTCTCATACTCACTCTGCAACCCGAAACAGGTTGGGTAATGAAAGAGTGTCTAAGCTTGTCTCTGTCAGATCAAATCTACTCTTGCAATCAAAATTAGAGTAGATTTGATCGGGACCAATGAGATAGAAAGCAGGGTTGGATATTTTTTTTTTGGTTTATACCAGGTATTTTTGGTTTAAACAGGATTCTTTTTAGAAAAACAAAGCAGCAAAAATAATTCAAATTGATTATTATTATGAAATATATGCTAAAATTAATTAAAGTAAAATAAATTAGCTGATTGTCAATGTCAACTGGTTGATATTCTAATGTAATTAAGCCTTTTTATTTTATGAAAAGATTATGATTAATTGATATTAATTACCACTTGTTATTTGGTTTAAACCAATTGGTTTCATGGAAAGTGTATGATATAACCCTGATGGAAAGTATGAAAATAAAAATTTTGTTTTCTATGTGTGTTGTTTAAATGCTTACTGAGATGAAATCAAACATAATATAGAATTTATTTCAGCTTGGGTTTCAGCACCTGTCCTTTTTAGTAAATGAACAAGTTGATTTTTCAGGATGATGTGATGATGCATAGTTTTTAAAATACAATTATTTTTTGTTTGATATAACTTTAAAAGCAACCTTTGAAATGTTTTATATTATTGTCTTTAATGATAGTTTGAAACAGGGTTTAATTATTTTATTACTTTGTAAGTAAATAAATGTATCATGCTTAATTAGAAAAAACTCATTGCATTGCTATTCTTACAAAATTTGTTTAAATTTGTACTGGGCAAGTTGAGATGAATTTCGAGGTTATTTAGTTATTATTTAACGGTATGAAAAATGTTAATAATAAATGTAGTTTGATACACATTTTTGAGAAAAGTCTACTCCAATGATATCATACATAAAAAAAAATTCACGTTTGTTAAAATTATACGTATAATATTTAAAATGGCACAACTAGTCTGTCTTTCACCATGAATGAAATTGTAAAGGTGAGTAATGACATTTTTCAGATAGTATAATTTTAAGGTTTTATTGTAGGTGTTATAATTTTACATCAAATTAAAAGAATAGTAAATAAGTTTCATCGTTTTATAGAAACTCATTTTAATTATGCTTTAAATATTTTGTTGCAATTTATATCTGTTTACTACTTTAGTTTAAGAATTAATTTTAATTTGAGATCTGATAGATACTGTTCTGGCCAAGTTTTTTCCTAGACAATGACTCTTAGTTAGCAGTTTTATTGTATGATTAATGCTATTTGCAAACAATCTTAAAGATGAAACAACTGCTGATCTGCTATCTTTTCAAATAAAATAGATACAAGAATAAGAAATATAAAATCCACAGAATAAAGAAGTATTGGACTAAATAGCTGATTTGCTTAAGAGTAAAAAGGTTATAAGTAATGAGTTAATAAAAGTTTCTCTTATATTTCAAAAAGAGTGAAAGGCAAATTGTACGACATCACTTTTTAGAATGCTACACACTTTGCTATCTGAATTACCCAATTGAAACAGAAAATGGGCAGATTAAAACTATTTAAATTACTTCAATATTAATAAGAATTTCAATTGCAGAATAGTTTTTCAGTGAATTTATATCAAAAATTGTCTTAAACTCCTCAAAAGAGTACCTAGAAAATGAAAACTGATGGTAAAATATGGTTGTGTTTGTTTACGTTCAAAATTCCCAATGTTCCCCCAAAATTCCCGGTTAATTCCCAAAAATCCCGCGTTTTTTCCCTCCTCCCCAAAAATGTGGGAATTTTACATCTCTAACTACATACTCGCTAAAAACGCTGTTCTTACTACGTCAAAGCTTCAGGCATGCGCAGTATCAGGAGCCAGACAGTGCAGTATGGAGTTCTTACTACTTTGAGACGATTCTGGTAGAGAAATGGCTGTCGCGCATGCTCATTGGACCAAATTGAGCCCCTTGTCGCCAACTCCGGTTAAATAGGCACTCTAGTTTCTTCTGAATAGCAATTCTTCGTAAGACGGGGGAAAGATGATTGCTAATAACTTCAGTGAGAAAACGTCTGAAAGAAGACAAAACCAAAAGATGACCTTACGTATTTGCCAAGAAAGCGATAACTAATGAAATGTAATGTTTGCAAAGCGTGATAGCATGCCAAAAAAAATCACCATGAACACACACTAATGGCAGCAAGAGGGTATATGAAAATGTCGGACGCGCATCATTTCAGGATAACTTTACGCTGATGTCAACCTTTGGGTGCGCCATTTGGCGAGAAAGAGCTTGGCGCGTTAAATTTTTAGACAGGAGATAAGTGATTCAAATATGGGTACCAAACCGTGTCAACTTTTCAGTGACTCGACAGTCAAACACAAACCGTAACACTATGGAAGCTCCGTAGTGCGCATGTCCGCTGAAAAGTGGAAGAGTTTATTTTCGAGCGTGAGGTGCAAACAAGATGTGTTTTGGGGAGGGGTATTAAAAAGCCGATTGTGTCATCTTTTAGGGTTCGCAAAGCAGAAAGCCCGCGTTATCTGGTTCACAAAGCTAGCACCTTTTTCTTAGATACTGATTGCTTGCCGTCCATGATATGTATGTACGTTGTTCTTCTGTGATATTCAAGTAATTCATTTCTTTCTTTTTATTTCATTTGAATTGTTTCCATTTCGATATTCTGTGTTTCATTTCCATTTCGTGATACATTTATTTCACTGTGATATTTCGTTTTGTTTAATTTGTTACTTTCACTAGGTTTTTTTTACTAGGGTTAAGTTTTACTAGTTTTTTTTTTTTTACACTTATTTTCGCGGTGCATTAATTTTGTTTTATTTGTTTCCATTTCAGTGTTGTCATTAATTTACAGTGCATAAATTTATTTTTCAGTGTATTGTCTGTTTAATTTGATTTTCTGTATTAATTGCTTCGTTCAATGTGTTGTTTTCAGCGTAGTGTTTGGTTTTCAGTGTATTTTTTGTTTCCATTTAAGTATTGTAATTTATTTGCAGTGTATTAATTTGTATTCAAGTGTATTAATTTGTTTTTCAGTGTGTTAATTGTTTCGTTTAACTTGTGGTTGTCCATGTATTAATTATTTCCATCTTGGTAGTGTTGCATTCATTTTGTTCCCATTTGTATTGTTTTCAATTCAACTGATTTTTCTACTTCAAATTTAGATTGTTTTAATGGCTTCCAATAATGAACATTACTGTCCCCACTGCAGTAATCTGTTTTCAAATATGCATTATATGAATAGGCATATTCGGAATGCAAACAATGGTGAAATATTAAAAGCTTTCTCTTCCACAGGCCCTGTATGAAAAGTTACTGAAAAGATAATCGACACCCTTCATAACCATATAACCGCGCTTGGAACAATAATTAAAACTGGGGATTTGTGTGAAACTATTAAACAGGATCTTTTTTAGTTTGGCCCAAAAGACTGATGCTCTCATGTTTCATTCTTTGTTGGATTTGTTTGTTTCTAAATATTCCACAAATGATGGTGCTTTGGTATATCTTGAAGCACTAGTAGTAGAGTTAGGCAAAAATACAAATATGAAGGTAGAAAGTTTTCAACAATTAGAGTATAGGGAAGAAGCCAAAACAATATAAAGGTTGGATGTCTTTTAGCTCTGGGGTTCACTAGTGTTTCAAACGAGTTGATTAATCACTTACTTTCTTTAAAATGCAGTAAACTTACTTAGACCATCAAAATGATCAGGAATAAATATTCTGTAATCCTGGATCATTACTAAAAGCATCAAGGGTGTAATCCGAATAGAACATGTCTCAGTTTCATAAAAAATGGATGCCAAATTCAATGTGATGAAACACGACCATGTATTCATGAATTTCAGTACACTTGTGTGGAACATTCAGTACATTTACAAATGTGTAAGCACATACATTTTGTAATCGCATCCAATGGTGCTACACAAGTTCACCAGGACACATGCGAGTCTTCAAATGATACGAATTCTAATGTTATGGTCGAAATCCCTGTTGCTATTTAAAGCTGTAGTACACCTTTTGATTCCAGGTTTGTAAAGTTGTTACCCCCAATGTGAATGATTCCAAGATAATGGAAATATTCAAGAGTATCACAATAGAAGCTGGAAAAGTTGTTGGGTGGAGATGCAAATATAACAAATTCAGTTGTCAATAGTGATTAAAAAGAAAAATAGAGCCTTACAGATGTTTTAAGCATATACCGAAAAACATAAATATCTTCAAAATTAATTTTTTTAATTATATAAATAATGTGCTTTGTGTTCTATATACCTGTTGATTTTACTAATGTTATGCTTCCTTTTCCAGCTTAATTTTCTATTTTTGTTTTATTAGTTCTTGTCTAGGTTTCTATCCGATTTTAGTACTTCTTACCATAATAGAATGTTTCTGGCTCCAATCTATGCATACCAATGGCTCACAATTTGTTATTGTGGTGGATGGGGCTTTTTGAGGGGTAATGCATGGTACAACATCTGTAGACTCATCTGGATAAAGTTAAATGTGACCTTACAGCAGCTAAATGTAAAAGTTAAGATCAGTCACGACTTCAGCTTTTTGGTTTGCATCACACGGCTTGTGGTACTAACACATGGAATGGAATTAAACTAGTCCAAATTTCATCGATGGAACTCCAGGTACGATCTGCAGCTACCTAAGTATGAGCTTTATACAAAGTTCAGAGAATCCTTTGCTTTCCCCCCCCCCTTAATTATACTCCTGTCTACATATTCTCTTCTTTTTTGATCTTTTAGGGATGGAAGAATTTGTTGTGGGTAAAAAATTATTCCATGTGTATGTAGACCTTTCCACAGAAATGATAGGTTTAATCCTCAGTGAAAGGTAACTAAAAACTGCACTTTAAATTAACCACCTGTCATAGTACCTATACTTTGGTACATCACTCACCTTCACGGTTTGTTAATGTTCTTTTCCTGTGTTTTAAGTAAAGCTGCAGTGGTGTCGAACACAATCCTTGATTTTTGTTTTTATTGTGCAACTTTGCATTTTCTCCCGGAATTATCCCCATTTTCTGCAAATAATTTGTTGACTAGCTAAATAAATTCATTCTGCTATTGACATTGTTCACTCCCTGTAAGCCCTGCTTATGCCTCTTGGCGGACCCTGCCCTGATTAAATCCGATTGTTTTTCCTTAAATGGTATCTTTTCTTCTTATAAATACATTTTAATCTTCATTCTTTCAATTTTAGAAATGTGATTCTTTAATGGCAGTTGGAAACTGCTACAGCAGAGGATTAAGGTTCTTGGCAATACCTCTTTAAAAAAAACGCATCACGATTCCTACCTCATGGGTGATGTGGAAATGGAATCTGGTTTATTTTAGGTTGCCTAGTCTGCAGATACAGGACAGTTGTTCCAGTACCTGAACTCGGAAAATAATGATTTGTTGCCTGCCCAAGAGACATGCAAATGAGATTTTATCAATTGCACCGAAAGAGTGTTTTTTTTTTCCACAGGACTGAAATGGTGTTCTTTTTTTAATGCAACTTTTCTTATGAGAAGTAGAAATAAAATTGTTTTATGTGTTAATAAAATGCTAAAACATCAACCTGAGTTATATTATTTCATAAAACCTTATATAAACTGTCTTTCTTTGATCAAACTTGGTGTATCAAATGATTTTTCCAAGAATGAATGGAGAAAAGAATATCCACCATTGAATTAAAGAAACTTGTCTTTACATCAATTTTATCTGAAGCGTTTACCACTTGTTGTGATTTGATTGTCATTTAGTTTAGATGCTGACAAACTCTGCATGGGGTGACTTGAATACATCATGTTTTAGTGATTGTGGGCATGGTGAAGACTTAAAGATTACCAAATTCCTTTGGGGTGAATCATGTGTCTTCGGCAAACATGAAATAGTTTTTAGAAACACAGCACAATTGTGAAGCCTCATTCCATGTTCCCAAGCAAACATTAATACCATATAAGAAAGCATTCATGAAAATCAAGAGACCTCTTATACACATGAGGGCATTACTCTGAATGCAGTATGGAAAATTAACTATTTGGATTCTCTTCCCCACACAATCCAATTAACCTTTAGAGTGCAGTGCTCAAATTTTTTTACTTGTCTCTCGGAATAGTAGCAATAGTGTTGTCCAAATGCTGCTCAATGGAAATTGATGAAAAAGGTTCTAATATTTTTAGGAACTCTTGGGGGGGTTTCCTGTCGATAGATAGCATGGAATTTCAACCTATTAAGGTGTAAAGGGGAGAGTCCAAAGGACATGACTCCAAGATAGTGTAAGATAGTAGAAGACCAGGGTATCAGATTTCCATAAAAAATAGGGTCAGGAATATCTAGTAAAAAGTATAACTTGGCATTTATAAACATTAATTTTAATTTCCCAAGCAGTAAGCCAAGTTTCAAGGGAGTAAGATCATGGTTTCTGGCTAACCCAGCTGTATCATCTGCTAACATCCAAAACAGATCATTGATTCCGTGGTATGTCGTTCACAAGAACTAATGGTGGGAAACAAGGCATTAGGGCAGTATTGCCAACTCAGACGACTGAAAAACCTAATACCCCAAAAATAAACACCTTTTAGAATTCCGATTCTTGTAAAAAAAAATGCAGAAATGAATAATTTGATTTTCTAAATGGAATTTTTAAAGTTTTATTAGCTAGAAAAACAAAATTTTTGAATACAAATTGTTAGATTTAAACTTATGCAATAGCTTTAAAAACTGCTACATGCAGATTTTCATTTTATGATAAAAATCTTGCATGTTTTTCAATAAAAAAATAAGTTTAAACTAATTTTACAGGGCTTATAGGCCTCTACACATTGTCAATACATAAAATAAGCTTCATGTTCATATCTTGTCAACTAAATGAAACTGATTACTATTTTAGGAAAAATTAGGTTATTAAATCTAGGCCTCAAACGAATACTTACTCAATTTAATATTTTTATTTGGCAGTATGATTTTGTCTTATGGTTTATATTCTCACAACACTCATGTCTTGCGATAATAAATTAATTGATGGTGTGTAGTCAAAGCTTCCCGGAAATAATTGTTCTTGAGTACTTACGTTATACCACAACATTGGTAAACATGTATTAATTATGGTTCCCACATTCTAATCGACATGTTTTATTTGTTTAGTATACACATGAATACGAAATCATGTCGATTGCAATGACGGAACCGTAGTCACGCATTAAACGTAAATAAACAGAATACTTACTTCACTTCACTTCGATTCAGTACACAGGAACAAAATAAACAAATGGTACATAAAAACCTTTATTTTTAATTAAGCATAATTCACCTACACAATAATTAATTTTTTTTTCAGTACGCAATTCATTTTTATTATTCAAACTTTAGAAAACTTTTCCTCCACAAATCCAAACAATTAACGACGGCGAATTTTTTTTTCAAATTTAGAAACTTACAATCAATTTCTTTCATAAATTAGCTTTTAAAAAATGAATGTACTCGTCGTTTTTGAAAAAGTTTTAAAAGGAGGGGGGGGGGCATACTCTTAAACATATGTCGATAATTGGTAATATTTACGGTAACTGTTGCAGTCATAACAGCTCATTTGTACTGTGTGTAAGCCGACCAACCGGTATAGTGGTTAAGGTGTTAGCCTCTAGATCGGAAGGTTCCGGGTTCGGGCATGGATGTTTGTAAACGTATGGTGTAGAGACTGCTGGTGCCCCTTAAATCTGTCGTGGCCGAAAGTCCTCACGTTGGGTTGGCGTGGAAGTTTGGAGAGTGGGGTGCCAGCTCAGGTGTTGCTTCGTCATCTGACCGTGGTTCAAAATAACGAGGTGTTGTCCTCGAATCTTTCCCTTAAGGGACTGATCCAGGATCGTCGTCAATAGCCCGTTGTATTGCTCTAGTACGACGTTAACTAAAATTACCATTACACGGACCGTCGTCAACAGCCCGTTATGTTTCTCTAGTACGAAGTCAACTAAAATTACCATTATTGTGTGTAGTAAAAAATATAGAAGGGCAAACTATTAATATATTCGATTTATACCTTAGGATTGATCCCAGACCGTGGTCAGTAGCGAGTTGTATTGCTCTGGTACAACGTTAATTAAAAAGAAATCATGAAAACAAAACTATATAGAAGTAAAACCCCACACACTGTATCACAAACAGTCAGTCAGAAATGTGTTGAATGAAGTACCTTAAAATATTAGTGTGTGCACATCAGTACAATGCGAATATACATGCTATTTGGTCAACTTGCACCATGATAGCTTTTTATACAGAAGAGAAATACACTCAGGGTAGTCACCTGAATCGAACCTGTGCTGTTCATGACTCTCAGGCAACTGGTGCAGGGTAGAGTGCCAGCCTAAAACTCTCCTACCACCGAATTGAATTTGATATTCTGACTGAATTATTTGGTTTAAACTGTAATTATTCTGACCTGACCAATAATATTCATGATAGTTTCACAACTTTACATTTTGTTTACCAACATGTTCCCCTTTAGTGCGTCTCTCATTGAATGTGTCAATCAGTTCACGCAGTGTAGTTTGACACAGTCTCACAATGTCCGACTTACAAGTCTCAACAATGTCCGAAATGTTTACTCCTTGAGTTTAGCTCCAAATGTCCTTCTAGTCGGGTAGACATTCAAGAGTTCAACAGACAGCACCATCTGACTCTTTACAGCCTTTGAATGCAATGCCAGGGTTACTTGTAAATTTGCATACTGTTATCCCATGACATTTGGCACATTAGTGTAATTTTGCTGTAAATGCTTGGAATTTATACGAAGATGACAGGGAAGCAGAAACTAGGAGAAATTTCACGTTGCCGCTAAGAGATCAGTCTAGTATTCCATATGCGGCACTTAGAATTAATAATACAAAGGTTTCGGTGCAGCCATACGACGGATCAAAATAAAGCGTGCGAAGATTTTGCAAATGAGACTACACAAAAAAGTAGCTGCCGGGATTATTAGAAAGCAGAGTAATGAAAACAATAAATTTGTGTATACCAAGTTTGCAATTTTTTTCATATTATCTCTTACCTAAAAAATATTTCTAATTTGTTCCATCTTTCTATGTATAAGGCATCTTTCTAGTATTAATATAATATTGGTAATTTGTAATTAACGTCGTACTAGAGCAGTACAACGGGCTATTGACGACGGTCCGGGATCAATCCCTTCAGGGAAAGATCCGAGGACAACACCTCGTTATTTTGAACCATGGTCAGATGACGAAGCAACACCTGAGCTGGCACCCCACTCTCCAAACTCCCACACCAACCCAACGTGAGGACCTTCGGCCACGACAGATTTAAGGTGCACCAGCCGCCTCTACGCCATACGCTCACAAACATCCATGCCCGGACCTGGATTCGAACCAGGAAATTTACGGCTAACACCTTGAGAGAGAGAGCTAACACCTTGACCACTTTAATATAACATACAACGATATCTGCACTTGTTGCTGAAATGCGTTCGTACAGGGATGTGAATCTGTTGCTCGAGAAGTGAAGCACGTATTTAACACACAGAAAGATTTTAATCCTTTAAATTTTAAGGATTGAAATGGAGTTTTGAAAATGCAAAGCAGAACTTTCGAAAGTAGTAAAACACGAAACAAAAAGAAAATATTAGAATTGCTTATTATAAAGATTTATGTGCAAAATTTGAATGTTTTTGTGCTACTGTAGAAAAGATTTCCTTTGTGTCTGTCTTGTACTTTTTTTTCACAAACACACTAAAATACAAAATAAATAATAGATATTGATACAGAATACAACTTGTCCCCGATATTAATAATTTGAGAATCTTCACCCATCATGTGGTAGGACCGCGGTGGCCCGTTTGGAACAGTAACGGATTAGAAACCGGAGGGTCATGAGTTGGAATCCAACAAACACCGTAGTGTACAAAGCAGACTGGTGCACGTTAAATCCGTTGTAGCTTCAAATGTCCTCACGTTGGCGTGGAAGTTTGGAGAGTAGTGTGCCAGCTCAGGTGTTGACTCGTCATCTGACCGTGGTTCAAAATTACGTGGTGTGGTCCTTGGGATTGTTCCCGGATAAAGGTAAAGTTTATAAGTGGCCAGTGAATTTGTTTTATTCAGTGGCCATTTACAAGCGTTCACATATTTTGTTCAATACTCACACACCGTTATGAATACAATAAAAAGTCCCAAATCCGGACGTTTTGCTAACCAGCGTTTTTTTCTCACTTTTCTATGTACAATTTTTACAGAACAAAGCGTTCAACCTGGACCACATTGATGAAACAACGCACAAGTTCAGAGTAAATACAACACAGAAAAATTAGAAGTTTTGTAAGTAAAATTTTCTGCATTGTATTAAAGTTTTTTTCTTTATTTTAAAAAAAAATTATTCCGATTTATATATCTGCTATTTCAGTATTGAAAACGTGTTCCGGGCGTAAATAACGAGCGGGGTTGGGTGGGGTCAGACCAGGCATGAAAAATATGACAAAAAAAAAAACTGCAAATGATCCGAAATAGTCCGAAAATGCAGAGGTCCGGAGGATTCAGGATTTGGGACTTAGTCCTGTATATATATCAAATTAATATTTTCTCACCTCGCAAAATACCAGTACTACGGAAATACCAAAGGTCACGTGCACACGTAAGTACTAATCTTCAAGCTTCTTTCCCTAAATTCCACTTCAATCGTCTGTATTTTTTTCCTAAATTCCAAATACTTTCCATGCTTATGTTCCCGTGCTTTTTTTATCTTTCAAATAAAATTTTTAACGGTCCTCAGAAGAAAAAAAAAACGTAAAATCGAAGAAAAATCGTAAATTGACCCCATATGAACTAATGTTTTTATGTCCACTCTCTAAACCTCCAACAAACCACGGCAACTTGAGAACATATGAGGCTACGACGAATCGAACGTGCACCAGTCCCCTTATACACGACGGTCTTTGGCTGAATTCCTACCTATTATATGGTAGGTAGGTATTTTAATAAACGTCGTACTGGAACAACACAACCGGCTATTGACAACGGTCCGGGGTCAATCCCAACGGGAATGAACTGAGGACACCACGGTCAGATGACAAGGCAACACTTGAACTGGCATACCACTCTCCAAACTTCCACACCACGCCAACGTGATGACATTTGAGGCCACGACAGATTTAACGTGCACCAGCCCCCTTTGCACACGACGGTGTTTGTTGGATTCGAACTTGCAACCCTCCTATTGCTAATCTGTTACTCTACCAACAGGGCATCAGGGCCCTATTGTCACATGGAATGTTTAAAACAAAAACCTATGCAGATGAACAGTCCGTTATTAAAAGATAATTCATTAAATATTAAAAGTTTGTGTGTAAAAACACAAAAAATGTGTGATAGAGTATTTTTAAATTTTGGAACATGTACGTACTAGAGCTTAAATTCTAGTAACAATATGCACTATACTGTACTTAATGGAAATTCGAAATTGTTAATTTTTGTAAAATAAAATACATGTATGTACGTTGTATTTCCATTTCGTAAACGAGCATTTTTTTTAATCATTCCTTTATATGTAATGGATGAGGATGGTTCATTATTTAAGGTTTTCGTGTTATGTGAATTCGATAAGTTTCCCGAACCCGACTCGGATAGTTAATCGAAGTTTCACTGAACAATTTTCCTGATGAACAGAGTATGAGAAAAGTTCTTTTATCGCATTCGAATAAAATGATATGCAAGTAATTTGAATAAATAGCATGTCTCTTGTTCAGAGTTACTTACAAGTGAAAAATCACAAAATATAGTCTTTTGAAATAAAAAATCACTCTATTTAGATCTTAATTTTAATCGGCATATCTTGTAACAATCTAATAAATTATTATATTGAGTAGGATTTAATGAGACAAAAATTTAACAAAATGGTCTATTTTAATATTAATAGAAACAGATGTATTCAATTTGTGGACTTTCTAGATATTTAATTATACATCAAAAACAAACTGCTGATCGCAGATCAAATAATCTCACCACTAAAATACTAAGATTACACTTCACAAACATAATTAAATGCTATTGTGTAAAAATTGAAAATCGAAGCTGAAACAAAATTTTTCTTACATCTGTAACGCTTAAATTTTTTTCACAAAGTTATGTAGTCTATATCTTATATCTATGATAATTGCAAATTTGAAGGAGATTGTACTTTTTAGTTTCATCCAATCTTTGATCAGAATACGTTTTAAAACAAATTAACTTTTACTAATTCTTCCACTTTCATTAGAAAGTCCGTCAAATCCATCAGCTCCCCTCCTCGACTATACATGATTCAAGAAATTATAAACACACACAACATTCAACCCTACATTCCCATAGAGATTTTTTCAAATCAGCAAAATACTTGCGGGTTACGGTTTGTGCTGCTTCAAAACGTCACTCTGCGCATTTTCTTTCGCGCAGATCACTCTTCCAGAGTTACGGTTCGGTCTGTTTAAAAATGTCACTGCGCAGTTAGTTCGCCCAGAACACTTTCCCATAGTGTTACGGTTCGGTCTGTTTCCCTGACACCCCTTCAAAATAACGCGTATAAGAGAAATGGATCCTTCCGTGCGCGGCTAGGGTGCGCAGAAAATTTCCCCATAGTGTTACGGTTTGGGTTTGACTGTCGAGTTTTTCAGTGCGCCTTATAACGAATACGAAAATCGATTCTTTAAGAGTTCGAATCTTTTGAAAGATCATTCGTGATAGTAGCCGGTGTGTCCATCTACCAGACGGAAAGGAAAGGAAAAATATGTATCTAATAATTATTTTCCTGTCAGCCAAGTTCAATTTTAATGTGTTTGGGTTGTGACGCTTGCTTTTGTTTTAGAAATCAAACAAAGAGTAAAATTTTATTTGTATTGATATGTCAAAGCGGTTCTTTTTGTATTTTATAAAAAGAAAAAGTTTATCCATTTTATAAAGAAAAATAGTTTGTGCATTTTATAAAGAAAAAAGTTTTCTGATTTTGTTAACTTAATTTATTTATCAATATCCTATTGAGTTCCGCCAGTGCGACGTTAAATCAACTACATATCTAGTTCAATTATAATTATTTTCGTGTTGCTTACAATTAATTACGTTTATAAAATCTGAAAATATAAGGCCGACTTCACGTGCCGTTTCGAACGGAGCAACTGTTTTTTTCCCCCCCAAACTTAGTCATTTTACTAAAAATGCAAATTTGGTCCAGTTAAAAAAAAAATCTTTTTTATGACAAACTATAATTAATAATCGTTTTTCAATATATGGCAAACAAATTACTGAGAATATCATAGATCACAACAATTCCTGTGTGTTGACCGGTGAATATAATATTTAATGTTTTAAGCATCACATTTAAAAAAAAAAGTTTTTAAGTTTTGGTGAAACTTTAGTTTTAATGACAATTTCCAAAAATAATTTTTCATCTGACTTTTAATGAATACAGAACCATCAAACCATTTTTGCCATTCCAGTGTGATTTTTCTTTCAAGGAAATATGATCTATTGCCATTTAGTACTTACAGTTTCAAAACTTCTTTAAGGTATCTGCATACGTTAAAAAAGTCAATTTTGACGAAAATTTGCATTTTTATTTTATTTTTCTTGTGTTTTTAAAACAGTTTAAACTTTCAATGTGCGACTAATAGAAAAAAAGTTCGGTCAATTTAAAATTCGAACGAAATCGTTAATTATAACGGAAGTAGCATAACGAAACCGGAACTCTAATAATAAGAATATTCTATTTTTACCATAATTTCTAACTTTTATCTGTTATTAGCCACTGCTTGGCTAGCCCGGCGTTGCCCGTGTCCGTGATGTAAGGTATTAAGCTGGTGTAAAATGTTCCGCAAATTTCAAATCTGTTGAAGATGTATTCAATTAAAAAATTATTTATTTAAAGAAAATCATATTTTTAAGTATCCATCTAAACAGAAATTTTCCGCAGATTTCAAATCCGTTGAAATTTTTACTCTATCTTGAACGGTCTTGGAGATAGAAAAAAAAACATTGACCTCCGTTAAAAGATTTATCGTCTGGCTTGGAAATCAATCGCGCAAAATCAAAGCGGAAACGAAAAAAATAGTTTTCTACTCGTTCTGTCGGTTGAAAAAAAATTTACATGGTTCCAAACCCTGACTGCAAGGTCAAGTGGGAAGACAAGGCCATCCGCATTTGAAGAACCAAGTAGAGAAAAAAACTATTAAATTCATTTAAAAATCTTCTAGATTTAATTTTAAAATTTCGCCGCGACCCAAATATTACAAAAAATGTGGACTACCTGTGTGCCAAATCTCATTGCTGTAAGTGCCATAGAATCGTCAGGATTTTGCGGCCGCGAAAAAAACAAACAGACAAACACTTCCTTTTATAATATTAGAGATTCCAGTATTTATATAGTAATGTAGAGTGTTCTTGAAAAAATATTTATAAGACATTTAGACACAAGAAAAAGGTTTTCTGCAGCATCACAAAAGCATTTCAGTTTTGTACATAAATCTTAAAATGGGTAATTTTAATATTTTCATTTTGTTTCGTTTTTAGGTAGTTAATTTTCATTTAAATCTTATTTCGAAATTTTAAGCATTGATACCTTGGAATTAGTTACACGGCAAGCATAACTATTCTGTTTTTTTTTTATTTTAAATTGAAATTTGGGAAGTGAAAGTCAATTCATTCATCTGATAATTGTGTATATTTAGAAAATATATTATGGCAGATATTTAAATAATGCAATTAGAGCAACATAATGGGCTATTGACGGCGCATAGTGTGTCATTTTCGCAATCTAGGTGGACAAAATTATTGCATCAAAAATTCTCTGGTTTTGAGTGATTATAAGAGGCTGTGAGTGGTGAAATACTCATTTGGCATATATTTAGCGTTTTTTTATTATTTTTTTAGATGCAGAAATTGACTAAATTTTAAAAATTTTGTCAACTTTGCTTCATATATTAAATGTATTTAGCGGTCAATTATTAACCGTATATTTTGCAATTTTAGAGAGAGAGAGAGAGAGAGAGAAACTGTACTTTTAATATGACTTGGAAGAGAGGGAGTTTGATTACATTAAATCCAGTTATTTCAGCAGACATCTCAGCATTTCTAAAAAGATCTACGAGTGTTGTTTCTATTGTTAGTGTTCCCTGTTTAATATTTGGTCACATATATCTAAACAGCAAAGTCAGCTTTAAAGCACCTTGCACATTACTAACTTCCCTAGTAGTAAAATCTACGAATTACTTGGCAAAAAGAAATTTGATGGAACGATAAGGTCTAGTTGAGGATGGAACAGGAGATTTTGACAGATAATTTTTTTACTATCATTAGTCCAAGCAAAGGTACCAACGAAATACTAAATACATTTTCCTTTTATTGGTACATTTTTTTTAAATTGCCGGAAAATTTTCTGTCCAGCGCCATCACAGCCCCTTATTATGATTGTATTTCTGATATTATCTTTCGACAAAATCAGTCTGAAGGATTGTCCATAAATTGTACGTAACCGTATAACAGAGCAGTTGATAAGTGACTAACTGTGAGTTGTGGTACAGCTGAAATTTCCGTGATAATGATCCCAGAAGCAGTGGCGAACCAAGTCAAGTGGCCCCAAGCGGTAAAATTTTCGGAGGCCTCAAAAACTCAAGGAAGAAAAAGTTTCAGTAAAACTCTCATTAAGTTATTAGCAAAAAGAAAATAAAAAATTCCATACCATAACACATTAAATAAATTTAATAAAAAAAAAAAAACTTTTTTTTATATAAACTTTTGTTTCTCTCTCTCTCTTTTTTTTGTTGCGAATTTGTCAATTATTTTGGCATTATAAATTCAGTTTTAAATTTTTTGCTCTATATACAAAATGGCCATATAAATTAATCTTTATTTTCCCATAGTACTCCTTTATTAATTTTTTACACGCTTTAAAACAAAAAACGATCTTTCTTCTGACGTCCATAACTAAGGGAAGTGTTAAAAAAATTTAAATAATGTTTCAACATTCGCAAATATGCAAAACATTTCTTTGAAGGCTCGATAGATGTCTGGTGTGGGTTTTATAGTGTCCTCGCTTTCTTTTAGAAACATTAAAAAATTGTCAAATTCATCTTCAAAAGTACAAACATCAATGCATTTTTGTAAATTATATATATTTTTAGTTTTTTATTCAACTTCCAGTTAAAGCCTCTTTTCTATGGGTGAAACGAAGTTTCATAGCTAATACAGCATCTGCCCCTCTTGCTGATCATCTTGTATATTAGAAACTCTTTCCACTGCACTTAAAGAAGCACATTGTAAAGACGCTGTCACATCTTTCTTCGAACACTAATGAAAAGACATTTTAAGACCTCGGGGCCACTTCGTAATCCGGGGCCCTACGCTGCCGCTTAGTCCGCCTCTGCCCAGAAGAGTAACAACCATTTAGCTCATTTTTGTTACACGGAGTATACAAATTAGAGTTAATGTTCTTAACGTTGTTTAGGAAATTTTATATTGGAGCATAGAAAGATTAGTGTCAACTATTAGCCCAAGCACATGATTTTCAGATAATTTTACTGACGTTTTATTAAGACATGCATCGTTTTCATAGTTGTACCTCTTCCAGAAAAGCAGCAAAGAGCTAGCTCACTGACGACTTGAAGTAGAATATCGTACACCTGACTTTCGTAATTTACTTACTTCAGTAACCATTGACAATTCTTTATGACGTTGTCTCTACAAGATTACGAGTTTCGTTTTTTATACTTGGAACTACAGGCTTAAAAATCTTTTTGAGACCTCCTAGAACTATTTTTCAAACTTCCTTATGAATTACTTGGTAGGTCTTGAATGGCAGTGTGAGGAAAGGTAAGATTTCCTTGAAGTCAAGACGAATTATTTCTGAGGAATAGTTCTCTGTGCCCGTTTAATTTTCTCCTCTTTTGTTCAATTATTTGGCTAGTAATTCGAGAATTTTCTCTTTAACACTATTTAAAACATTAAAATCAGTATCTGGTAACAAATATTCTTCCATTTCTTGAGGAATATAAGTTAAAATAGCACCGATTTTCGTTTGCTTTGAATTTATCACCCAAATGTTAAAAATGGACTGACGAAAAATTTCCACAGTGACATTCTGAAATTTAAGGACTATATCAGTTGCGCAAGAAATGTTTTGTTCTGCGCACATCAAATGAATCAGGCTATAATGCATATGTAATAATTTAGTGGTATACGGTGGCATAATATGTTAAAAGTCTAGTTGAAATTTGAAATCATCAGTTGCGTAAGACGCTAATTAGCTATAAATTTAAAAGGATCTTGGAAATTAATGAAATAGTACCCCCAAAAAAACTAAAAGCGCGTAAACAAACCTCGATGAACAGAAGTTAATGATAGTATCCACGAAATAGCGCTAAAGAAAATATATAGGAGCTATACTTTTCAGTTTTCCTCAAAGTACTAATACGCATTCGCCAAATTGGTTTTGTAGCCAACGCAGAAAGTTCGACTTTGGATCCCTGTTAGGAAGAATTATTTAGAAAAATAAAACCTTGGTCTTGTTGAGGGTTACTTTGAAGTTATGATGTATTTTTTGACAGTCTGCGACACTAACAAAATTGGATTTTTTCCACCTAGAATCGAAAATGACACACTGTGCGGCGGTCCGGGATCAAACCTAGAGGGAAAGATCTGAGGACAACACAACGTAATTTTGAACCACGGTCAGATCAAGATGTCACACCTTAGCTGACACCCCACTCTTCAAACTTCCATACCACGCTAAGAAATTTTAGGCATTTTATTCATGTATAATAAATATATAATGCAAAAAAATTCTGAAATTTGTATTATTGAACAATTTTATACAAAAATCAATATGGTTTGTAAATCCCCCTACCGTACTAATATGTCTAAAAATTTCACGTCACTGGTTATGGGTATAACTCAATGTAATCTAAACCACTTGAGAACCAGATGGGAAAACATTGCTTATACTTAGCATTTTTTGGTGCTGTTCTATTTACTCTACCATTTGATTTGCTTTTTTAATTCCTATGTCAAATTTATTAAGCTATATTTCCTAATACTTTACTGCTATACATCATATATATTAATGTTTAAGACATATCAAAACCATCTAAAAACTATATTGATTTGCATCTCATGTCCAACAAACTAATATTTGTACGGGCAAGGAAATAATTAGAATCATAAAAGTCCGATTAAAACTTTTTAAATCTGATTTAAATCAAATAAATCTTATGTTTTTGTTTTTTAAATCATGATCTTTTTCATGCCCTGCTTTTTCACAGAGGAATATTTTTGTAAAGTTTTATAACTCTGCAAACGTTTTAAAAAATGTGTATATACTATTTCAAATATTTGTACTAATTAAATTTGAAAAATCGCCCGTTTCCATTGGTAAAGGCTTTGGCTCAGACATTTTCTCACCGAAGTCATTAGTGAGTCATTTTTTACCGTCTTTCGAAGAATGTTGTTGATTAGAAGAAACGGGACCTGCTACATTCCGCTTCTGAAAACCTGAGAGATAACACAATAAAACAGGAATCTTTCCCATTAAGACGGGGGTAGAGACCCATCTACAAACATCGCGGTAGAGAATTTCTCAAAAAGTGACCTACGGGGGGCTACATTCAATCTAAGGTGATTAGTAGGGAACATAGCCCCGTAGGAATATTTAATCCCATGTCTGCAAATAAGACGATAATAAGTTAGGCATAAAAATAGGAGAGTTGATCAGTTTGGAATTTGCTCTGGAGATTAAATTAAAGTCATATGAAACAAAAGGAGAAAAGGAGGAGAAAGGGAAGTGAGAAGGGATTTTTCATGGTTATTCCGAGAGGGTATCTACGCCTATCTTTTCAAATAGGTTGAATAATTTTTGTATGGAATTTGATTTTCGTTTTTAAATGCTTTAAGGGTTTCTTTGATGCCGGAGAGTCCCCGGAATAACTTAGTAATTTCTTTGAAAAATTCAATCATAACAATAATTTCTTCCCCTGAGATTAGAGGGGTCTCGGTTCAATACTCGGCGTTGCAAGCAGTTGGATTAGGGTAGGTCTCTTGAGAGCATGGAGGATGACCTTTTCAATTAGATGTGTTATGTTCAGCGGTTTTGTTTTAGATTACATCTGCATAGCTCAATCCTTTTTTTTTTTTTTAATTATTTTTTTTGTCGGCAAAAGTGGTTTTATTTCTGCTACCTGTGAAAGAACTCACATCCCCTCCAGGAGGCAACATGGTTTTTACCACAGTTACAGCATCCAGGCTCCGAACCTTTGTCGGTCTTGCATTAGTCGGATCTGTGTACTGGGTTTTTGATTGCTCTCCGGACCTACCCTAGTCAAATACCTGCACGCTTACGAATTTAGGCTATCTGGTAGGCGGCAGAAGACTACATATCACCGTGGATGATGGTCCCGGTACTACCGCCCGGGCCGGACATTAGGGTGAGAGAACAGTCTGCTGTCCTGCTGGGCTACTGAGGAGGGGACACTCTCCTAGTAGATGCCCGGAGGTTCTCTTCAATGCCGCTTAGGCATTATACACCCATCCGAGGTGTACACGCTACTGTCCGTTGGGGAAGTAGTCGTGGGTCAACCCGGACGGAAAGCTGGTGGTGGCTTTTAATGACCGAGAAGACTGTCCGTAGGGATGATAGCAAGATGAAGGGGCCGAGGACCCGAGATCCGGGCAAAAGGATCGGGGGAGGGCTCTGCGCACTTGGGGCGGTGTGCATCATGAACCAAGTAATTGATAAACAGTTAGTAACTTGTTATCAGTTTACGTAGACAATGCTTGGGGTCCCTAAGTGGACGCGTGTTTGTTCCAAGGAATGAAGAGTGATGGCCCCCCACCACTCGGACCGCGGCTCCTTCTGGAGTTGCAAGGGGACTCCATAACTCCGAAGATCATGCGTCTATCCGTGTAGGAGGAATATGTCAGTCTCTAAGTGGCGAAGCCGCTCTAGCCAGCAGGCTATCGGTTTGGGTCGTAGGAACTGGCACAGGGCGATGCCGCTGTTCCTGCGATCAAGTAGCGACAGGAACCTCCTTAGGTGCCACACGGAAACTAGCGGTGTCGGGATCACTCCCAGGCTGCCCTAGGCCAATACCTGTACGCTAACGAAAAAGGCTATCTGGCGGACGGCAAGGGTCTGCAAGACTTCATAGATGATGGTATCGGTTGCCCACGGTACCGGATAAACAGGATGTTGGGGCAGCCTGCTGTTCCGTTGGGCTACTCAGGAATGCCGATAGGTTCCTAGGAGATGCCTGGGTGTGCGCCTCTGACACCCCTCGGCACGAATCTATGAAGAAAACTTTTCCGGCTCAAAACGGACCTAAGGTTGACTGATATCATTGAGCCGGACCACATATCTTCAGCGCACACATTCCGGGGTCGACCACGTCCACGCCCTATCGTGTTCATCCTAGGCAGATAAGGGTTTTTCGGACGGCGCGTCACTAGGCCCACTTCTAAAATTTCTCATTAGAGGCTTTCCCTAGCTTCGGCTAATCCGCTGTGGGATTTCAGTAACTCGGTACGGAGGGGTCTGCTTCCATTCGAAGGAAGGAAGGAGTCCGCAACGGATACATTTGGGCCGCATATGGCAATTATTCGAAGAGTGGTGGTACCCTTGGCAGTTAAAACACTTTGAGGCCGTTCTTCCTTACAAATTTCTCAACTTTAATGTAAAGGAAAAATAACATCCATTTTTTAAATATTAGCAATATTGGTGGAGTTTTTAAGTTCCGCCATGAAAATGGGTAGGAGATTTTTCGTTTTAAATTGCAGCAGTTTCGAAACTTTATTTACAGTAAATTTGAGTTTGTGGTAAGCTCCGCACTTACGTCATCAGTAGTTGTATTTATGGGGAATCCTTTAATTACCACCTTAATGGGCGTATCAGATTTATTATTCAGAATTACGAATTTCCTCGTTCAGGTATTTTGTAATGTCTGTGGGAATCAGTCTTGGGGAAATACTTTAATGTATTTCCCGGAGAGCGTGGCTTTAATTCCAGGGAAGGATTCATTTATTTGGCACAATGTGGTGCTGTAATTATCGGTTAAGGCAATTAAGATGGGAGAATCTGCTGCTGGTCGCAGCTTTCGTTTATTGTGTCCATATCAATGGATAATTGATTGAACCTGTTGACGGTAGTTTTGTCAACAATAGATTTAGTAGGGAATACATTTACCAGACTAGCCGTTTTTTTTTTGTTTTTTTTTGAATCTGAAGTCATCAGAGGATGAATTGGGTCTTTTATTTTTAATTACAGCAGTATCATTGCTGGGAATATCATTTACTTTGGGACTTAAATCTACAGGCATATCATTCACAATAGGGGATTTTAAGGCAATGTCAAAATTATTCAAATTAGTTAAGTTACTAATTACATCACTAACCGGGGACACGTTATTTCCACCTGTCATTTTCTTTCTTTCATGCCTGGAATGGAACCAGTTCGAATCGCAGAGGAATCTTGCCATCAAGGGTGGGTGGGGTGAAGAAATGTGGTGTTGCTTGTACTATATTGAATTATATCGCACCCTGGCAAAAGTGACACTAGTCAAAAAATAAAAATTTTGATGTTATGTAATTGAAAAATATGTATGTGCCCCCGCGTGTTATATTACTATTCTATAGAATATAAAAGAAGTTACCAACATAAATACTTACCTAAAATTTAAAAGAGAGAGAGAGAGAGAGAGAGAAGGCTTATACTATTTCAATATACGTTTTATAGTATACTTTAAGTTGATGTTTCGCAAATTCTGCAATTTGGAGTTGCGTCTCTTTTCTTGCCGGGGTGCGACATGTTATACTATTACTATAATTATTACTTGAACTATTACAAATTTCCATTATAAAAGATTCAGCACATATAAAGTATTCTCACTTTTAATATCAATAGAGTAAAATCAAAATCATTGCCGCTTCAAAGCAAACTCAATCCTTTATTTAGACAAAAGTAATTTATTATGAAAGGAAAACGCTTTCTTTCAGTCTAAAACAATTCATGTCCGTAAACTTTAAATTTTTTTTAAATATGAAAGAGTCAAAAACACTAAATCCAATTCCTATTTTTGGCTACCTGGTATAATCCACGGGAACATCACACTTTCTTTGCGAGAGGGAAATAATACTTTGTGGTTCCTAGCTTTTTTTTGTGATGACAAATTGTAACTAGATATCTTAACTCAGAATTAAAAATTATTTAGATTTAAAAATCCTAAATAATTATTATATGCAACTCTCATTGTACGTTAGCTCAATTCGATTGGAATGGGGTAAATGAAGACTAGGGCTGGACGATATAGAAATTTCTTAAATCGATTTATCATCCATCTAATATCGCGATTTAGTGATAAATCGATTTAACCTTCAGAATTTGGAACCTATTTTTTAATAGTGACAAAAATGGTCGTTATGCAGCCCCCTGTATTATATTGTATATACTTAGTTTTTCTCAAAAATATTTTGAAAGGTATGTTATCTATAAAAAAAATGCCCCTCCACCTACACGCATTTTCTTATATCAATATTAATCATATTTTATGTCAATAAATCCATTTTTATTCTGATTTAAGTCTTGGAGTACATAATTTCAATTTTAAACAATAGATTGAAATAATAATTATCCTGCCTCAAATGAAAAATTCATTGAAGTAATTTTAGTACATTTATTTGTTGTACAATACTATGCAACTAAATGTTCCAATTGCACTTCTTATTTATTTCAGTTTTGATTTTTTTTTTTTAAATTTCTCCTTTTGCATTCTAAAAATTATTTAACCGTTTTAATAAATTTGATGAACTTGTTCTTTATGAAATAATATAAAAACAGCTTATTGCTATTCTAAGCAACAATAGATGTCCATCTGCATGAAATTATTATCAGATTTTTAACTTTTTGTTTCAATTGAAAACATTTCTCATGAATAAAATTCAACAAATAAAAAATATAGCTTATATTGTATACAAAACTGCATGTGAAAAAGAAAGGCAACACATAATAGGTTCTAGATCTAAAGAATATAAAGCTGTAAAAAAAAAATTAAAACTGAGACTAAATAGATCTTTTATTTTGGGCCAGAAAAACCTGCATTTTTAGGCAATAAAGAAATTTGATTTTTGCAAATCACAAATCACATCTCCACCAAGTCAATGAATCTTCATTTAAATCAACTTTTGGCATTGATAAATAGTTTTGAAGTTCACTTTCAACTTTTCTAGCTGGAATATCAATCGCATTCACTGCTTCCTTGTCATTGTCATAATCAGTTTTTTCACTTGCTGTATTGTTGGACGTATTTACATTACATTGTGATAGCATGTGTGATTTTTTTTTACCCCTTCTTTATCTTCCATGTAATTCAAACGAAATCTTGGATCACATACGTCTACAAATTTTAAAATGTGCATCAAGTCAATGCATTCATAACTTTCCTCTAATGCAGAATTTTTTTTAATATCTTATACGAATTGTTTGTCTGTATCCTTAGCTTGCAGATCTTTTAAAATTTTCCTTAATGCAGGCAAAACAGCATGCTGTTGCATATTTGTCCCCTGACATATTTTTTGTTACATCTTCCATTAACCTTGTTGACTACAAAATCTTCTAATGCAGATACTTCATTTTTATTCATTTCAAGATGTTTTTTGTGGGATAATCCTGCATCACCTTGCAGAAGGGCAATTGATTTTGTAGAAATCTTTTGCACAATTTTAATGTGCTGCCCCAACGGGTGGGACAATATGAGCATATTTAGGACATTCTAGACCTCGATACATTGGATGAGTCATGTTGGGAGAAAATGTGCTGAAGTATAAAAAAAATTAAACTTGAGTTATTTTTGTTAACCTGTACTTTCATTAGTCAATAATCATACAAATAAAATATTTAATGAACTTAAAGTATTTTAGTGAATTTTTAAGTATTTCAATTAATTCCAAAACAATAGTAATTAAAACTAAGTTACTGAAACATTGCACAAATATATGCAAAGCTTATTTTTTTTAGAAAGATTCGATGAATTTGGATTTTAAAAATTGAACTTTGTGATTTAAAATAATTAAGTACCACGAGAAAAAGGAATTAATCATTTTTTGTTGGAGGGACAGAGCCCAATGGAAAACCCCTTTTAGTCCAAGTTACACATTCATGCATTTAAAAACTATCTTATACAGGGGGTTTACCCCTCTGGTGGAAAAAAAAAAGTTTCAATCTGAAAATCGCCATAACTTTATTTTTCGATTTTTAACTTTTCTTATTTGTTACATATCTATATTGTTTTAGCGTTATTTTAAAAATTTCTTAGTAATTAATTAAGTAAAATAAAAAATGAAAAAACTTCATTAAAAAAGCAAAATCAACAAAACCCAAAATGCACTAAAAATAGTGCATTATTTTTAGTGTAAATAAAATGCACTTTTTCGTCATGCTGATTAGCTAAGTTCGAAACTCCAGTGTTAAAGTTTTATCAAAAGTATTTAAAGTAACTCCACTGTTAAAGTAAGCAGTTACGAGTTTTGCTAATTAGCATGACGATATATCACCTCGTCCCGCGGCAAAATCGGGTTCCCGATGTATGACTCTAATTTGAAGTATTTTTAATTAATTACAAAATAATAATAAACTAAAACTAATGTATTCAAATATTACTCAAACATATGAAAATTAATTTTTCATCAAAAGGCTGCATAAAAATATTCACTGAAATTCGATGAATTTGGATTTTAAATATAAAAGTTTTTTTTTTTCCAACCAGAAATACTGTATTAATTTTAGGAAAATATTCCATATGGCTCAAAGGACAAAATAATAAAAGCACGTGTCCCGCGGCAAAATCGGAGAACCAGACCCAATGCATGACTACTTTGAAGTTTTAAAAAAAAATTAATTAAAGAATAAAAAAAAAATATTTAAATATTACCTAAACATGTGATTAATTAATATTTCATCAAAGGAATACATTAGCAAAAAAACGAAATTCGATTTTAAACTTTACTCTTTCTTTTCAACCATAATTGCTAGGAAATTTCCGAAAAATATTCTTATTTACAAAGAACAAAATAAAAAATTGACCTAATTGACCTGATAAAAATTGAACTAACCAAACTAATTATACTCTTAGTTTGCAGAATTAGCTGAAACGAAACTGTTAATATTTTAAATTCCAAATATGAAAACTGACAAAGGATAACAGATGCGTCGAGTTGAAAGCAATATGTCTTGGAAGATCCTAGAGCCAAAGTTCGGAGCACGAAATTTAAATAATGAATGAATTACATGGGGCTGTCTGGTTTGTTTGGCGCGAAAAATCGGATTCGCCGGTCGACACTTAAATCGAGTTTGGCTGGAAAGCATTCGAAGGGTCTTCGGTACTAAACCGGTTTCTGCGTGTAAATCGCTGCACGCTAAAATCGGATCGTAGCGTTGGCGCTAAATCGGATCGCGACATTGGCGCTAAATCGGCTGTTATATCGGAACACTACGTTGGCGCTAAATCGGCTGCTATATCGGAACACTACGTTGGCGCTAAATCGGCTGCTATATCGGAACATTACGTTGGCGCTAAATCGGCTGCTAAATCGGATCGCGATGTTAGCACTAAATCGGCTGCTAAATCGGATCGCGATGTTAGCACTAAATCGGCTGCTAAATCGGATCGCGGCGTTTGCGCTAAATCGGAATTCCGGAATTTCACGGAAGATTAAATAGATAAATCGGATCGCCGATGTTAGCTTTAAATCGATATTTCGTCTAACATCGATTTAAGGCCCAGTCCTAATGAAGACCTGATCATCAAGAAATAATTTTTTAGTTTTGTACCTGGGTTTGAGTTTACTTTTGATTTGTCACTCTATGGTCAATATTTACTTCATGACGTCAAATAAGACTGAAACCTACGACTTAAAGAGGATTTCAAACTTAAAATGGAAAGTGCATTTTTTTCCAAAAACCTATTGAAAAGATAAAATCTCATTTATAAAAAAAAAACATAATTTCTATTCAAGTTTACTGAGACGAATATGCATACAAAAATTAATACATCGAAATCCCTGGTACTAAAATGTTTTCAATACACATATGCACCAATTATTGTTACGTTATGCGGGATCCGTTAAATTAATCATAAGTTATCACTAATTAAACCGTAGCGTACCATATAACAGAACAAAATTTTTCTAAAAAATATCGTTAAATTGAACATTTGCTAAGATATCTTTATGCATTAACCTTTTCAACATTTGCTGCTATGTAACTTTTCAGTAATAATTTTTTAAATTTACTATTCTTCTATTTTCTTGCAACACTTCTAATTTGTGTCCCACTGATAAATACGATGTATAATACCTTGTGCGTGTAATGGTTGTCAATGGATCAAAAAATAACCTCAATCGTGTTTAACGGTATCTGAGTGAGCATATTTTTGCCAAAGGAATAGAAAACCCATCTGTCTCCAAGGGAATTTATCCATGTCTATCCAGAAGAATTTCTTCGTTTTTTACACCCAGAGGCTTGGATTTGAATTGCCAGTTTCTTTCGAGTAAGATACCGACTATCGCAGTTGCAACCTTCAGAAAAAGCAGATAGACTGTATAGCGAAGTGGAAAATAGTAAAACCTCGACTTTGGAGGTCCATTCATTGTCCCTTGGTATGAAACGAATTTAACTTTATGCCCTGTAAGTAGGCAATTAAATTTGATTCCTACAATTGCAAAGCATCATTAACTTTGATTTTGAATAAAGTGAAATTAAATATGGAAAAAGAAATCTCAATGTCTGTGTAAAACCTGTAGTTCATAGAAGAAAACCTTCGTTATGAAGATTAGTATCGTAGAATGGAGAAAAAACAATTTCAGATACATTAAACTCCCGATTATACGCGGGCGAAATATCGGCTTTGCGGTTTAACCACGGTCACTTTGTGACAAAATTTTGTTGAAAAAAGTTCAATCTCAAATAAAAATGGTGTTTTGACCCAAAAAGCTATTAACTGATATATTTTGTGGATTGGATTGGATTTGGTTTTATGGCATTGAGAGTCCTCTTGGGACATATTATGCCAAACTCAAGATAAAAAAAAAACAAATATATAATATAATAATAAAGTGAAATGAGTCAAAACATAATGAATGAATACTACATAAAATTATATGTGATGGATAAAACCCATTTCATGTAAAAAGCTAAAAATATTTGGATGAGGATTCTCCCCAACCATGTCTTCTAAAGTCAAGGTATAAGAATTAAAATATTTAAGACGTTGATAATTAAAATGAGAACACTCTATTAAAATGTGTTTCACCGTAAGTGGACAAATGCAGTAGTTACAAATGGGATGACCTTCTCCGAGGAGGAGGTGTCTATGGGTTATTCGCGTGTGTCTAATACGGAGTCGTGTTAGTATTACATCCTGTCTTCTAAAAGGTAGCGATTTCCATTGAATTATATTTCGTTTTAAAGCATGGAGTTTGTTTTCCGTTTGTTCATTCCATTCGTTCTGCCATTTTGTTTCTAAAAATTTGTAAATGAATGATTTTAAGTCGCGATAAGGAATGGTATGACTAATATGATTTACGGCCGATTTGGCGGCGCGGTCGACAATCTCATTTCCTGATATCCCAACGTGAGATGGAATCCAGCAAAATATTAACTTAAAATTTTTGGATGAGAGATGATAAATTATTTTTAATGACTCTAAAACAATGGGATGACTGTCATGATCAGGATGTTTCAATGATTGTAAAACGCTTAATGAGTCTGTGAAAATGATACATTTTTTATGACAATGATCAGATATATTTTCTAATGCTTTAAAAATGGCCATTATTTCAGCAGTAAAAACAGAACATGAAGAATGAAGTTTAAAACTGTGAATGGAATCATTAATAGTAAACGCAGCTCCTACGTAGTTTGCCTTTTTAGATCCGTCCGTATAAACTTGCATAAAATTAGAGTGTTTTTCTATATATTTTTGAAAAAGTTGCTTGTAGATAATATCCGAGGTATCTGCTTTATAAAAATTTTGAAACGGGTTTAGAAATTCAAAATAATGATTAAACCAAGGAGAGAAAGCATACAGAGTTTTCTGGGTGACGTCAAGTGAAGAAATTTCGGATTCGTTCATCAAATCTAGCATTCTTAAGTGGAATGTAGGAATGAAGGATGTTTTAGCTTGATAGAGGCGTTTTAAATATGGACTGTGATGAATTGTATGCAATGGGTGATGAGGGGTTGAGGTAATTCTAAAATAGTATTCCAGTGATAACAACTGTCGTCTTAAGTCCAGGGAAGGTTCAAAAGCGTCTACATACAAGCTGTTTACAGGTGATGTTCTAAAGGCACCAGAACATAAGCGTAAAGCTGTGTGGTGGATGGTGTTCAGAGTTTGAAGAGCAGATTTTCTTGCTGAACCATACACCACGCAGCCGTAATCTAATTTTGATCGTATTAATGCTCTATAAATTTTTAAAAGACAATTCCGATCAGATCCCCATGATAACTTAGATAAAACTCGTAAGATGTTAAGAGCCTTTTCGCAACGTTTGCGTAGATTTAAAATATGCGGTTGAAAAGTCAACTTCTTGTCAAATATAATACCTAAAAATTTTACGTTGTCAACAACATTAATTAAAATATCTTCAGGGTCAAGGTGAAGATTTCGTTTTTTACAAAAATAAACGCACGCGGTTTTTGAAGGTGAAAAACTGAAACCATTTTCGTTAGTCCAATGAGTGATTTTGTTAACTGCCTGTTGAAGTTGTCTTTCAATTAAACGAATGTCTTTAGCTGCGCATGAAATTTGCAGATCGTCAACGTAAATAAAACCCTTAACTGATGGAGGCAATTGAGAAACAATATTGTTAATTTTTAAAATAAATAAAGTCACACTTAAAACACTGCCCTGTGGTACTCCTTCCTCTTGAATAAAAACATCGGAGAAAATAGATCCAATCCGTACTTTAAAATACCTTTTCTCTAAAAATTTCTGGATAAAAACAGGCAGATTTCCTCTTATATCGTTTTTAAAAAGGTCTTTTAAAATTCCATGTCTCCACGTTCGATCATATGCTTTTTCGATATCGAAGAAAATAGAGACGAGATGTTTATTTTCCACAAATGCGTTTCTGATTTCAGCCTCGAAAGCGACTAGATTGTCAGTGGTAGAACGATTTTTTCTAAAGCCACTTTGAAGTGGAGAGAGACATTTATCTTTTTCTAAAACATACATTAAACGAGCGTTGACCATCTTTTCTAAAATTTTGCATAGGCAGCTTGTCAGGGCTATTGGACGGTAGTTCGAAGGATTCTTGGGGTCTTTATTTGGTTTCAGTATGGGAATTACATTAGCATACCTCCATGACTGCGGAAAAGTATGTTCGGTCCAAATTCTATTGTAAAATTTGAGGAGATGATTTAGAGAACTATTTGAAAGATGTTTGAGCATGATGTAACTGATATTATCTGGGCCAGGGGTTGATTTGTGGACTAAGGATAAAGCCTTTGTCAATTCAGAAAAAGTAAAATCACAATTATAAGATAATATACGGTTTGAAGTAAAATTAATTTTATTCTTTTCAGATGCAACTTTAATTTTTTTAAACTTTCAGTGTAGTTATTGGAGTTGGATATTTCGGAAAGGCATGACGCAATTGTGTTTGCTATGTCTTTGGGTGCCGATAATATTTGATTATTGTGTTCTAGTATAGGAATTTGTCTGTTGGGGTAAACACCGGAAATTCTTTTAATCCTGGTCCATAGGTGTTTACTTGTGGTCTTACTATTTATACTATTGACATAGTTTATCCAAGAATCCCTCTTACTAAGTCGTTGAGTTTTTCGAAAGGCCGCTTTAGGTTTTTTTATAAATAATATAGTTTTCTCTTGTTGGATATCTATTGAAGATATTCCAGGACTTCCTTTGTTTACGGTAAGTATCGCTACAATCGTCATTCCACCAAGGCTTCTTCTGTTTTTTAGGGGCATTAATAACTTTTTTAATGGAAGCGTCAGCACTAGCTATAATTATATCTGTTATTTTATTAGTAACTGCTTCGATGTCATCAGTTTCTCCCGTGTTAGTAATATCTGCGAGGCTAGTAAAGAGTGGCCAGTTGGCAGTTTCAAAAATATATTTGGATTGGCTGTCAGTGTGAGGTTGGTATTGGCCTTCATATTTAAGTTTAATTGGATAATGGTCGCTATTGTAAAGGTAAGGATCCACAGAAAAAGTCTAAAATGGTAAAATTGAAGGAGTGCAAATTGCCAGATCTATTGAATGGTAAGTAAGTGAAGGTGAGTGAAAGTAAGTAGGTTGGCCGTCATTCATAATACATAAATCATTATCTGTTATTACTTTTTCAATTTGTTTCCCTCTATGATTAATATCTGAACTGCCCCAGAGAATATGATGGTCATTTAGATCACCAAGTATGATGAATGGTTTCGGAAGTTGATCTATTAAATTATTTAAGTCAGAAGTGGCAATATGGGTGGTAGGAGGTATGTATAAATTGCATATTGTTATCAAAATATTGACATGAAGTCTAACAGCAAGAGCCTGCAGATTTGTTTTTAGGTTAATTTGAGTTACTGGAAAGTCATGGGAGGTAAGCAATGCAACACCCCCACATGCTCTCTGGCCATCATCGTAATCTTTTCTAAATATAGTGAAATAGTGAATGTTGGTGGAATCATTGCTTCTTAAATACGTCTCCTGGAGGGCGATTGCATCTGGCTTGTGATTGTTTATGATGTGTTTGACATCATCAATTTTTTGACGAAAACCCCGGCAGTTCCAGGAAAGAAAGGAAGCCATAAAAATAAAGTAGAAAAGAAAAGGAAAAACTACTTGTGGTTTCTCGTCCTAGGACGATGTTTGTCTTGCCGAGGATCCTTCTTGGGCTTCAGTGGCGAAGTCTCCAAGTCCTCATCTTCTACAGATGAAATATCGCTTTCTGAGTTATAAAGATTAATAAGGTCACTGGTAGAAGGATTAGGTATAAAGTTTTTGGATGAAACGTCGGGTTGAAGAGAGGTTTGAGAAGAACTTTTTGGAATTTTAATGTTGTTTTGTTCAGTTGAAATGGCTCTTTTTAAAGAAGTATTTTTAGGTCGATTGGGTTGGTTTATGATTTTTGTATTCGTTGATGTTGTAGCTGATGCTTTAGAGAAAGAAGGCGTTATAGGTTGGTTCAATGAAGTTTTGTGTTGTTCAGATGGCTTAAACACAGTTACATCGGTTTGAGTACCGTTAGTTTTGAAAGTTTTTTTAACTATTGAAGAGTAAGATATTCCAGGTTTCGGGGTGCGATCATTAACAATTTTACGGGCCTCCGGAAATGAAATGTTTTGTTGAACTTTAATGGTTTGAATTTCTTTTTCTGTTTGGAATTTAGGACAAGACCTGGCAAAAGCTGGATGTTCACCTTTACAGTTTACACAGCAAAGGGATGATGTAGTACAGACATCGGTCTTATGTTCTGTACTACAGCATTTTGCGCAGGTTTCTTTGCCACGGCAAGCAAGGAAAGAGTGGCCGAATCTCTGACATTTGAAACATCGAACTGGGTTTGGTATGAAAGGTCGAACTGGACAATTTATATAGGCTATTTTTACATGTTTTGGTATGGTGGGTGTATTGAAAGTTATTATTATATGTTTGGTGGGTTATTTTTGGCCATTTATTTGAATAATTATTCTTCTGACATTAATTACAGATTGTTGGGAGAGTGATTCTAAGATGTCTTGTTCGTTCCGAATGAATTTAGAGTTTTGTGGGGTGTAACTGTCACTTCTATTGAACCGACGGATTTTATTTTTTGGATATTTAAAGCCTGTGATTTATTAGAAACTTCAATGAGTACATCTCCTGCAAGGTTTTTTTTTATGTTTTTTGTGTCTCCGACCATTCCTAATATTGTTTTGTGTAGTAGAATAGCAGATATGTTTTTTAGATTTCCGTTGTTACTCTTCATTATGAAAATTTTTTGTATCGTTAAATTGTTATTATTTTTATTAGATTGGTGCTCCACTGAAGGAGAAGTTGAGGCTTGGTTTTCCATGTTTGAAAAAAAGGTTTTCAGTCCCCGGCGGCACCACCCACCATGGAGTCCAACGAGGGGATACAGGTTCCTGTACCGGTGCTAGCCAGGGACTATACGGACCCAACTCACCTCTATGACTGCCCTAAGGAGCTAGTTAATGAGTGGGTCCTTAGTCCAAGCAGGGTATTCCCACCAGCCGATCAATGTAGTGGGACCAAAGTACACTGCCTGTTTATCCGAAGCAGGAGCCGAAGCAATGTATTAGGGCGTTATGCTGTCCCTCAATCACCAGGATCACCTTTTCCGAAGACACAGGTCTCCACGCACGGCAAACACGTGGGTGATATAATCTCCAAGAGGAGCTGAAAGCACAGACTGGCGAAAAGCTTCTCAAGGGGAGCCCTCACCTCCGAAGAGGCAACCACAACGAGGGAGGAAGAAAAAGCAAAAAGCAAATGTTAGAGGAGGAGAAGAACGAAAGGGAGGGAAGATCACTCAGGTACCCCGGGGTTGTGAAGCCCGTACAAACCTAAAGAAGGAATGCCCCTGGGGGCGATATATTTTGTGAATAAGTAAATAAACTTTTAAGTACAGAAATCTACTGATCATTAATTCAAAATTGTATGTATAGGCCCATTACACACTGAAAATAAAAATTATTAAAAAAACATTTTCGTGTTGAATTGTGCCCTTTTTCGGATTATCCTCGGATAATCGAGAGTACATACTGTACTTGTTTTTATATTTTCCCCGTCATACATATTATCATTTTATAATACTTATAATATAGCATCAATAAACTCTTTTAAGCACTGTTATCAATTTGGCCTGTTAACATAAACGTGCAGAAAGGAAATATTTTTTTTTTCATAAGTTTTGATAATCTGGTCACCAATTGTATGTCAGCCCTTGTACTTCAAAAGTTATTCGATGCGAAAATTAAACCTACTGAATAAAATGCCATTGGAATAGTAACATAGTTAAAAAGGACTATAGCTAGGATTGTAACTAAGCAAAAAAAAATCTAAATATTCTTGACAAAAAAAAACACTTTAAAAATTTGATTGAACTTTTCAGATTTCTCTTGCTCATGTTGAAGACTTTATTTGTCAATACAAATAAGTCCTGTAAAGGAAACAAGATAAAAATGCCAGCTTTTGCATAAATTGAAGCTTAGATAGTTTTTAGTTGAAAATTTTTAGTTTGCTACAGGAAATTGAGATTTTAGTCATTGGTCTCGAATTGCCAAACTGAACAAAACATCTACAAGTTACTCTCAATGAGATCATCAAATCCAGAATAATTTTCTATGTCAACCAACAGAGTTTTAAATATTATATTAAAACCTTCTTCTCTTCACTTAATCTACTGAAATGATTGATGCAAACTTTAAATGGACAACTTTATTCAGACTTCTAAAATTTCACAAAGGGTAGTTTTCTCCCTATAAGGTATAAAATATAGGGTTCTATAAAAATGTATTAAAAACACTCAATCCCATTTTCTTGCAAAAAAAAAATAATAAAATAAATAAATCATTAAAATTACCAAAAAAACTAAAAATCATTTTGTGTGCAAATTAATCATGAAAGCTGAATGATAATGCTCAAACAAAGCCCCTTATACCAATATATTTATTACAAAACGCATTTTATTCACTTGGGCAAGTCTGTCTTTCAAAAAACAATGCAAAATCCTACACTTAGATGATTGTTTAAAAAAAGTTTAGGTGTGTTCGGTAGTCAACACAATTTTTTGATACATGAGTGCTGATTACTGTTTTTAATTATTAGTTATGTTTAAGAAAATTTTGAAATGTGCTCCCCTCAAAGTCGAAATCATACTTATTTTTAACTAGATATTATATACAAATTGAGAAATATCACAATTTTCAATAGTTTATCATTGCATTAACATGGAATTGATGGATACAAAACTCTCAGATCCCCAAATTCTATTCAGAACAATAATATTCAACTGAAAAATAGGAAGTAGAAATAGTAATCTGTAGTTTTTCTCTTATGATAAACTTTTAGATGGTTGGTGATTCTAAGGGACAAATGATTTTCATTCTCTTAAGAGAAAACAAATTTTTGACATATGAACATAATAAAATATTTCTGGAAAGTAATAGAAACCAGTTCCTGCATGTATAATATTTAAACAATTTTTGTTTGATGAATAGGGTACCCTTATAGTATACTTTAACCCCAGCATGTTGCAATTGTTATCTACTGTGTGGCTCAACACAACAAAACCCTCCATTTTGATGAAGAAAATTAGTATGCATTCATTATGAACCAGAGCAATATCCAAGAACAAAATAATTTATACAAACAATTTGCAAAAAAAATCTTTATTCTACACAAAAAAATAAATTTCTTTAGTTAACAATTAACAAGCTGAATCTTACACAAATCTACTATATATATTTAATAAAGTAAACGTAAGAGAAGATAAGATGTGGATATTCTGTTGGGTAACATTAAAAATCCAAGCCGACTCTCAACATCTTTCCTTTGATAAAAATATAAAACATGCATTATGAATCAAACTAGAAATATAAATACAAGTAAATGGATTCAAATATTGTTATCTACCAAACTTTATATCCCAAGTTATACAGTGATCATTTGCAATTACCGAGATTCAGTTGGTAAAAAAACTTACATAACAGACTAGGATATAACATGCAACAGTTCATAAATGTAAATAGAGGCGTTTTCCAAAATCTTTTGATTATCAACCGAAAAGTAGATTCTATAGGGCAACATTAAAAAAATGCTCCCTCAACAAAATCCACCATTTGGTACAACAAAAGCAAAAAACATGTATATAGATCAAAATATAAAAGCTATTTGTAATTTTTAATAAAAATGGTATAATTTATATCCTGAATATTGTGTGGATAAAACAAAGTGTTGCAATCAAATGTGGTCTCTTTCTTGGTGAATTACAATATAACTGATTATATTTTTGCATTGCCTTAATTAAGGCAAAAGAGGAGACAATGAGCAAAGGACAACACATGATTTCCATGGAAAAAAGTGAGCAACCTGGTGTTAGGTCATCTGAACAGATTGCAATAGCTTTTAAGCAAGACATGAGAATAGAGTTCCCAGTCGTTCTTCACCCAACTAGAACTGTGGCCTCTTATATCAAAGATTCCACTTCTTAATCAGACACGATATCTAATATTGGATAATTCCAGAAATAGTTTTGAATTTCTGCTAAGTAGCATTCGAAACCAAGACCATTTGGCAGATTGCTACTTAAGTAGATTTGTATCCTTAAATATCTAGAATTATACCTTGTGCGTAATAGTTCATATTAAGTATGTACACTCATCTTTAAAAGAAAAACAAAAATGCCGAAAGGTAAATGTTCTGAAACTGAACATGCAGATAGCATGTATTATGAACCATAAGTGTAACAATAATGGCTAAATTGTTATGGTTTCAATGTAACAATTAGTATACCAACCAGAGCATATTTTCTAGGAAACATACAAATCAAGTCGACTTAACAGTATCCAGAATCTGCATAAAATATTAAAATAGGCATAGCAAAAATAGCTAAAGGGAATTTTGAAGTTGAACATGCACCCATGCAGAAAATTTGCATTACGAACTATAAATGAGATATCCAAGAGCATAAATACAGAAAATCAAACCTCGTTGAGACGAATTTCATATTAAGGGTAGTTCATGTATTTGCATTACTTATTACACAATTCCTGGTTCATATAAATTGTATTCTTCATCAAAAAAATTGTTGGTTTTTGATTGATTATTTTTCAGATAATTATTGATTATGTAAATTAAACAGTGAATTTTCATCACTAAACAAATAGCGGTGAAATTTTTTTAAGCCAACAGTAGCTTAGTTTCTTTTAAAGACTTGCTTATTCCTGTCTTTAGAATCTACATTTATTTTTTCATCTTCGCTCTTCTACAACTTTGGAGTCACTTAATGCTTCTATAATTAAAAAATGTTTGCCCCTAATACCGTACCCAACATTTATCTAACAATTCTAATTAACAATGTTTGAATTTTTGATGGGACTGGAATTTAGTCTGTATTACGAGTCAATTCATATAGAGTGGGTCTTTAATGAGGTTTGGCTGGCTAACTGCATTACTAATATGTCAAGAGAAAAATCACCAGAAGAGTTTTTCCTAAATAGGTATCAACAGAAGCAAATGATCTAAAATTAATTTGCCAGCAAATAAAAGTATATTTTACTTGTTAACATTCCAAGCAAAATTGACTTAATAGAAAGTACCATTTGAAAAATTGCGAGACAAGAGATTACAATTATTAATGAAAGCAGATATAAACATTGTTATTTACATATATTTAATACTTACGCGTATAGTTCTTCGTATTCGATGGAACATCCAGCTGTCATCAACGTAAGGGTACGTCCATAGTGCACCGCTTCCAGCATCCTGTTTTACCGCTTAAACAGCGGCAGTTGCAAACAGCGTTGTAAAACCGCGCGATTCTAGCAGGGGGTGGTTATAGTGCAACGCGCGTTGGACCGCCTGTCAGTTTGCAACATGGAGAGATCACACAAGGATCTATTGCAGGGATGGTGAACCTATGACCCGCGGGTCACACTGGCCCACGCAGGCTTTTTAAATGACACACGCGTTGATTTTTATAAACTTATCATTTCATCATATATATAAATTTTTGATATTTTTCGAAACCTTCTTTTAAAAAACATGAAGAAAATATCAGTGTTAATAAAAAACTTAAAATTGAAAAAAAATTGCACAAAGGATTTTTGTAAAATGTTTTAGACAGGGTGTAAAAAAATCATGATTAAAAAATAAATCAATTGGAATTTTTTATTTAAATCGGATTTTTTTTATTTAAATCAGATTTTTTTATTTAAATTTCTGTAGTTTCTCAACTGTTTTTACAAAAAAATGTATAAATTTTTTAAATAAAAAATTGAGTTTGTGACATGGTAAATCAATATTTACTTAACATTTGTTTAACTTTAAAACACAAGTTGACATCCTACATAGTTTTTCTTGAGTAAATTACATCATCATATTAACAAATTTATCAGTAAGAGTAAGTGACAGATCTGAACTACAGTGTGAGAAGTAGAATAGAGGACAGAGAAATAATCATACTATAGTAAATTCTAATAATAAAACTGCCGAGCAGCAATAATAAATGAATTTTCACTTACTTTTAATTCATATTGGATCTTTCTTTCTTCCTGCTGACATTTTAATGACTGTGTGAATATTCCTACTCTTTAATCTCTATTGCACACCACAAGAATAAGCTGAGCCTTAAAAAACTTTACTTCGAACTGTGTGTTTTTTGTTTTGTTTATGAAATTAGTCACCCTTTTAGTTTATAATTTTGAATCAAACTGTTACGTACTTCCTTTAAGTGTTTATATTATAAGTGTTGTTAATCAGGAATGTTTATACATTACTCTTCCTGGCATTTAGATTTATGATGTCATGTGTATTTACATTACTGTTTCCAGTATATAGTATAATCTAAGTTACAACTGGATGTTGCAATCTTTTATAATATGCAGTAATTGACCCAGTTCCCTCTTTGCTGGGTGTAGCCATTAGTGCTGAAATCACCATGAGTGAAGAAAGATTAAAGCATTTGACCGCTTCTGTGATTATTCTGTGGTGCATTTACTTAGTTATAAAAATGTGTGTTTAGTTGTGATTTAAATCAGTGATTAAAAAAAAAATCATTTGATTAAAATCATGATTTTAATTGTTGATTTAAATCTTGACACCCTGGTTTTAGATTTATTGATTATACATACATAATTCTGTTTTAAAATTTATGTGAATGTCTATTGAGTAGAATATGTAAATTTATAAAGTACCGCTTGAGAATGAACACATATGGTAAATACTAATAATAAAGACATATTTATTAAGGCCCCGTTCATACGAGGCGCGTAAAACGCGCGTTTGGCGACAACATTTTGACATACAATAATGTTCGATGGCTCAGTTAGGGTCAAGTTCTTAATCGGTTTGTCATTTATTAAGAAGAAATTACGCTCGTTTTGAATGAAAAAAAAACAATAATTTTGACGAATTTTCAAATATAGATTAGTTAAATGATTTTATGTTTTTATGCGACATCACACTCAGCATTTTAATGAAGTAAATAAAAAAACTTCAAGGAAATGGACAAATTGTTTTAATGATGTTTGAGAATATTAGGATATTTATGACGACACTTGACATTTTTACTAGGGATTTGGAAATGAAAATCATGAAATATTTTCCTCAGTTAAGGCTTTCGCCAACTCGCCAAGGAGTGCTGAAAGCGACAAGAGTCTACAGCCAGGGTAATCCATCGAGCCGAGTCTCCTCTGATTGGTTGAAAAATCACGCTTTCATGGGCCTCGGTTTCAAAGCTTACTGCGTTCGAGAGTATACTAGTTAAATTGTAAACAAAGTTGTTTATCTTTTACCTTCCCATTTCAACGATAGACATCATGCAAGAAACCGACACTAACCTTCACGCTAAAGGAATTAAAATAAGATTTCACTTAAAAATGACTGAGTAATATCTGTTTTATAAAAGAATGAATCAGATCAGTGAGGAAATAAAGATTGATGTGAAACCTTTTTCTTACTTTCATGACAATTTAATCAAGGTAAGTGTTTACGGTCACTTTTTTGCCTGGTTTTTAAAATATTCCTTTCAAGTGGTTAGATTTGCCTATGATAGTGATAAATCTTATAATCTGGTTTAGATTTTTTTTGCCTGTTTATTGTAACTGCACTGTAGATGGAATTGGCAAACCCATCCTTGAATGGAATCCCAACCCATGATTTAATTCTGCAATAATAATTTCCCTAGTATTTTGTTTATTGTATTAGGTCATTCCTGGATACATTGAAATAAAACCAATTTTTTCCAACTTGTGGTGCTGGTAAGCAATTTAAATTTTTGACAAGATGTTTAAATGTAGCCATTGTGAATGTGAATATGCACTTAATTCATCCCTGAAAAGACACACAAATCAGAAGCATCCTGATCAAGTTGTATCTAGCATTAAAAAGTTTATGTGTGTTAGGTTAAAAAATAATGCATCAATGAACTTTACTATAGACAAAATGTTTGATCATCTCACAACCCAACACAAGGGGAAAATAAAATATCTAAAAAGTATAAGATTTGATAACTCATCATAAATCTAGTCTGATACTTCCATGCATGTCAGTTATTAAGTACCAGAATAACTGGATAGTGCCATCCAACAAAGATTCAATGTTTGCTGTACAAATTAGTGACCCAAGCTGTAATTGTTATTTAGTTTGTGATGACTGTGTAGAGCTTGCTTGCGTAAATTTGTTTGTTCATGCCCAGACTCAATTATTAAAGCAAATATGTGCAAGCATATTCATTTGGTATGCTTAATTGATTTTGGAATCGAAGACTTAGTTGAAACCGTGGAAGAACCACAAAGTATTCAAACTCAGCCGACTACAACATCTGATGGTGATTCATCTGTTGAAAGTTCTGAAATGCCACTAAGTATTGCAACTTGTGATGGTGATTCCCCATTTGACATCAGTTTCCAACGTTTTAAACATAATTTAGAGAGAATCGCAGATTTTGTAAAAAGTGTGCTAGAGATCCAAGTGGCCCAACACTTAATAAAACCAGTTTTGCCTACGTTAGAGGCATTTAGACAAAATACTTTGACAGATAACTTGGCAGTTAAGGACAGTAGTAGTCGTAATAAAAGTATAACAAAACAATGGTTATACAGTACAAAGAAAAAGAGAGTCCAAATCAGCCCTAGAAAAACCAACTCTTAAGGAGAAAAGAGACATTTATATGAATATGATCTAAGTATAAAATATTATTTTGAGAAAGCATTTGTACCACAATTAAAATTTATTCTGATTGTTGACAATAACTGTACAAGATAAGTTTTACCCGAAACCACAAGTATTCGGCTTAATTTTCAAAAGTTGACTGTACATATCAACAAGACAGACTGGATGTGTGACTTTCCCATTTACTTACTGCTGAGTTGAAATCTGCATCTCCTTTAATATGTGAAAGACAGTTGGTTCTTAGTTATTTACAGCTTGCTTTCAGAAAAATATACAATATTATAGGATTTCTACTGTTTTTTAATGCAATATTTTTCTTGTGTAATTTATATGCCTTTGTATTCAATTGTGCAATACATTTTTTTTTGTATGTGCACACATTTTGATAACAATTTTGAAGCTATATATTGAAAGTGCTGTATTTTACTTGGAATACTTTCTTTGCATTGAAATGCAATATTTTATTCTGAACTCTTTCTTAGCATTGAGCAATATCCTTTTGTAACTGATGTGCCATATATTTGGATTTTTCTGTGTGTGTGTGCATAAATATTTTGGTAACACCTTAAAATAGATGCATGTTAAAAATAGTGTTTTATTAGTAGTTTTTCTTTTGTGTTTTGATGTGCAACATTTTACCTAGACCTTTCTTTGCATTCTATTGGACCTTTATAATTAATCTGTTGTATATTTGGATTTTTCTATACTTAAATGATTTCATCGTAACTGCTGTATGTAATAGTTGCTTCTCTTATGTTTTTTTAAATATTTGCATGAGAAGGATGCTTAACTTGCCTAATAGGTTTCTGCTTTTTTTTCACAAATCCTGTAATCCAGAGAAAGTTATTAGTTAACTGATCTAAAAACAAAGCAAAAGTCTTATGTCATAAAGATGTTTTGCATGAAATGTATTTTTTTTCTTGCCTATGAGGTTTCTGCTTTGGTCGAATCTTGTAGATGTGAGAAAGTAATTAGCTAACTAATCTAAAACTTAAGTAGAAGTCTTATAGCATGGAGATGTTTGCATGAAAAAAATGTTTTTTCTTTGCATTAAAATGCAATATTTTATTGAAATAATGCAAAAAATACTTTTTTCTTACATTTAAGGTTTATGGTTTGGTTGAATCTTGTAAATGGGAGATAGTAATTAGCTAACTAGTCTTGAATATAGGCAGAAGCCTTGTGGTATAGAGATGTTTGCATGAATTTTTTTTTTGAAACTGTGCTGAATATATTCCTGAATTTTGAATAACTGTTTTTCTTTGTAGGTTGTCGCTGTGTTGATGGATGACTAAATGATGTTTATATTTGATGACCTTTTGAAAATCTCACTATGCATCAATTATGAATATTTTTTAGTTCCAGATATCTATTCTAAAGTGAACAGTATATGAAGCTCAAGTACAAGAAATATTATTGCCATTTATTTTAATAAAAAGAAAAATAATCTTGATAAATAGGTATTTTCTGTCAAAACTAACATAAGAAGTATTATGTAAAATTATTTTAAATATGCAAGAATGTTGGAAGAATTAATTAAATTGAATTATGTATTAATAAACGTATCACAGTAAACTGTATGATTTGTATTTCAGGAGGAAGTATTACAAGAATTGGATATTTTATTCAAGGATGCACTTAGGCCCAAATAGCTATCATGTTGTGTTTTAAACTAGAAGTCCCTAAAAAATTTAACAGACATGATAAATTTAAATAAAATTAGACTACTAGATTCATATCATCACTAGTAAGTGAATGAAGCTAAGCAAAACCCACCATGATGACCTAAGGGAACACCAAACTTGGTGTTCAGTGCTGTTTTATTAGTTTCGATTACATCAAAGTACCATATAAGAACAGCACAAAGCAGTGTTATATTTTTTCAGTTTAGGATATGTATTTCAGTTAAAGTGGATTGGTTAGTCTTTTTTATATTTTCATAGCTGAATTCACAAATTTGTATTTAAAGAAGTTTCTTTACAACGAAGTTTCTTAGTGGAATGATGACTTCCTTTAATAGACTCAACAGTATTTTTTTTTAATTGAAAGTCCTAATAGGTTCTTGCTGTTCTAAATTGGACATGACTTGTAAAAATGAAAAAATATTTGATACTAGCTTGAATTCTTCATATTGCCAATATTAAAGTTTGTATCATAATTCTAATATCTTATTCCTACGAATTTTTCAGAATGAGAAAAAAAGCGTTTCTTTCATTCATAAGTTTTAGAATAGTTACGACAAGCTAAGATGCAGTCGTTAGGAACTTTTTCTAAAATATTGTTAATTATGAAGCATTTGCGAAAACGTATCTTTTTTCTTAAATTCTGTTCATATGACACGTCGTTTGTAAATTTTAGAAAATTTTCATTTTAAGCACATCGTATGTTTAATTCAACATTTGGGGAGTCATTTTTTCGATTTCTTGCATGATTTCTATCGTTGAAATGGGAAGATAAAAGGTAAACATCTTTGTTTACATTTCAGCTAGTTATGTACTCTCGAACGCAGTGAACTTTGAAACTGAGGCCCACGAAAGCGTGATTTTTCAACCAATCAGAGGAGACTCGGCTCGATGGATTACCCTGGCTGTAGACTCTTGTCTAAAGCGTGAGGGATTCCGCGAATACCCCCGGGTGCTGCATTTAGCTCTCAATTACCAAGTCAACGAAAAGTTTCGTTTTATAAGCTGTGTGAAGAGATTTTGTTTGTTGTGGACCGTCGATTTAGTCGTTTGATACGTAATAAATTACGTCTTTCTGAAAAAGTGTATTTTACGACTGATCGAAGCACTGCATATTTAGGTACTCGGTATTGTTTTAAATGTCTACCCCAAACGCTTGGGGGTCCTGGGTCTACTTTAAAATTTAAGTGTGAAGCTCATTGGCATCTTTGGTGTTGTTGTTTTTTGCACAACCTATTTAGTTTCTCATTCAAAATATTTAACGCTCTCATTTGTGGGGAATCAATGGCTTTTGAAACTTTAAATAGTTACATCTGTGTTGGGATAACAACTGACCAAAAAACATTTATTTTTGCTTTGTAAACTAGTTGAGTTTGGTGTCAGTTTATACATTGCATAAAGTAGTTTAGCTAATTTTGGATCTTCGATGCAAAGGTACCATAGACTTGACTCTTTCTAGAGGGAATTTGCTATTTCTGATAAAGAGTCGGCACTGTTTAACTTTTCTTTTTAGTATTTTTCGAATAAACGTAGGTGTCTGTTAATTCCTGTCTTATTTAGAAAGTTATTTGGACTAAAATTGACCAAGCTTAAATAGTAGAGATGGGCAGAATCAAATATTTTTAGTTTTGAATACTTGGGTAAATATTCCAATAAGTTTGCAAAAATGATTATTTGATGGTGAGAGTAAAAAAAACTGATACTTGGCTATTATTTAAAAATAACACATAGTCATGTCTGCCTTGTGGCCTTAAAATTCCAAAAACAACGTTTCATGGAGTTACACCGCTACAAGAGGAATTTTAATGGATTTTTTTGCCAATTCTAATTATTTGTGACAACACTATCAAATATATTCTATTTTTCTAAAATATTTTGATCCAAGCTGTGCTTAAAAAAAAAATACTTTTTACAAAACTCAAATTTTTAGTCTGGATTATATTAAAATTTTTCTCCTTTTTCGTATTAATTAAAAAATTTAATGATTTTTTAATTTGCTATATAAATTTGAAATATTGAAGGATAACAAAAGGATTTGAAATATTGAAGGATAACAAAAATTAATCTAGTATAGATTGCTAAATTTTCTGGTCATGGATATATTTTCTGCAATTTATAACTATATATCAAGTATTTTTTATCTTTAATTTACAAATTGTGACTTTTTAATTCTAGTTTTCATATAGAATATTTTATTTTTTACCACATTTTGAAGAAATAGTTAATATTTACTAAATAGGGAACATTGCCAGAATTTTATTTTGGAGGGAGCCAAATAGTTTGTATGAATGTTCAGTATTTTGTTATTTTTGATAACAGGATCTGAAATATTAAAATTATTTTTGTAAGCTGATAAAAGTCACACGTCTTAGTTCATTTAAGTACAAGAATGGTTCTGTAAATATTTACAAAATAAATTACATTAAATAATCGTCACTTTTGGTTTTGCAACCTCTGTTTCGAGTACGAAGATGTGAGAGGAGGTAGTCAAAGCAGAAAAAAATATTCATAATCATTTTACTACTGTAATAAAGATCTTGTTAAAAATTTAAAAAGATAATTTTAGTCATAAAATAATTTAAAATAATAACAAAACAAAAAAATTAAATTACGTTATTTTTCTTGAAAAAGAAAAACAGTATAGCATCTTATTTGCAGATATTTTAACAGTTAAAAAAAAAAAAATCTTGAACACTTCATTAATTAAATTTTTAAATTAATATAAAAAAAAAGAAGGAAATTTTTAAAAAAAGTTAAAATTAATTCATAAAAAAACTTCTAACTTGACTTTCTAAAAGACAAACTAACTGTTCAATTTACTGATAATTAAACCTGCCTGTTCGGGAAATTATTTTCATTTTAATCATATTGTTCGGGAAAATTTCAAATCCAGTCTCTTAACTGATGGAATTCTTCAACATTTCATTGTCACAATGCATTTTAAGACATTCAAAACTGGAAAAGGCAAAATCTAGACTTGAAATAACACTAATGCGAACAATGGATACCCGTGCAATGTGACAATGCTACCTAATGCTACTCTTTTTGCCAAGTATCTTGAGGATCCAAGTACTCTGTAACCATGTACTTGTATCTCAATACTCTAGTATTCGAATACCTTGGATCAGAGTACTTCGGTAACTGAATACTTGTATCTGAATCCATTGGTATTTGAATACTTATGTTGCTTATACTTTGGAAAACAATCAAGTACAATAATTACTTTTAAGTATCAAGTACATGAGTGCTTTTGTATTCAAGTACTCCCATCACTATTAAATAGATAAAAATTTTAAAGTTAGTTTAATTTTGTCCTTTTGGCTTTCCTGAACTGAAAATAAATATCAAAATAATATTATTTTATTGTTATAAAAACAATGTTAGATTGCTATAAAGTTAAATATTAGCCACATGTTTGATATCTTTGTCATAATAAAAATGCAACTTTGTTTGTATATAAAAAATTAAATTTGATTTTTCAAACAATGAATGAATTTTTTTCGTTTCTGTATTTTCAATTTTTCTTAATACTTACCAGTTTCTTTCCAAATTTCAGTCTCCTGGTAGCATTATTTGGGGCCTCTTGTTAAGGAAAGCAAACAATACCAAGAAACCCTAATTTGGAAGGTAAGTGGTGAAATGTGAAATTTACTTTGAAACTTTTCTAAGTGAATCAAACTTGATTCGACATTCTTCGAAAATTCAGTGAACAAATTGCGATCAATCTTTAAAGCATCACATACCTATTGTTGAAATGCCCCCAAAGTTTAAAAAATTAGTTTGTTTCAGTACTCTGTATCATGTTATGAAGCAGAGACAATGGAGTGGTAATTGGTTACTGATGCGATGAGTACGGAATGTATTTTACTTGGGAAATAAGAACAAAAACAGCATCACAAGGGCTTTACACACCAGACTCTTCTTGAATCCAAGCGTGTTACTATTTGCTTTAAGGTACATCACATTCTTAAATGGTCTGGTGGAGAGATGGATCAGAACATTAAAGTCCATGTTACACCCCGTGATAAGTTGTGAAGGAAGATGTTGGGACAAGCAACTACCCTTTCTGTTGAGGGTATGTAAAGAACACAGCACTTGTGAGTGCATAGGGAGGAGCTTGTCATGTGTGCAAGAAAACAGTTCTGTTAAAAGGTATTTTAACAATACACAGACACATTCATACTGGAGAGAATCGTTCTATTTGTGAAATATGCCACAAAGGGTTTTTAAACATTTCAAACTTACATAGGCATATGGATGTGATAGTGTGTATGAGTATGGATGCATGAGTTGGCATTGCCTTAATTTTATTTTTACAAAAATACTGTTAGCTTGCAGTGAAATTTAAAATTTTAGAAGCACATTTGTTATGCTTCATTACATCATAATTACAACTGTTAAGTTTTCAAATGATTAAATAAAAATGTAATTTGTTTTATAAATTTGTGTTCATATATTTCCTATGGGACGCATGGAAACTGTTAGCACTGTATCTCAATTGAAAATTTATTGCTGCACTTGCAATCAGTTACTGTGTATACTCTTATAAAAGTATTTTAATAATGATAGATACTTTATGTTTTCAATGCAGAGAGGAATCTTTTTCCACTGCTTTATTCATTTGCATCTATTCTTATGTTATCCCTAAGTCACTATCTCCTGTCAATACGTCTTGACACAATAATTAATGATACCATTCCAAAGAATCATCAGCAAATTTCTCTGGTTGGAGTTAATTAGCACTTGCCTATCCATTTCTGTATGTCAGCAATAAACACGTAGTTACGTTTTCTGAATCTCGTCACGATAGAAAACAAATTATCTTGAACTGATTCTCCATTGAGTGAAACAAAATTGAGAGAATGTCCATTTATTGTTGGGGCTGACACATCGAAAACGACTCTTAGTTTTGTGGTGCTTTTCTCAGGTTGATAGATCCCATGATGGGGCAAATAATAATCTTTATCTTCAGTCTGCTCAAACACTTCCTTGTGTCCCAAGTACTTGTACTCGCCTATGTTGTTAAATCGACTCCACTGTGTAATAAATCATTTTACAGCTTGTTTCGAATCACCCAGGCAAGGTAACCATACATCCTTAGTCTGTAAGGTATATGGTTACCATGCCACAGTACTGGTGTGGGTTGCAATGAAATGTTTTTCACAAAAAACTTCTTTACTCTTTGCAGACAGATCTTTTTCAGATTATTTTCCCCCAAGCTTTACAAATTGAATACAGATGCTTCATTGACTGACATATTTGCATGTCTCAAAGGGACTAAAAATAATCCTCAGCCATTTACATTTGCCTTTGAGAAAGTGACAGCTGCTCAAATAAAATTGAGCGAAAGAGACATGCCGTAATATGGCACTTATTGAATTGTAGTCTGGACTTTAAGAACTCCTGTGTTTTTGTACACTGACCATAACCACCCTTTAACAATTTTGACTGAAGGAATTCCAAAAAATGTCCGATTACAGAGCCGTTGCTCTGTCTCATTTCTAGGTGTCAGTTGCTCGCAAACCTAATAAAACTAACACTATTACGTATGCATTATCCTGAATTTATGAGGACAATTAGTAAGTTTTTTCATGGGTGTAATTATATATATTCTTTCACATCTCGAATTTGTGTGTAGTAGTGTGTTGTAGTAATCCTTAGTACCTCTACTATTAGATAAGGAAGTGTTTGTCTGTTTGTTTTCTGCATGCAAAGTACTGACGAATCTAGTAATGGGATTTGGCACACAGATAGTCCAAAATTTTTGCAATTTTAGGGTCATGTCGAATTTTAAAATTTAATCTAGAATATTTTTAAATGAATTTAATGAAATTTAATTAGTTTTGAATGCAACAGCAGAGGAGATCATAGTTTCTAAATTTATATTTTTTATTTTCCATGGGGTGAATGATTTTTCAGCAAACAATAAAAAACAAAGTTTAAACTTTTGTTTTGTAATTCTTTTTTCTCTCTCCTAGACCTTTAAAGATGAGTAAAAATTCCAATGGATTTGAAAGCTGGAAAAATTTCACATTAGATCGATACCTAAAAATATGATTTTCTTTAAATAAATAAAATTTTGAAATTGAATATCTTTAATATTTTTGCAAGAGAATGTGACGTCACACTAACATTCGCATGCCAAAAATAAAAAAACAATTTATCTGACATTGTTTTTAGTTTTTTTTTTGTAAAATCGGGATTGTTAAGGATAGATAAAAAATTTCAATGGATTTGAAATCTGCGAAAAATTTGTAACCAGTTAGATATCTTATACGTTTAATTTTCTTTGAATAAATAATTTTGAAATTAAATATTTATATTTACTCAAGAGATTGTGACGTCACGCCGAATTTCCATTTGTCACCACGTGTGACTCCCTTATGGCTTTTATCCAATTTGTGAAGAAAACCATAGTTCGTAATATTCATAATAATCGCAATCATCTGTGGTTAGCGAACGGCGGTCACATCTGCCCCCATAATCATAGTAATGCCGCGCTGGCAACACAGTGGCTAGTTGATTATTGTCGCAGTGGCATTACTATTTACAAATAACATTCAATTACTTAAAACAACCAAAAAGCTAAATACAAAGAACTAAACAGCCTGAGGTATTCATCATGGAAATGATTTAAAACTTACCATGCAAGTGTGCTGAAGCTGTGGTGAGAAATGTAACATCAATATCAGTAGAAATTTAAATTAATTAGATAGAAAAATTTAGATTAAGAAAGTAGTAATAAAGAAATGAAGATGGGTTGGATCAGGTTGTCTTGGAAGGAGCCCGACATAGTTAACATAAAATGATGTTTTCTACGTATGAGCAGCACTCTCTGGTCACACAATCTGGCACAATCAATCTCTCTGGTTTGACAGCTCGGTCACAAATTGTTCCATGTGCTCGCGATCGATCTGGTTGGCTGTGTGATGAAATTAAACTGCAAACTTATTGTTTAAATGTTCGGTTTTTGTATGTTACATAATATTGTATGTTTCTTTCAATTTGGCTTATTTCGGCAAAACATATTAATATTGCAGTGTGACAATTTTAAAATTTCTTGAATTCCAAAAAAAGTCGAAACACATTTTAAATAGTCATCTCTTTTTTATCTTAAATTTACAAGATCAAAATTCTCCAATACCACCATTATTCCAAATACACATGAATGGACTCATCAATTTTGACATTAATATGGACATATTACATTTTCACAACTAAGTTTTAATCGTCAACGATGTATGGCTAAACAATGCTTACAAATAGACTACTTAAATAATAGTGTCACTTTAAGATCCGAAGAAAAATAAATATTTCTATGTTCCGAGCGCCAACTCGTTTCTTTACGATGGTCCCGGTGATTGATTGTACAGTAAGTGAGTGAACCAAAAAATGCCGTCCAAATTGGGCGAGCACAAACACTCACTTTCCTTTGATGTACCGACAAGAAGCGGATCACTTTGTTCGTGCTCGAACAGCTCAGTTCACCATCCACACTGGACCAACCGATGGTTTGTTCAGCATGGAAGGGGCTTAAGATTATTGCAAACATCAATTATTTTCTATTTAAGAGCTACTGCATTATGCAGTTGTGTGGCATAAATGTGTTGAGGACCCCACAACTAAATATCCAGAGGGGTCAAATCATGGGACCTGGTGCGCCATTCCATGTCCCCTTTTAAACCAATCTACTGGTTGGCAAAGTTCGCACTAAACCAGTTTGTCACAATGATTCCTTGGTGTGGAGGCACACCATGTTCTGACATAACGTAAGGGCCTCAACAAAGTCTGTAATAGTGCTGTTTAAATTTATTCACTGTAAAGGTCCCTTCTTATAAAACAGATCCAACCAATTGGCCATTTGAAATTCCACACCACATTGACACAGAAAGCTTTTGCTGATGAATTGTTTCACGGACGAAGAAGGGGTTTGTAATGTTCCAGTTCACTATGTAGTTAGAGGAATTATAAGGGGTTTACACCTTGCCTACCTAAAGAGTTCAATGAACCCCTGGGATAGATCAAACTTCTGAAATTGAGCAGGAAAGAAATGAGGGCCTTCTTACTGGCCACTGTACCCTGAATTGACACCTCAACATTATGGGTGTTGTGGATGACCCATTATGTAGAGGTTGTCAGAAGAGAGTTCTATACGTGTTCTGTGACTATTACTCTTCACGACGATTTGAATAACTGGGATACCATTGTATTTGATTGAATTTTAAGATCAATTAGAGTAACCACGCAGTGAATTGAAATAAACCATCACCTATTAGGCTGATATGAACTTAAGTTACTAAAAGTACACATGACGAAGTCTTTAAAAATCCAAACTAGAATTGATTCAAAAGATAATAATAGAATTTAAGTTAAGATTAAAATATTACATTCGACACAGTTACATTAAAAGTAAATCTAATAACTTGATCGAAGAGATCAAGTAAGCGGGTACGTGATCAAACAAGTGAGAATGGGAATTAAAGCGGGAATTCTGGTGCAACAGATTGCAACCGCTTTTATACAATAGTATGGAAGATCACGTGACAAGATTTGCATAAAGTACGAATCAAATATGTTGGCTAAGTAAAATTGAGAAAAGGAATGTTTTTCCTAACATTATTGAACCCAGGGAAACTGTCACATTTAGATCAGGTACTTGCTGAATTTTATTACGACAATCGGTCTTTAGTGGATCAGCAGGGGTCTCAGTACAATAAACCAGGGCTTGAAATACCTGGGTGCACATAAAAATAAAATTGTGCACCTAATTTTTCCCCTCTAGAAACACCTAACGTTAAAAAAAAGGGGGGAAACGTGGTTTATGTTATTTTGATGTTTGAACAAAATATTCGGCAAACTCATTTGTCCCAAAAGAGCCAAAGATCAGCAGTATAACAATTAAGATTTCTTTTGAAAGCCAAAATTTCTTTTCAAGAACCATGTTTTTAAGAGTCCGTTTAAAATAGCTGCTAACATTAAATAGAACCCAGATATCGTAATAATCTTATTTATATATTGACAAGAAATTACTTTAAAATATGACAAAACACCCATTTAATGTGAACAATGACCTTGCATTTCCTTAGAAAGTTTCGATAAGTCAGGTTTGTTTGTCATTGTTTTTAATTTCAAGTAGGATTGCAAGTTCTCATCAGTAAAACGATTTCTCAATTTACTTTGGATACGGTTCATGCTTGAATAAGATTGCATGAATACATAGAGCCAAAGAGTGAAAGAACTGCAAATGCTAGTTGTTTTAACTCATCATATGAGTCAAGAATACTATTCTAAGTGTTGAAATTATCATGTCTTCCTACTCCGGGTATTTCAAAGCATACAATAACTTCTTCCGTTAATTGCGCCAATGTCGATGTTAAAGGGAGAAGAATTCAATTCTGTTACGTCATCACTGAGAGGTTTTTTAACAAAGGCCACCGTCGCTATGCTATTTCTGAATTCCTGAAACCTCCGTAGAAAAGCTTCCCTCATATCTAAAATTGTTTTGAAATAGTAAATGTCAATTACCTAGTTATTTTCTTGGCGATGTTTCAGGAGGCTTGCAAAATGAATTGTTTCTCTTTAAAAATCTTGAGCAAAAAAGAACAATTTGTTTTTGAATGAAATGACTTCTTCCAACATAAAAAAAAAATTGTACTTTCTTTCCCAAAGTGGAATTAAAAATTGCGTTTGCCAAAGCACAGGATTTTCAAACTCCTAAAAAATCTAGAGATCTATATTGAGGTCAGAAGAAAAGGAAATACAGCAGTTACATACTCTCTTTAAAACTACTTTTCACCAAGCCAAACAAAATATGCCATTTGCAGCATTTAGAAATTAAATTAAATTATTAAGATGTATTGTGTATGAAGTAAGTGAAACATACAACAAAAACGACAAACAAGCCAGAACATTCATTTCCTACATCAGTAAGAATATGAAATCAGATTTAGTGGCATCTTTGAAAAAAGCATTTTTTTTTTCAAATTCTGCAGGTGGCAGCACAGATCGCAGTGAATACAATAAAGAAATAATTTATATTAGATTTTTTGAAAATGGGAGATCTGTCACGAAGTTTGCAACTCTAGAGCAAAAGGAACATGTTGATGCAAAAGCATGAAGAATTTCTTGGAAAGTTCTATTAAAGATTGCTTGAACCTAAGTTTTGAAGAAACTAAAACAAGACTAATTGCTTGTACATTAAGATAGTGCATCAAGTAATCTTGGTGCCAAGATTGGTGTCTACAAGCTACTTCGTGACAGACGCAGTCATCTACTTGGCATACATTATGTTCATTGGCTGGAACTTGCAATCAAAGATTTTATGCGAAGTTCAAAATATTTTACGCAAATGGAATCAGCATTGAATGACTCATTTAGTATAATATATAAGTATTCTACTAAGAACTGTGCAGAGCTGCAAAAAATTGGTGAATCATTGGAAGCAAAACTTCTAAAACCTGTCCAGGTAGGAGGTGTTCGTTGGTTACCTCATCATGATCCTGCCATTGATGTATCTTGCTGAAGTGCAATGAGACCTTTATTATCCACTTGAAAGCTCTTTCGTTAACGGGCTAAGCAAAAAACAAAAACCGTGCTACACGTAGTATGAAAAAAATGAAATCTAAGTTGAGTGGTGAGCGGAGGTACTCGCTAATGGGACGTGTGAAAAATGACTGAATATGCTTCCTTCATTCTAAGACATTGGCTGATCTAATGCGTATTAATATAAGTGAAGATACCTTAGATAATTTTAATCCAGAAAATTCTGTGTTGCAATGGAAGAAAAATACAAAAAGAAAGACGGACACTAAACCTTATTGGAAAATATCTGCCAAAAACGAAGACGTTTCTGATTGCCCGCCAATGTCTGATGATGACTAAATATTTAAAGTAATAATTTTGCAGAAAAATAAATTGTTTAAATATTTTTATTTTCTATCTACTACTGACCTATCTAAACACACCCAACTAATAAGTAGTTTACATTACATTAATGCTCGTATATTACGTTTTTTTTTTAAATGTGCATCTAAAATATAATCTGTGCACCTAAATTAAAATCTTAGGTGCATGTTGTGCACCTGTATTAAAAAATCTATTTCGAGGCCTGCAATAGACTATTAGTCGCGGTGCTGGCACTCTTCCGAATTAACCCTTCAACAAGTCAAGTCATTGTTCCACTAATGGTCATTGTGGGTGTTTATTGTTCCACTAATAGTCATTGTGGGTGTTTATTGTTCCATCTTCAGAAAATAAACATTCATCAGTCCATAAAATGATATTGACTAAATGAGAATCCTGATCTTGTTGTATTAATAAAACCAATTGGAGAAAAGTCCAAACGTCCTTAAAAATCGGGATTGCGGCTTTTGGACCCCACAAATACTAAATGAATGCTTAGAAAGTGTGCAAAGAATTTTAGCAATGGAAGTCTTCGGAATTCCCATAGCGATACTTGCATGCGGATAGCGTGAGAAAAATACTGGAATATCAATGCAGTCATCATGTGTGTACAAACGCTTTCTTCCTAGTCCAGGTTTCGCATGAAATGAAGCTCTGGTTCTTACTCGTCCCATTATACAAACAAACATGCGTGAGTCTTGAGGCAGGTGTGGACATTTCCTTGCAAATTCACGCGCTGTTTCAGGATTCTTCCGATGGCATAAAGCGTGCTTCATTGTTAATTCAAACAATCGTTCATTTGTTAAAGATATTGTCACGGACAGATTAAACAACCTTCGAAAAGCTATACCAGCACTGAATTAGATGACTAACAGAATAATTAACCCATTAACGCCCAGCGGTATATTTTTAGACCGTTAGACGAAGTTCAAGTAACGCGTTTTTAAGTGACCTTCAATTCATTCCATAGCAGTGGAACTGCACATGTGGCAAGAATAGACATTCCCGAGTTCAAATGTCATGTGGTTTTCTCGTTAGCTTTAATTTTTATCTGGCAGTGATAGAGGAAAGTTCATCTTGGTATTTTTTTATGCGGTTTTTCGTTCTTTGTTCACATTTCTCCAGAAAACAGTAAAGTGATCGCGGTAAGTAAAACTTTATTGGGTTTTATAATATCGTTATAGATGTAGCTATTTCGATATAATGCGGTGTTTGTTCAAAATGAATTTAATTAGTAGAAAATTGAGCCGGAATTGGGCGTTCAAGCGTCCTTTTTTTCCCCCTTATTGCAGGCAGTACGACAATTTAGTTTTTGTATTTCTCCAGATTGGAAAAATGAATCGCAAAATATTCAGTAACGTTCAGGATGCTGTCAAATATCTATTTTCTAAAGAAATTGATGATGATATTATTGCTATACCACCTGATGTTGATGAACTGACGGACGAAGAGGAAATAGATAAGTTAGATGCTCCAGTTATAAAGGATACTAGGGGGCTCCGCCCCCTGCTCGCTTACGCTCGCCAACCCCCGGGGATTGCTACGCAATCCCATTTGGTTTGCTTCGCAAACCAACACTCCTTTTACATATGCCATTTGGTTTGCTTCGCAAACCAACATTCCTTTCGCACAGTGGAACTATCTGAATAATTTGTATTATCCTAATTTCACTTTCCGGTCCATGACGTCACAGCGAGGGCTTCGTAACCTGCTCGCCGACCCCCGGGGATTGCTACGCAATCCCGTTTGGTTTGCTTCGCAAACCAATACCTCATTCGCAAGTGATTTCACTTATTTTTACTTTAACACTTAATGCACCCTAAACTAATAGCCGCATCAGTAAAAAATCTTCTGCATCTTGTTCCCCGTACAATTTTAAGTAAACCGTGTTAATCTAAAAACTTTACGATCTGTACTTTGTACTTTCTCGGTAAACCGTCTGAAAACAGAGGGAAAAAAGCGAGCCTTTTTCCTCGCCAAATAAAAAGAAATCGTTTTCATGGCAATTGGTGCTACGATAAATTTGATATCTGGCAAACCCGATAGTAAAAAATACAACCATCCGCAAATTTGCTCCGGGAAATAAAAATTACGAAATTTGTGTCACCAACTTTTGATTGCATCCAATTTATTTATGAACCAATTTTAAAAATAATTGTACTGTAAGAAAGAGAACATTCTGAGGAATACAGCGATATTTTTAAAATTAAAAACTAATAGTAATACGATATAGATATGATAGTTTAAGTTTTGTATCGGAAATTACGATCTGAAAGTTCCGAAAATTGTATGACCCACTTTTAATTGCATCGATTTTATTTATTAACCAATTTAAAAAATAATTGTACCATAAGAAAGAGTGTAATGTAATGTATTCAGTGATGTTCTCAAATTTAAAAAATAATGCTTTTTTCTGTAGATATAACTGTTGTGACAAAAAGTAGCGACAATATCCAAAGATTCCGAATTTTGTATCACCAACTTTTGATCGCTTCCAATTTAATTATTAACCGATTTCAAAAATAATAGTACCGTAAGAAAGAGTACATTCTGAGGTATACTGCGATATTTTAAAAATTAAAAACTAATAGTAATAAGATATAGATACGGCAGTTTAAAAAAAAAGCAACAAAAATGTCCCGATTTTTCCCGAATTTCAAAAAAATATTATCAAGAACCAAATTGACATTTCAAAAAAAAAACTCGACGAGCTGCAAAAATTTACGTTGAGAGGTACTCTTAAAAAAAACTCACGACTGAAGACTGAAAATTTGAATGTGTATTTGCTCACTCAAATACAAATACAAATATTGACGACCAGCTACAGGCTCAAGCCCAACAAGGCTGGTCCTTTGTTTATGAATTCTCCAATTCCCACTGACTATCCAATTGTGTCTTAAATTCGTACACTCCCTTTGAATTAACTCTATTTTCTGGCAACGCGTTCCAACTGTCTATTACCCTATTAAAATAGTAGTTTTTCCTTAAATCCCGATTAAAATGTGTCTTGTTCAATTTATACCCCTTGTTCTGTTATCCCTATTGAAATTTAAGCCGTCTGTGTCCCCTTGTTTTACAAACTTGAAAAGCTGAATCAAATCCCCCCTCCTTCTTTCCAGTGTATACATGTTTAGCTTACTTAAACGTTCATTATAGTCGAAATTTGCTAGCCCCCACTCGCGGAAGAAATTTCACTTCTTCAACTTTAACACTTAATAAAACCTAAACTAATAGCCGCATCGGAAAAAAATCTTAATAATTATCCAGGGAATACGATGAAGAACAAAGCATGTTAATTTCATTTCTTTCCGATCAGTACTTTCTCGGGAAATCGTCTAAGAATCGAGCTTAACAACACATTTTTCAATCCTACGGCGGCGGCGGTAACTTTTTTTTAATATAGAGAGATTACTGGGAAAATAGAAGTTTTTTTTCAGTAGATAATGAATGTGATGAAACAGATTTGCCTTCAAATTCTGAGAGAAAAACTAAAAAGCTAAAAACTGAAAAAGTCAAAAGTATTCTGGTAAACGAAAACGCGGAATTACACCAAATGGTCGGAAGCAGAGGAAAATAGTTAGATAAAATGCAACGTGGCACATACGATTTTCGATTTGACGAAAAAAATGAAATTACGGTAGTCAGGTGGAGATATATGACAAAAGTGTTGCTGTTGCTACGAACTTTGATGACATCGAGTGCATGTCAAAAGTTCAAAGATGGTCTCGTGAGAAAAAAAAAGAGTAACAATTCCACAACCAAATTTCATAAAAGCTTACAACAAACATATGGGAGGGTAGACCATCATGACTGGTTGCTAGAAAAGCACAGCATTGCAATTAGAGGTAAAGAATAGTATTGGTGCTTGTTGGTAATTATTATTGATATGGCTTTAGTGAATGCAAGCATCCTGTATAGAAATGTTCAAGGATCTAATACTATGACGATTTTCGAAGAGATGTTGCCGTGAAATATTTCAAATTGGGGATCGGAAGAAAAGTTTTAAAAGGTCGCCCTTACAGCTTCCACTCAACCTCAGAAATCGATGTTAGTGATGATGTTCGTTACGACAGAGAGGATCATAATATAGGCAGGCGAAATGCCCAAAGACGCTGCCGATTTGAAGATTTCCAATCAAGACCACTTACATTTTGTATAAAGTGCAATACCACTTTATGCAAAAACTATTTTACAAAATTTCACACGAAATTGTAACTAATATTTTTATTACTTTGGTACCAGTTTATTGCATGTTTTTCGTAATGTAATATACCACTTATAATTTTTAAGTTCTCTGTGTTTTCCCCCATTTTTTCCCTGTAAGTGCTTTAGAAATTTGAACATCATTTAGTAAATCCTGAATAAATTATTGTATTTTATTATTATTGTATAAATTTTTTACATATTTCTAAGTATTTCGAAATATATACATGTTTTTTTAAAGTGATGTATTTTTGTTTTTATCTTATTCTTTTTAAACATTTTATTGAAGAACTAATATTTGTCAGCTATCTGCTAAAAAATATCGTGCCAACGCCCAGCGATCTATTTTTAGTGCGTCATTCTTTTTTTTAAACTGATGTTCGTTTCAAAAAAATTTGATTATAATATTCATATTGAAGGTGAAATACCCCAGATTTAAGAATTTTATTCCATTGCTTCAAAAAAAATTAATTTGGACGTTAATGGGTTAAGAATATTTAACGTCAGCAGACGATTGAACAGAATTCGTTCTGATTCCAGAAATTATTTAATTCCAGATAAAAGTTTAATACCGAATAAATTACATTGAACCGAAACACAAATCGCCTACGCGATTAGCTTCCGAACTTGCTTCTTAGGTGCTGATAAATTGAAAAGTACATTATGATCTTCTTTAACTTAGTCAAAGTGAAAAAATAGCAGCGCACAACGTACATAACTATGTTTAATTTTATTGATAACTTCCGAAATAACAATTTGATAGCATGTCTTTGTTTCAGTTTGCATTTTGCAATGTTCTTTACTTGTATCGCACTAATATCTCAAATGAGATGCGGCGCCCTTGAAATGGAACCTCTTGTATCTCCGTTACTATTCAACCTACAGGAATTCGACGCTTCGATTTTTATCTAGAGGGATCGTATACAAATTACAAACTGAATCCGCTTAAATTGTTATCATGCGATAATTTTATTGCTCTGGCTTTTAATGGGATAAGAAAATTTAAGGAACTAATTTTCTGACATTACATCTAGTTTGCTTTCCACGTGCCTTACATCAGTGGTCCCCGGGCCACGGACCGGTACCGGTCCGTGTATCAAATGGTACCGGGCCGCCCAAGGAAGGCGGTAAATCATAACTTGAAATTTGTTCTGTTACTAGAGCTTAAATTATGATTTCTGAATTCTTTATGTCTCTATTTTCCAATTTTGACAAATGTGATAGCTGTTTTCAAGTTGGCAGACAAAGTTGCTGCATTTAAAGCCAAACTGAAGTTGTGTGGACGGTGCGTGAACAGAGGCATTTTGGACATGTTTCAGACATTAGCGGGGATTTTAGGCGAGGCAGCCTAAACATTCACTATCCCAGTTGGTGCACGATCACCTGTCTTTGCTTTAAAAAGAGTTTGATCGCTACTTCCCTAAAACAAAAGACCCACGAACTGGTAAGGAATGGATCCGCAACCCATTTGTCAACAAATCAGGCGAATCTAGCATGTCTGTGCAAGAAGATCAACTACTGGAGATTGCAAATGAAGGCGGCCTTAAAACTACGTTCGAGACAACAACTCTGCCGGTGTTCTGGATTAAAGTCATGGCAGAATACCCTAAAATTGCCACCACAGCACTTAAATCCCTGTTGCCATTTCCGACAACCTATCTGTGTGAAGCGGGGTTTTCTGCAGTGACAGCAACCAAAATAAAACAACTTAATAAACTGGACGTAAGCAACACACTTCGGGTGTCATTGTCTCCTATTACCCAAATATGAAACCGTCTCGTCGCAAAGAAACAAGCTCAGGGTTCTCATTGATTTAGCGTTCTAGTAAGTTAAAATGTTAAATCCCTTTATATTCATATTTTGGTGTAACTGTATTTTATTTTGAAGGCATGTTTAAATACAATTAAATTAAAATTAATAAATCAAAACAATCTAAAATGCAAACAATCAACGTCTCTCCCCCCCCCCCCCCTCAGCGGCCCGCGTTAAAATTATGAAACGATGATCCGGTCCGCGTCGATAAAAAGGTTGGGGAGCACTGCCTTACATGATCCAGCAAAGGATACTAGAGGGAAGGTGTTAGATATTCCTTGTCGCATGACTCATACGAGGATTTCTTTGCTTAGGCAAGTAATGAGTGGCGGTGGTACTTTTGGTGTGGAAATCCACGTGAAAGACTTGAATCATCAATGATTTGATCAGCGTTGAGCTTGTCGTCCTGCATGTAGCATCGTATGGGTTGTATTCTATTGTTCTTGTGCTATGCGATGTATATTAAATGTGTCGTGTCAAAGAAATAACCTTCCATCATCTTACAAGCAATTTTACAGTAGGGTTAGATGCGAAAGCATTATTTCTTGATAATACTAATGATGCTCGGCCGCTTTGTATTTTGACGACATGGTCTTCAGGAACGTACTGGTGTCGGGAAACCGATGAAATACAGTCCGTCTCTGCTATCCTATTTTGAATTGCATCGAATGGGTGTTTGTCTTTGCTAGCACAATAATTATTGTTTAAAAGTTTCATTTTTTTCATACATTAGTTAAACACTCTTTTTGAGTTCATCTTTATATATGTAAAGCATTAAAGTCATATAAATGTTACTTTTCATAAATAAAGAATTCATTTTTTTCCTTTTACTTTACTGTGGTGCCTGAAATCCTACTGGAATTTGCTGGTATAACCCTCGAATAAATTTTATCATTTCTATTCCAGGTATTTTAAGTATGTCGTAAGCTTATTGAATAATCCTGGATCTCAGTTGTGAAAAAGCCTGCAACTGAAAGGATTCTAGAAAATGTTCTGGATCATATTGTGACTGAGTAACGTGGTACCTTTGACTTCATCAATGTCAGAGAGTCATAGAGAAAATTCCCTTTGTGCAGGTTATAGATGTGACCCATTAGAAGTGCTCACTAAAGAAAGAGCTCTAAAACTGCATCAGGGACTCCACAATGGAGAAAAATCACTCCAATGCACTCTTTGCAAGAAAGTGCTTCGAAGTAATGGTAGTATGAGAAGACACATACAATTGCACAGCGGTGAAAGACCTTATGAGTGTAATGTCTGCCAAAAATCATTTACGCAAAGATCTGGTTTGAAAGCACATTGTTGCATTCACTCAGGTGAGAAACCTTTTACTTGTGAAATATGTAACATAGGATTTTCGAATAGTTCCATCTTAAGAAATCATAGACGTGTCCACACTGGAGAGCAACCATACAAGTGTGAAATATGCAAGAACCTCTTTTCTCACAGTTGGAACTTAAGAGTACATATGCGAGGACACACCAATGAGAAGCCATACAAGTGTGAAATATGCAAGAAAAGTTTTTCGCGCAGTTCGTACTTAACACGACATATGGCAATCCATATTGAAGAGAAACCATATGATTGTGACTTATGCAAGAAATGCTTTACGCGCAGTTCAAGCTTAAGAAAACATAGGCTAATCCACTTTGGAGAGAAGCCGTACGAATGTAAACTTTGCAACAAACGCTTTTCGCAAAGTTCGTACCTAACACGACATATGGCAACCCACTCTGAGAATTCATATCATTGTGAAATATGCCAGAAATGCTTTTCGCGCTCTTCAAGCTTAAAAAAACATAGACTAATCCACTCTAGCGAGAAGCCATACGAGTGCGGAATATGCAGCAAACGATTTTTGCGCATTTCAAATTTACGAACACATATGCGAAACCACACTGGAGAGAAGCCTTACGAGTGTGAAATATGCAGACAAAGCTTTTTGCATAATTCAAGATTAAGAACTCATATGCGTATCCACACTAAAGTGAAGCTATATGAGTGTGAAATATGCAACAAAGGCTTTGCGGACAATTCGAACTTAAGTGCACATATACGAATCCACACTGAAGAGAAGCCATATGAGTGTGAAATATGTAACAAAGTATTTTCGCAAAATTCGAGTTTAAGAACTCATATGCGTATCCACACTAAAGAGAAGCCACATGAGTGTGAAATATGCAACAAACGCTTTTCGCGAAACGGGAACTTACGAAGACATAGGCTAATGCACACTGGAGAGAAGCCATACGAGTGTGAAATATGCAAGAAAGTCTTTTCGGACGTTTCGAACTTAAGAACACATACTCGAATCCACACCAAAGAAAAGCCATATGATTGTGAAATATGCAAGAAACGGTTTTCGATAAATGGGCACTTAAAAACACATATGCGTATCCACACTAAAGAGAAGCCATATGAGTGTGAAGTATGCAACAAACGCTTTTCGCGAAATGGGAACTTAAGAAGACATAGGCTAATGCACACTGGAGAGAAGCCATACGAGTGTGAAATATGCAAGAAAGTTTTTTCGGACAATTCCAACTTGAGAACACATATGCGAATCCACACTGAAGAAAAGACATGAGTGTGAAATATGCGACAAGCGTTTTTTACTATGTTCTATCTTAAAAATACATATGCTTATCCACTCAGACAAGCAATATGAGTATGAATGATGCAAAATACGCAATTCACAAATTTGGAACTTAAGATTACATATTTGGTTCCACACTTCAAAGATGCCACTTATGTGTGAAATATGCAATAAGTAACAAGTCTTTTTGTTCCAACTGATGGACACATAAGCGAATCCAAACTTTAGAGAAACCACATCAGTGCAAAATATACAAAAAATGCTTTTCACATAGTTCGAACTGACAAAAACACTTATTCTTTCTGAAAAGATGCGATATGAGTGTGAAATATGTAAGAAAAACTTTGCACAAAATCCACACTTACGAACTTGTATACTTATTGCAAGCGAAGTACAATGTTCTGTGAAGGCACTTTGTAATATTCTCAGAAAAAGTCGAAATTGAACATGAATTTTATTTTAATAGATTGGTAAAACAGGAAAATTTTTATCTCAAACCTAAGAATTGGCAAAATATCGTCTAAACTGAAATGTTTTAAAAAAAGATTTTCTTTCTTATATTTTTGTATGCTGCGGATGGATTAAATTTTTTGTTTATAATTTTACTTGTTTCTTTATAATGAAACTAAAATTTATGCGATCTCATATCTAGCCATTTTTTATTTCTAAAATTTCTCGTGATTTTAATAAAATGTAATTTAGAAACAAATATGTGTTATTCTCATTTTGTTTGAAATGAGCCATTAATAAAATATTTTCCATACGATTTTATTTAATTTTTCAGGGAATAGATTTCGATCAGCTTAATTATAATGAAGTAATTTTTATTAAAAAATCATTGATTTAAATCAAAATTTTGAATTCCATTTTTCTTTCTATCGTATGTTTATTAATAATGAAAATCAAATACCTAAGAACCAGATGCAGTGCCACAAAAGCATACCAATTTTACACAAAATTCTTAATATTTCGGAGTTTTAATATATAATTTTGTTTTGTGTAATAAAAAATGGTTAACAAAAATTTAATTGGAAGATTTTATGTATTAAATCCTAGGAATTCGTTCCTCAGCTGGTAGAAGTATTCCATGTGCACTTGAGTAGGTAGTGTGATCCTTTTCTTTTAAACACGATATAAAAAGTGTTAAAGCGCAAACTTATGTAAAATAAAAAATCTTCAATTGGCATAAAAATTAAATTTCTGTTTTTAAACCTCCAAAACTAATTCGTGACTACGTTAATGGTTTATCACGAGAACTGAGAACCAGAGCTCTACCAAAAAAAGGGAGGGGTATTATGGTAGTAATGATGTCGATGTGATGATGTAAATACTGTTGGGGAAAGTTGGATAAAACCTGGTCCCAAAATGTGTCTTTTTTCTAAGCCCCTACGTGAATAAAATTGCTTCAAGTTCTATTTGAATGATAAATTAGTTCTTTAGTTCCAAAAATAAATATTTTTCAATGTGAAAGAACTCTATTTTGGAGGATAAATAAATTATTTTTTGGAAGTATGCAAGTATCCGGTTTTATCCGACTAGATTAATAATTTAAAAAACGTTGTTTTACTGCTGAAATATTTATTTATGCCCGTAAATTGGTACAATGGCTTTCCTACACTGAGGAACATACGTCGGTTTAAAAATTACGGATCATAAGTAATTTTGAATTCAATGTGTTTGGAATATATACAGTAAATTGAATTAATTGGTCAGATTTGTATGAAATTTTAAGAGCAGAAATCACAAATAAAATTTTGATCATGCTCCTCGTCATTGCTACAGGCTTCATGCGCCCATTCTTTACAGTAGAGACACTGTATCCAACCGTCCAGAGATTTTTACCTGGAGTACACAAGTCATTACAAAATATACAAGTTTCGTCATAATCCACCTCATCTGTTGCCAAGGTGTCTGTTGTAATGCTGAACTTTTTTTTTTCTTCCGTGATTTGAAAGTTTTTTTTGCTTAGGGACCTTAAATAGTTTCTGCTTTAAGTTTTTATTTTTTTCCCTTCGTTTTTTCTTGTTCTCCAAGCTCTAATTCGTACCCGGTCCTATCCGATTGCCTAGGTCTCGGTTTTATCCGACACCGCCATTAATCAAAAAAGAAGGCCTAGCATATTTGAAACATGAAACAAAACGTGGATTAATAATTTAAAATAATAGCTGAAAGAGGTTATCAGATGGTGAATTTACCTAAAATAAATCTCCAAGCAATTAGAAACTGGAGTAAAATCAAACCTTTTCTACTAGAATATTTTACATCGGCATCGACAAACACATAATCTACAGTGTAGATTCTACACTGCGTTTCCTTCAACTACAAATACATGGCGGCTGTGTGCAACTTTTTTCATGCGTTAAACGACAAATGGCAGTAATAATCTAGCCAAAACTGCCGGGTTTTACACGCCTACCCGGTTTTGTCCAACTTTCCCCTATATCAGACTTGTTGGGCTTGAGCCTGTAGCTGGTCGTCAATATTTGCATTTGTATATTCTTAAGGTTATTGGAGTAATCAGAACGTCAATATCTCCTTGTGAGATATTGAAGGATTATTCGTCATTAACATTGATTTGACCAAGTTTATCATTTAATTAATAAGGACTTATATTTTCTTCAAACTTTTATTTACTACGGTGCTTGAGATCCTACTTATAGTTGCTGCTTTTACCCTAGTTGCCATTTTGTCATTTTTTTTCCAGGTACCCAAAGGATCTCAAATTGGCAAGAATGTGAAAGTGAATAAAGTTCTAGAAAATGTTTAGGTAGAGGATATACGCCTCTAGTATGATCAAGTAACGTGATCATAATGCGTTCTAAATCTACTTTCGCCAAAGAGAACGCCCGATTCTCACGAATGCATAAAAATGCATGTTGTGCAGTGAAACCAATTCGTATTGACCCATCAGCTACAAAAGAGTTTCTTACACACATGCAAGTTTTGCTAGCCCCAGACGCCGTTAATCCCGTTTTCCAATGTACAGACAAAATTTATCGCAAAGGCAACGAGATACCACGTGAAGAATTTTAGCATCAGCCAATTAAGGGGATAGTCTTGGAATTCTGCAATATACAATGATACCACCTGTAGACAATCGGATGACATCCAGAGAAAGAAAGCTTAGAAAAAATTAATTCATATTCAAGAATCACTTCGTGTTTCACAGAAGTATATATGGTAGTTCCAGAAACGTATCGAGTACGAAACCCTGAAACTTCAATTGTAGGACAGGGCCATATGTGTCCGTGCAGGAAAACAAACGGTCGAAAAGAAAATATTTTTCAATACTTCAGAAAACATTCTGATTATATCGCATGATTCTTTTTTATCCTGTGCTAAACGCATCAACTTCTGGAAAACTTACCCCTACCCCAAATCTCCACAAAGTCAGATTGTTCGAAAAGGGCATCAATGTCACAAAATCTAAGAGAAACATCTCTGGGTACATGTTATGGATGGGACCCATTAGGAGAACTGGGGGGAAATCATCAAGTACTCCACAATGAAGTACAGACACTCCAATGTACTATTTGCAACAAAGTGTTTCAAAGTAAGAGGAGTTTGAGAAGACACATAAAATTGCACAGTGGTGATAAACATTGCGAGTGTGATGTATGCAAGAAACTCTTTACTAATAGTTTTAGCTTAAGAAATCATATGCGTATCCACACTGAAGAGAAGCCGTATGAGTGTGAATTATGCAACAAACGCTTTTCGAAAAATGAGCACTTGAGAGTACATATGCGTATCCACAATAAAGAGAAGCCATATGAGTGTGAAATATGCAAGATATGCTTTACGCGCAGTTCAACCTTAAGTAGACATAGGTTAATCCACACTGGAGAGAAGCCATACGAATGTGAAGTATGCAACAAACGGTTTTCGCTAAAGGGGTGCTTAAAGATGCATATGCGTGTCCACACTGCAGAAAAGCCATATATGTGTGAAATATGCAACAAAAACTTTTCGCAAAAATGGAGCTTGAGAAGACATAGGCTATTGCACACTGGAGAGAAGCCATACGAGTGTGAAATATGCAAGAAAATGTTTTCGGACATTTCGAACTTAAGAACACATACGCCAATTCACAACGAAGAGAAGCCATATGAGTGTAAAATATGCAACAAACGGTTTTCGGTAAATGTGCTCTTAAAAACACATATGCGTATCCACACTAAAGAGAAACCATATATGTGTGAAATATGCAACAAAAACTTTTCGCAAAAATGGAGCTTGAGAAGACATAGGCTAATGCACACTGGAGAGAAGCCATACGAGTGTGAAATGTGCAAGAAAGTCTTTTCGGCCAATTCAAACTTGAGAACACATATGCGAATCCACACTGAAGAGAAGCCATGTGTGTAAAATACGCGAAAACGGTTTTCACAATGTTCTATCTGAAACATTCATACGTTTATCCACTGTGAAGACGAGCAATATGTGTGTGAAAGATGGAAACTATGCAATTAACAATATTGAACTAGATTATTGAAGATTACAATATTGAAGATTATAATATTGAAGATTACATATTTGGTTCCACTCTAGAAAGATGCCACATGAGTGTGAAATATGCAATAAATGCTTTTCTTACTGTTCGCACTAAAGGACACATGTGCGAATACGCACTGAAGAGAAGCCACATCAGTCAAAATGTGCAAGAGATGCTTTTCGTATAGTTCGAACTGACAAAACCATTTATTAATTCTGAAAAGATGCTATATGAATATTGTATATATGAAATATGTAAGAAAAACTTGGCAGTGTTCAATTTAAGAGCAGAGTCATAAGCCATAAATACGGAACAATACTACACTAATTATGGCAGGATTTTATCTATCTTTCAGAATATAGTGCTCATAAACAAATAATTAAACTTTAAAGAACATTTTTAAAATTAATTCGCGAAGTAAAAACTACAGTAATATATCCAATATTGTTTAAAGAAATTTATTTCTTACCTTACCAATTTAAGTACAGTACGCATAAGTACGTGCATCTATATTCAATGCACTTTTCTCTACTATTATAAAAGGAAGTGTTTGTTTTTGTGTTTTTCGTTATAACATTCCTGTCAAATCTACGGCACTTACAGTAATGGGATTTGGCACACAGGAAGTCCGAATTTTTTGCAATTTTTGAGTCGCGGCAAATTTTAAAATTCAATTTAGAACATTTTTTAATGAAATTTAATTGTTATTGTTTTCTTTGGAATTGCAAGAGCATAAAAAATCGCATATCTAAATGTATTTTTTTCGTTTCTGTTTTTATTTTGCGCAGAGGAACAATTTGTCAGCAGACTAAAAAACAAATCAAAGTTTTTAACATAAATGAACGTTCTTATTCGTCACGTATGATCCAAATGAAACTAAATTTTTCTTCACTCTTTTCGTCTCAATTTCAACGTACTTTTCAAACAGGGAGAGATAGCTTCAACCAATAAACAGACAGATGTCCACTTGTGCTTGGGGAGAAGAGAATTGAGGGGGGTGCGTAATGCTGACGATGATTCTATGCAAAAGAGAAATGGGGTGAAGGGGAGGGAAGTAAAGGCGTAAATTCAGGTTTTCTCCGGTTTGCAAAGACTTTTTTCCTTCCCCGTCTCAAGAAATGTTACAATTACTCTTTTTCAAAAAAATAAACTCATAACCTCATTGAAAAGATGAAAAAACCGACCCTATAACCGATAACCATGAAAATAAAATGACTCTATAAACGGTGCTCTTTAACACATGTTCCTTATTACGTTAGACGGGACTGACCTTATAAGAGGGTGACCATATAGCCGGTACTGACTGTATATACACTCGAGAACATTGAAAATAGCTCACCAAGAAGGAAGAAAGCTACAATCGTGAAACTTTGCAAATGAGTATAGTGAGATCCGATAAGCAAATGATCCAAGTTTGGTGCCAATGCGCATGACCACACACCCTGCAGTGGCGCTGCAATCAGGAAGTGGGACCGCCGCATAGTGGAAGATTCATGAAAGTGACGATCACAGGTGTGGAGGCGCCCTGGTGATTGGTACAATCCCCACGCTGTCGCGCGACACACTGCCCGCATAGCAAGCATAATGGTCTGAGGGGGGCATAATGGTCTATGATAGCCGGTCCACTCTAATTGTGGTACGTGGAACATTAACGGGCCATCGTTATGTTGTCGACATTCTTCGACCCCAGGTGGGACCTTTCGTAAATAGTCTTCCAGGGGCAATTTTACAGCAAGATAATGCTCGTCCGCATACAGCTCGAGTTGCTCAAGACTTCCTACGTCATGTTCAGACTCTACCATGGTCGACCCGCTCCACGGACTTGTCTTAAGAGTGTATAAATAAAATCTTGCTTACCCGACTGGCAATGAAATAGTGAAAGCACTTTTGACACACTATAAATAAAAAACAGCATTTAATTCTGCAACAGCATATATTCTTGACCATGGGGAAGTAATGGGGTCCTGAGCTGCTCACTAAAGCGTTGGTATCGTATATTTAAAATGTCTTCTGGATTAAGTACTACAAAAATGCATGGATTTCTTGAAAAAATAAGTTATTGAATTATGAAAAAAATAAGAGAGTTATTTATAGTACTTCTATATACATCGCATACAAAATTACATGTATTTAACCAACAGTAAATATACGTTGAACCAACCCTTCCGAAATCCTTTCTGTGCTCAAACCAACTGAAGTGTACCAATTCAATTGCTCTATGTCTTTGTTTTACAATTCATTGTCAGGACTAAATTTATGTTCTACTGTACAAAAGACAACGAAACAATATCTTTTAAAATAGTATAATGTTCTGATATTCATTTGACATGAAAAGTTATATTCCTAACATTGGACCAAATGCAAAATAAAATAAAATACTGTTTATATTAGTGTCATATGCTCTGAGGACAAATCTGATAAAAGTGTTGGTTTATAATTTTTGTCTCTTCGGTAATTAAGTATGAATAAAATCGCAAACACACTTTAGCTACATTCTATAAGTAAAATAACATTTTTAATTTATTAGATTAATAATTTTTTGCAAAATATCAAATATGTAAACCTGAATCAGCACTTCAAAAGTAACAATTAAAATTAAAAAAAAAAACGAATTTTAATAGATAAAATTTTGAAAATTTGATATTGACTCGTGAATTTGTGGTAGCCATTTGGGAACACGAGTATAGTAATATTCCTGCTGTTCACCGAAATAAGTTTTTATAATCCTTTTCTTTTAAACACGACATTAAGAGAGTTAAAACGAAAAGCTTATGTAAAATCAAAAATCTTCAATTGGTATAAAAATTAAATATCTGTTTTTAAATCTCCGAAACTAATTCCTGAATACGTTAATGGTTTGTCACGTGAACTGAGAACCAGAGCTCTACCAAAAAACGGGAGGGGTATTATGGGAGTAATGATATTAATGTGATGGTGTAAATACTGTTGGGGAAAGTTAGATAAGACCTGGTCCAAAAATGTGTTTTTTTTTTTTTTCCTAAGCCCCTACGTGAATAAAATTGTATTTAAATGATAAATTAGTTCTTTAGTTTAAAAAATAAATATTTTTCAATGTGAAAGAACTCTATTTTGGAGGATAAATAAATTATTTTTTGGAAGTATGCTAGTACCCGGTTTTATCCGACTAGATGAATAATTTAAAAAACGTTGTTGTTTTACTGCTGAAATATTTATTTATGCCCGTAAATTGGTACAATGGCTTTCCTACACTGAGGAACATACGTCGGTTTAAAAATCACGGATCATAAGTAATTTTGAATTCAATATGTTTGGAATATATACAGTAAATTGAATTAATTGTTCAGATTTGTATGAAATTTTAAGAGCAGAAATCACAAATAAAATTTTGACCATGCTCCTCGTCATTGCTACAGGCTTCATGCGCCCATTCTTTACAGTATAGACACTGTATCCAACCGTCCAGAGATTTTGACCTGGCGTACAAGTCATTACAAAAGATGAAGCTTCGTCACATTCCACCTCATCTGATGCCGAGAAGTCTGTTGTAATGCTGAACTTCTTTTTCTTACGTGTTTTGACAGTTTTTTTGCTTAGGGAATAGCTTAAACAGTTTCTGCTTTAAGTTTTTCTTTTTTTTTTTGTTCTTCTCCAAGCTCCAATTCTTACCCAGTCCTGCCGGATTGCCATGATCCCGGTTTATCCGACACCGCGATTAATCAAAAAAGAAGGCCTAGCATATTTGAAACACGAAGCAAAACGTGGTTTAATAATTTAAAATATTAGCTGAAAGAGGTTATCAGATGGTGAACTTACCTAAACAAATCTCCAAGCAATTAGAAACTAGAGTAAAATCGATGGAGAAAAAATCGAACCTTTTCTACTAGAATATTTTACATCGACAAAAACATAATCCACACTGCCTTTAACAAACACACATTATACAAACACTAAACACACTTAACAAACACAAAACTACACTGCCCCCAAATAACGTGGCGGCTGTCTGCAAATTATTTCATGCGTAATCCGACAGATGGCAGTAATAATCTTGACAAAACTGCCGGGTTCCGGTTTTATACGCCTACCCGGTTTTGTCCAACTTTCCCCTATATAATCTTAAGGTTCTTGGAATAATAAGAACGTGAATATCTTAGTTGTTGGTTGACTTGTGAGATTTTGAAGGATTGTTCGTCATTAACATTGATTTGAGTAAGTTTATCATTTAATTAACAAGGACTTATTATATTTTTTTCAAACTTTTATTTACTACGGTGCTTGAGATCCTACTTATAGTTGTTGCTTTTACCCTAGTTCCATTTTATAATTTTTTTCCAGGCACCCAAAGGATATCAAATTGGCAGAAATGTGAAAGTGAATAAAGTTCTACAAATTGTTCAGGTAGGGAATATACGCCTGTTGTATGATCAAGTAACGTGATCATAATGCGTTCTAAATCTACTTTCGCCAAAGAGAACGCTCGATTCTCACGAATGCATAAAAATGCATGTTGTGCAGTGAAACCAATTCGTATTGACCCATCAGCTACAAAAGAGTTTCTTACACACATGCAAGTTTTGCTAGCCCCAGACGCCGAAAATCCCGTTTTCCAATGTACAGACAAAATTTATCGCAAAGGCAACGAGATACCACGTGAAGAATTTTAGCATCAACAAACTAAGGGGATAGTCTTGGAATTCTGCAATATACAATGAAACCACCTGTAGACAATCGAATAACATCCAGAGAAAGAGCTAAGAAAAAATTACTTCATATGCAGGAATCACTTCGTGTTTCACAAAAGTATATATGGTAGTTCCAGAAACTTATCGAGTACGTAACCCTGAAACGTCAATAGTGGGACAGGGTTATATGTGTCCGTGAAGGAAATTGAACTCTCGAAAAGAAAATATTTTTCACTACTTCAGTAAACCTTATTGTATCAGCAGAGCGGATCACATGATTATTTTTTATCGGTGCTAAACCCATCAACTTGTGTAAAGCTTACCCCTACCCCAAATCTGTTCGAAAATGGCATCAATGTCACAAAATCAAAGAGAAACATCTCTGGGTACATGTTATGGATGCGACCCATTAGGAGAACTGGGGGGAAATCATCAGGTACTCCACAATGAAGTACAGACACTCCAATGTTCTATTTGCAACAAAGTGTTTCAAAGTAAGAGGAGTTTGAGAAGACACATAAAATTGCACAGTGGTGATACACATTGCGAGTGTGATGTATGCAAGAAACTCTTTACTAATAGTTTTAGCTTAAGAAATCATATGCGTATCCACACTGAAGAGAAGCCGTATGAGTGTGAATTATGCAACAAACGCTTTTCGAAAAATGAGAACTTGAGAGGACATATGCGTATCCACAATAAAGAGAAGCCATATGAGTGTGAAAAATGCAAGATATGCTTTACGCGCAGTTCAACCTTAAGTAGACATAGGCTAATCCACACTGGAGAGAAGCCATACGAATGTGAAATATGCAAGAAAACGTTTTCGGACAATTCGAACTTAAAAACACATTTGCGTATCCACACTAAAGAGAAGCCGTATGAGTGTGAAATATGCTACAAACGCTTTTCGCAAAAGGTTCACGTAAGGAAACATAGGCTAATGCACACTGGAGAGAAGCCATATGAGTGTGAAATGTGCAAGAAAGTCTTTTCGGCCTATTCAAACTTGAGAACACATATGCGAATCCACACTGGAGAGAAACCATACGAGTGTGAAATGTGCAAGAAAGTCTTTTCGGCCAGTTCAAACTTGAGAACACATATGCGTATCCACACTAAAGAGAAGATATGAGTGTGAAATATGCAACACGCACAAAAACGCTTTTCGCGAAATGGGAACTTAGGAATACATTGGCTAATACACACTAGAGAGCAGCCATACGATTGTGAAATGTGCAAGAAACTTTTTCCGGACAATTCAAATTTGAGAACACGTATGCGAATCCGCACTGAAGAGAAGCCATGAGTGTGAAATATGCGATAAATCGTTTTCACGGTGTTCCGTTTTAAAAATACCTATGCTTATTCACTGTGGAGATGAGCAATGTGTGTGTAAAAGATGCAAAATATGCAATGCACAAATTTGTAACTTGGGATTACATATTTGGTTCCACACTTGAAAGATGTCACATGAGTGTGAAATATGTAACAAGTCTTTTGTTCCAACTAAAGGACACATATGCAAAACCACAGGTTAGAAATGCCACATCAGTGCAAAATTTGCAAGAAATGTTTTATGCATAGTTTGAACTGACAAAAACCTTTATTCATTCTAAAAAGATGCGATATGAGTGTGATGTACGAAAGAAAAACTTTCCACAAAATCCACACTAACGAACTTGTGTACTTATTGCAAGCGAAGTAAAGCCGTAAGAGTGTGAAATGTGCATAAAAGGCTTTTGAAAAATTCACATTTAGTGGCGCAAGCAAAAATATTGCAGTGAGCCAATACATGTGTGCATGAAGAGGATTTTGGAAAGTTAGAATGTTTTCACATTTGAAGGCACAGATGAGTTTTGACAGTGTTCAGTAGAACAGTCATAATTTGCACTAATCTGTATTTCCCTTCAACATTCTGTGAAGACACTGTCTAATATTCTCACCTGTAGTCGGAAATAAACATGAATTTTATTTTAATAGGTTGGTAAAGCGTAGGAAAATTTTTATCTCAATTGGCTGAATTTCGTCTGAACTAAAATGTTTTCAAAATATATTTTCTTCATTTTTTATATTTTCGTATGTTTTTGCATGCTGCGGATAGATTAAAATTTTTTATAACTTTATTTGTCTTTTTATTAGGAACTAAAGTTGATTTAAAAATAATTAAAAAACAAGCATAAACAATTTAGACAGCATATCTTACACTAAATAAAATAAACACAATTGCAACACGAGTACTTTCGTCACTATATACGAATTGATAAATAAGACACTTTTGATTTCAATTGAAAAAAGAAACACTTTCGGTTTCATTTCAGAACACTGAACACTTTTGCGTTCAATTTTAAAATTAACACTCTTGATTTCAATTAAAAAAAATTAATACTTTCGGTTTTATTTTATAGCACAGAACACTTTTGCTTTCAATTTAAAAATTAACACTTTTGTTTTCAATTTAAAAATTAACACTTTTGTTTCCAATTAAAAAAAATATTAACACTTTTGCTTTCGAGATTCGAAAAAACAAACACAAGCAAACAAAACTTAAAGAGCCTAACGAATATACTATACACAGCAAGTATGATTCTTACATTTACACAATCTTGAATACAAAACACTAGAATTAATCCGAGGGGTTCCGAATTAACTGCGGACATAGCACATGCTACTCCGTTGGCAATTCATCGCAGACTAACTAATTAGAATGCTTTCCGCTAGGGCAGCTACAGGGAACGAGAGGGGGAAAGCTTCACTGTCCGTTACAATGTTTAAAACTTATCCTCATATAAATTGGATTATCTTTACTAGTAGTTTTTTCTTATTAATTTTAGAAAGTCTAGTCTTAAATAGATCATGGAGTAAAAGTAAGAGATGAGATTGAGATAGTCAATGTTTGTGAGTGAATTCTTAAGGTTAAGACAAGTACCATCATTCAAAGAAAAAATTTATTTTTTAAGGGTTTAAAATTGAAATTTTCAATAAAGTGTTTTTCAAGAAATTGCAGGTTTTTATAAAATTAGTAAACTGGTGAATATTATTAGAGGTTTCTAGTTTTTTATTTTCACCGCTTCCTCTACATCCTCTCTTCGTTTTCTCTTTTGATATATGGAACAATGCAAAAGTATTGTAGTCGCCAACATTAATCTGTGTATTTTAAAATAAATCATTCAGACCAGAAGGAGCAAGTGTTTTAAAATGTTAATATTTTCTTTAGCTAGTCTCAATTTTGTATCTAACAATATCAAGTATAGTAATTTGTGCATTGTTAAAACCACAGAGAAGTAATATACAGAAGGTTCACTGCCATAGGAAGCAATGGACTTATAAATAACATGGGAAGTCGCATAGACGCTGGAGCCCCCAGCGGGTCTAGACCTCGTTTCCATAACAACCAAACTAGGTTTCCATAACAGCTATCTCAGGCTATTTTATTTTTTCAAAACCCAATTTGCATTTTTGATTAAAAGCTAAATATTCTTTATATAATTTTTATCATAAATGCTTCAAAATAGTACTTTTTTAATATCTTACGAACTTAATAGAAAACCTTTATTTATGAAATCTTACCAATGTATGAACTCTTTTCTTTCATTTTTTTTTATGTGAATGCTTCTTTAAAAATATATTCCAAAACATGTTTGATTAGAAAATTGTTGATCTCCGTTGATAGTCTGAAATATTATTTGAACGAAAAAGTAGATAATAATAATTTTTTTTTATTAACTTAATCAGGTACATTATTCATTTTTGAACAAATTATGCAATATGAAAAAAAGGAATATAAAAGAATTACTGTTTATGAAGAAGTCTAGTCGAAGCTCATTTAGTGATAGTGGACTATATGAATTTTATTGTTGAATCATGAATTCAATCACCAATACACAATTCTTCCCTGTGAAGAAAATAACACAGAAAGGTATTGAACCCCAAGGCAAAATCGCTCACGCTGCTGTCTCCCCACACACTCTGAATACGAATACAAAAAGAAAGAAGTTGGCGCCTAAAAAACTAAGATATTATTTTACCTTGTTCTGAATGTATAAAAAGAACATAGTTCAGCTACTGTTACTCGCTTATACATATTTCTATGTGATCCATCTAGAACAATTTTAGCATAAGAAACGAACAATAAAATACACAACAGAATATAAAGGAATGAAATACTTTGGTAAAATAAGCAACTTAACAAGAATCTTCATTTGCCTTCCAAAGAGTAAAATTCATTGTTTAGCATTCATAAACAAGCTAAATCAACGTAATTCACCATTTAGAGTAGCAAATGAATGGATAATATTACTTATTTTATTCATTATTGGAGTTAAATCACACAATTTTTCACCATTTAGTGTAGCAAATAAACAGTAAAATACACAACAGGATACGACAATTTTTGTATCTCGAAAATCTTCACAGGGAAAGTGTTAGTTTCAGGATATGTTGATTTGTTAATCAAGTTATTTTTGTATAAAAAATATCATTATTAAAATCAAACTTTTACATTTAATTTTCTTTTCTGTATTAAGTTCACAGTGAGTATCACACAAAAGCATTCCAATTTTGCAAAAATATCTTTATAAATGTTGACATAAAACCGGTTATAATTCAGAAAAAGGTAAATTTTAATTACACAAAAACAGAATGTAAATAAAAAAAAATCAACAAATACACAAAATGCATAATGAATAGAGCACAATTGTACAGAATTCTGAATACCACATGTTTCTTAAAATTAAGAACGATTAATTTTGATTAAATAAAAAATGCACAAACTAACACTGAAAGATTAAAAAAAATTAGTTATCTTTGGCGAATTGTCTTAAAATTAAATAGAACGATTTCATTTTTTCTTCTTTCAATTGGGTTTTAAAATAAGTGTTATTAATTTTACTAGATTGTAAAACGATTTTAAAAATGGCACATAATTCACAATGGTAGTTTCAAAGTTATATTTTATGAAAAACAAAAGCAATTTACCTTTCAACGGTTTTTACAGGCGGTAAACTTGAACAACGGCTTTTCTATTGATAATGGTATAGTATTTTAATTAACATCGCACTCACTATGCGCATTGGAGCAACACAACTAGATATATGTGACAGTTGGGGATCAACCTTTTCAGTTGATGGATAGTACAGTATTTAAATAATTATTAAAATGATGCAAAGAATATTCAGCTGTATGACGCTTCAAGAAGTCTGCCGATTAGAAAATAAAAATGGCTACCGCTCTGGCTCTGATTGAAACATTTCAAACTCCGCCCACAATTAGGGACTGGCTTCCCCACTGGAGCGCTATACGTCATGGCTTCAGTGAACCCTCTGTATACTACTTCTCTGTGGTTAATGAAACGTAATGAATAATAATGGAATTCCAGGGGAGTTGGTGTTATAATTTTTAATATTAAAACCGTGGAAGGTTAATGCGCACGTTCAAAGAGTTACTGGTTTGACCAATATAACCCATACCACAGAGGCTGCATCAGGGTTCATACGCTCCTTGAAAACTCCTTAAGAACTCCTTGAAAACGATTTTCATTTTCAAGCACTATGGAAACTCCTTGAATTTGGGGTTGGACTCCTTAAAACTCCTTAATTTTCATTTGTGAACATTTATCTCCAGATAAAAATGCTTACAGTCCGTAGCCGTTTTCGTTTTCGAAATAAAAAAATTCGTTTCTGGGTCATTCCACGTGAAATGAGCAAAAATCAGGAAAAACCTGTGGCCGTATGGTAATGGATTTTCATGAAATTTGGTACAGTGGTTTAGTTTATAAATAAATAACGATATCCAAAAGAATTAGGTTCAAAATTAAATATTTTCGAAATTGGAGGCATTTTTAGGACTTCCAACTTTGAAGAACAGTTGCGAGATCGCTTAATGTTGTATGTTTGAAGTTCTGTTTCTCAAAAACTACTTAACGTAGACAAACATGTTTTACATTTTTATAATCTGTACAAAATGTTCTTTTTTTCATTGTGGCAACAACCTTTTTAAGCATCATATTTAATCCAAAATTTAGTTGCAAAAAATGGAAAATTGTCATTTTTGACGGAATTAAAAACATTTCTATGGGCTAAAGAAATTTTACGACATACTTTAAATTCATGCCAGTTACAATGCTAGATATGATAATATTACTGATAGAGTTTCGAAGTCGTATTTTAATTCTTTCATCTTCAAAATAGCTAACGAAAAGTACAAAATGATAATTTTCTACTCTAAATAGGCATAAGAAATCAAATGAAGGACAGCTTTTACAAAACCGACATTTCACAGGAATACAGTTTCATATGTATATTACTTGTAAAACAAAAATCAGGATTGTAATCTGAGTCCTAAAGCAACAATAATAAAAACAAAATCACAACATTTGCTTCCCACTCTATGCATGTTACGAGAACTTCAATGATAACAGTGAAATAAAATATAGATAATGAAACCCTAATTCAACAAAGAAATACCAAATCATGTTTAACTTTAAGGGTGAATTATAAAAGCAGAAAAAATGAGTGTGTCAAAACAAGCTTAAAAATTTCAACGTAGTATCACAGAAATTATGAATTTTAACTAATTACCTTTTCAAATTCACGATGTGGTAAAGCTCACAAGTTAAACTTTGATTCTTCTATTATTGAAATGTGATAATTTTTTTGTGCTGCTGAATTCTTTTCAAACTATTTACTTCTTTTCCTGGCGATTGCGATAAATATGACACTCGAATTAGTGTCGTACAATTTGGAATAGGAATGTAGCAATGACAGTTACGAGTTCCCGTAATGGTTGCGGTCACTTCATTAAACCTTTGTTGAAGATAAGACTCAATTTGAATAACATCAGTTGAAGACACATAAAAGAATTTGATGTTTGAAATGGTTGAAGTACAGAAGGAAAATAGTTGTTTTGCATTTAAAATCTGATTGTTGTATGGTCTCTGTAAACTTGTTCTTGCGGCTAACCGTTTGATAGTTCCACCGATTCCATCGCATGGGCTTTTGCCATGACTTGTAGCGAAAAAGTGCCATTCTGCCTTCAATTCAAAATCGGATTCATGATGGCAAATGTTGGAAAAGTTTTTCCGGTTTTTATACTGTGCTGAACACCTATCGCTGAAATAGATAAGTTTCTTCACAGAAAGAAACCTTTCTTTTACAAAAGGGATTATGGCAGTCTGAAATGCAAATACACTCAATGTATCATGTCTAGTATGGTCACTAATAACACACATTGAAAGGATTTGAAACCTGTTTTCGTTATTCTTCCCATAAAGTACAAATGGGTGCAGTGTAGCTTGAGTAGTTTCCCAATAGAATCCTTGAATTGCATTCTGAACAATAAATGAATAATTTTCTGAAAAATCGAGGAGTACAATGCACTCCTCCTGGGAAACAGTCAATTTCTTTACCTCCAAAAATTTGGACTGCGATTTAGCAATGAAATGATGTTTTGTCAATCCAGACATACTCTCAACAAGTGAGTCAAGAAATTTTTCTGTTGACTGGACTTGTGTGATTAGAGTAGATCTGTCGGTCGAAATCCAACGCTTGTAAATAATTTCTTCTAAATTTTGGAAAACCTCAATTTTTTCTAGTTGAGCACGAAGTTGATCTTTTGGACACTTATCACATTCTACGAACATACATTTTTCCTTTTCATTGTTACAAACATATAATTTCATTAGCTCTAGCAAAGAATAATGAGGTTTAATAGCGTGTAACATCAGTTTCATATTTTGATGTATGGTGCACACACACACACGGAATGTGTGCCATTACTTCCAGCTAGTACACAATGTTTCGGTCTTAATTCAGCGAATTTACTGAAACCACTCTTTGCACTCCCATGCTGTTCCTTAAACTGCTGGTATCCTTCTTTTAAGTTACAAAGAATCAACCTTTTTTGTTTTGGGACTTTACCTTCATCTGTGTTTACATTAACATAGTCTTTTTTTCCTGGACATAGCCGACTTATGTCATCAGACTCGTAAAATTTTATAACTATTGCAATAATATTGTCATTAATTTATTTGCCTTGTCTCTTAGCAGGTTTTCCTTGCGAAATACAATGTGGTAGAAAATTCTGTTCTTATTTTTTCCAGACTCCAGCTCTTTGGAACAAGAGTTAGAATTTGAATTTTTTCTGCAGGGGATGTTGTTTCAGCAAACTTTGCTTTCAGCTGTTCTATAAAACAATAAAAAATCTTGCTTACTTTCAGTCGCATGTGTAGTATTAATTTTATTGAGGTTTACTTTCAAAACAGTTTCCAAATTTATTTATTTTTGCAGTTGAAACAAATTTCTGTAATTTTCTTCTGCCATAATGTTTTCTTTGAGTCATGCTGAGTTTACGAACCTTTTCAACAGGCGAATTTCCCATGTTCTGTAGGCTGTTATTGAGTTTCTCGTACTGTTTCTCTACAGCTTCCGTTTCAAAATCAAAATCTGTTGCATCCTATTCTGTAATAAAATTTTTAACACCAATTTCACATCTGAGACAGATCTTTTTACCTGGCGAGAGCAATCCAGCTGATTTATTGGCAATATCTATTGTTATTATTCGCAGGGATTTTTTCACGGCACGTTTGTGACTTTTAAAAGGATTACAACAAGTTCGTCGGAATAAGTAAGTATACTTCAGTAAATACACTTTCTCATGGTGGAGACAAATGTTTTCAAACTTCCTACCTAATTTCAAATACAACAATTCTCTGGCTCTATCTGTAAGTTCGGAAAGTTCTTTTAATCCGGTTTCTTTTACATAATGGATTTATGGCAGTTTTCTTACACCATTTCTCCCACGTCACAGTTCGAAAGTTCAGGAATTTTAAAATCTCTTTTACTATCAAAATCACAAACATAGTAATAATATTTCCTAAAAACTACAAGAAAATCCAAAAGACTTCTATAACCGACTAATGATCATTTCAATGGATGGAACACTTATGGATTGCTACTTGAACATACGCCGGTGTTCGAAAGCTTTCGGTTCAGCAAAAAATTATCAGTTTATAGCAACCCAAGCACATTTATAACCATAATTCATTTAATAGTGTTTATTTATTCTATTATCTGTCATTGAATGTAATAGCATCTCTTTCAATGAGGAAATGGATGGCTTAATGGCGTGTTTTCACCTGTTTTGTTTCATCATGCGATAAAATAAAACTATAGTTTTCATCTAGTTAAAAATGCTCCTGGGACGAAAATAAGCAAATTACAATGATTAAAATTTCAGGACAGATAATATACATCTGGACACATAATACTGAAAATTTGTGAGTTTCTCGGAGCTGTCCTTCACAATAAAATTTGTATTTAAAAATACAGAAAAATCGCAGTTTTCAATTATTTTCCTTTTTTATTATTTTTTTTCTTTAATAAGGAATAGGAGTACAATCACTAAATTATACCTACCTTTTATATAGAAGAAGGGCTTTGTTAAGAATTATTTTTGATATTGTCTTTCCATTTTTAGAGGTACTAGAGCAATTTGAAATTGGTATCATATTGGACAAATCTCTATTTTCGCCGTTCCTTCAGAACGAGAAGTGCCGGATATTAAACAAAATTCTGACATTTCCTGAAATAACTTTTACTGAAGAATGTAACAATATAAAAATTTATAATTTGTGTCAATAACTTTTTGAAATATTGGGTCTCAAACAGGCTACTATTAGTGCTACAAAAATCTACATTTGTGTGACCTTGAATTTTAAAATTCAATAAAAAATAAAATATCCATTTCTGACATTTAATATTTGGCAGTTCCTCCTTACTATATGCGATCTATTTAGAAACTAATTTTCATTAAAATCGGTGATGTGTCAGCCACAGCCTATTTGCTCATTTTGCGTGGAATGACCCTTCTTCCGTTTTCCAAAGAACCGTTTTCTTCCACGTGAGTCATACCAAAACATCATCCCATTCATCATGACCTTCACTCTGCCCCTTAGCGTAGCGAATCTCTTATCGCTTCGAAAAGTTATGGCCCTCGTTGTATGCCAGTCAATCAATAGAATAAACAACGAATGCCTTACTGTAGTTGCATTCCAGCTACCAATGAAAGGGGATTCTTCGAAAAACAAACATCGATGAGTTCAAGGACGAGGGTATAGGTAAGGTTTAGTTAGATTTGTAGTCATCTATATATATAAAACACTAACGTACGTGGACCCAAAATCGACGTTATTTGTGTATCGTCGAATGGCAACAATCAACGTAAATAAAATAACCCAGATATTTTGAATTCTTGCTGTTTTTAAATAGCCGAGGTCAATTTCTATGCAAAGTAAGGAATTAAATTGTAAAAATTTATGTTTGAACTGACTTCTTATTTCTTCCTTTGATGTAAAAGTAATTTAAACATAATTTTGCTACCCGGTATCTGGCCACTTCAGAATTAATGTTTGCTTTTTTTAATTTGATTTAGAATTCCGTGTTTGCGTATTTGAGTTGACTGCGACTGTAAAAGTGTTTGTTCTATAGATATTTGAAATATACAGTTTGATATAGATGACCAGGAGACCACGTTAGGCTTTGTTCAATAAAGTTATGTTTGTGAATTGTGGCTTTCATTTAAATACGATTATGAAACTTGCTGAATAATTGACACAACCACAAGAGACTGAAACATGGTGTCAGGAACCTGTTAAGAAATTTCGTATTCGGAAAAAATAAATGAACTTTTGTGTTCTGTAAAGTAAATTTGCCTTTTCAGTTATCATCATTCGCGATGACCTTCAAGCCTCCTGGAGAGTTGTGTTTCAGCGGGAATATTAGTGAAAATTGGATAAAGTGGATATCACAATTTGGTCTATGGTCATAAGGTTGTTGTTGAAAGTGATCATAAACCCTTGACTTCCATAGTCCATAAGCCAATAAGTAAAATTTCTTCTCGTTTACAAAGAATGCTTCTCAAACTATTAAAATATGATTTTACTGTAAAATATTTGCCAGGAAGCCAAATGTATATTGCCGACACTTTGTCAAGAGCATATATTAAAGAGGAAAGCAAAGATGACCCAGAAATGATGAACATGGTTCATTCTGTATCTAGACTCTTGCCAATGAGTGAGAACAAATTTAAGCAATTTCAGAAAGCAACTGAGGAAGATAATGATTTAAAGTTAATATGTAAATACTTTAAAATTGGATGGCCTGAAAAGAAAAATGTACCCAACACCTTGAGGCATTACTACAAATTGAAAAATGATATTGTCTGTGTTGATGGACTAGTATTTTTAAATGACAAAATTGTCATTCCAAATATTCTTAGACAAGATATGTTAATGTTGATACATGAAGCTCATCTGGGTATTCAGAAGTGTAAAAATAGAGCCAGGGAATTAATGTACTGGCCAGGAATTAATCAAGACATTGAAAATATCATTTCTAAGTGTAATGTGTGTGAAAAATTTCAAAAATCACTATGTAAAGAACCTCTTGTCTCGCATGATGTACCAAACCGTCCGTTTGAGAGAGTCGGAGTAGATTTAATGTATTTTAATAACAGTGACTATCTAGTATTAATTGATTATTACTCAAAGTGGATTGAATCGGTACCTATTCGAAATAAGACTACTACAGAAATCATTCTCAAGTTAGAGGATATATTTTCCAAATTTGGAATTCCAGAAATTATTGTTTGTGACAATGTTCCCTTTAACAGCTATGAATTTAAAAATTTTGGAAAGGGATGGGATATTGAAATTATATTCACTAGTCCTAATTATCCCCAAAGTAATGGGATGGTTGAGAAGGCAGTTGGGATAACCAAAGCAATTTTTAAGAAAGCTTTCGAGGATAATCGTAGAACTTCAATAGGATTATTAGAATATCGTAATACACCCATTTCTGGATTAGGATTATCACCAGCCCAGCTAATGTTTAATAGACGATTACGAACCAAGTTGCCTATTAGTAATAAACTTCTTAACCCTGAACTCTTTAAAGATGTCGATATAAAATTGTTGAGAATGCAACAAAACCAGAAGCACTATTACGATAGATCCAGTAAGAATTTGAAAGAACTTCAGCCTGGAGACAAAATCACTGTTCAGAACGTAAAAACAAAATTATGGGAACCTGCTACGGTTTTGTCTTTAACCAATAACCCAAGGTCATATAAGATTAGAACAAACTTTGGAAGAGTCTTAGTGAGAAACAGAAAGTTTTTAAGGTTATCCAAGACCTCCCATCCATTTTACAATAATATTCCCGATAATCTTCCAGATAATAAAGAAACATTTATTGATACGAGTACTGCGCCGCTATCCAATACTGTAACTAAACCTCATGCTCGCCAATCAGGTCGTACTATAAGACGACCCAGGTATTTAAGTGATTATATATGTTATTGATTGTTTCTTGATTTTATTAAGTGTTTTATGTGTATTATTATTTACTGTACAAGTTAAAAAGGAGGATGTGATGTGTTAACTGTAACCACAACTGTAAAAGTGTTTGTTCTATAGATATTTGAAATATACAGTTTGATATAGATAACCAGGAGACCACGTTAGGCTTTGTTCAATAAAGTTATGTTTGTGAATTGTGGCTTTCATTTAAATACGATTATGAAACTTGCTGAATAATTGACACAACCACAAGAGACTGAAACAGTGGACATATTCTATATATATAAAACACTAACGTACGTGGACCCAAAATCGACGTTATTTGTGTATCGTCGAATGGCAACAATCAACGTAAATAAAATAACCCAGATATTTTGAATTCTTGCTGTTTTTAAATAGCCGAGGTCAATTTCTATGCAAAGTAAGGAATTAAATTGTAAAAATTTATGTTTGAACTGACTTCTTATTTCTTCCTTTGATGTAAAAGTAATTTAAACATAATTTTGCTACCCGGTATCTGGCCACTTCAGAATTAATGTTTGCTTTTTTTAATTTGATTTAGAATTCCGTGTTTGCGTATTTGAGTTGACTGCGAGATGTTGTGGACATATTTGAGGATTCTCAAGTATTATAAATATGTATTTTTTTTGTTAATAAATCATTATTGTCTTTGTCAATATCGTTGAAAAGTCTTTTGTCGCATTATTCTATTTCACAATATATTCAGGAAATCGAAATTCAACACGTTTGAATAGATACGTACGTATTTTTTTTCTTCGGAATTTTGCATTTTTTCAAGGATTCGAATTTTATTTTTGTTTGCATTATGTGTTCTGGTATATTACCTATTGTAGAAATATTATTTAGGAGTTAGATTTTAATGATATGTCTATTTCCTGCAAACTATCACTAGACATGTATAATTTTGTAGCGGTATATGTATATTTCGACCAACTTTCCTTAAATATTTGATTGAATACGCTCGCAATGATTTGAAGAATTGTTTCATAAAAATAAATAAAATATACAAATCAAAACATGCTTGATTACGGTGCGTAAAAAAGTTTAAAAAAAGCACTATTACACACCGCCGAGCGCTAGCCGGCGCAGCCCGGCTAGTTTCTTAAATTGTTCATGTACAAGCTGTGCTTCGATTTTTAACTCAAAATGCCTCCCAACGGGAAATGCGTTTTCAATATCGCATGGTTAGAAAAAGAAGAATATAAGGACTGGATTACGCAAGGCCCTGATCGGTACAGAGCCAAATGTTGCGTTTGCTTGAAGATTTTCGATATTTCATCCATGGGGGAATCTGCTATCAAGTCTCATATGAAAGGTATGTAACTTTTTTTCAAACTTTCTTTACCTTATGTGTTTCTAGGGTCATACGAAAAAACGGGTCTGAAAAAATTCTTACATTAATTCCTATAATAAATTTTTGTTTCGTTAACTGAATTTTACGGACCCGGGTTTTTACGCGACACCGTTTCGGTCACTGTCGAGGTTACCGGAACAGTTCTTACGGCCCTCGTCGGCTATAGAACGTTTAAGAAAAATTATATTCCACAGCTAAATCTCACTTATTCGCGGGTGCTTGGGACCATAGAAATAGCGCGCATAAATGAAAAACTGCAAAATAGAGCTTAAAAGTAATGAAAAAAACATTACTCTGCAGGGATGAGTTTTTCCGCCCTATCGCGGTTTTCTGCGTTTTGATTTTTTATAAAATTAAGAATTCCGCTTCTTCAATGAAAATTTCGCTTTTTGTAATCCTGAAAAAAATCATTTTTTCACCCTCCTTCTATTCCACAGGAAAAAAACTTCCGCCATTTCTAATTATACTTACACTCGTTTTCCAAACGGCGATCTTCATTTCCGCATTTAGTCACGTAGAACAAAGCTTTTCTGTGTGTTCTTGCCGGGAAAATCATATCAGAAGATAATTATTAATTTGGCAGTTCTATTTCCTTAAAGAAATAAACTACGTAACGAAAATATCCCGTAGCGATTCGGAAAACGAAACAAAAGTTAAGAAATTTAGTTAGTTTTCGAGAGGGGGATGATTGTTGGAAGGGGGTAGCACATTAATTTACGATATTCAAAAGCGTCGTCGTCAAAATATGCATTTTTTCTAAAACGGATCAAAAATTCGGGAATTTTCGAAATCCGGATCGATGTCCCCGACCTTGCCTGATACAGGAACCGGAACGAAAACCCATCATTTTCGGCAGGAAAACACATTTTTCTTGTTTTGTAAAGTATGGATTTCGGCGATATTTGGTCAAAATTTACCAAATTTTTCCATTTGAATTTTTTTGAATATTTGGCTTACATTTTGCAATTTAGGATACTTTTCATGTAGCCCCGGCTTATTTAGAAGATGGTACGATCGTAACACATCATTTTGCCGATCGCTATGCTGGGAAAGCAACTATTATCTTTATATGAAAATCGGAGATTTTCGCCTACAATTTTTGGAATATTTTATTTTCCGCTTTTTTGTTTTTCACCAAACTCATCCCTGTACTCTGTTAAAAAATAATTTGCTTTATGTTTTGTATAGAGATACGAAATTTAATTGAGAATAAGTTTAAATTTTTTTTTATTTATTACAACAATTTTTTTAAGAATGCCGAGGAATTTTTATTTTTTATTTTTTTGGCAATTAAAAAATCTTTACCTTTAAATACTGAGAACTTGCCGCGTTGTAGCGGTCGTAGGGACTTTAAATTGGGAGTATTGTCTTTCTTCTCTAGGATAGGAATAGAAAACAAAAATGACACAAGTGCTGTTGAGTAATTCCTATCTGAGATTAGTGGGTTTTCATTTGTTAACAAAATATATTGAATTCTAAAAAAAATTTAATAAAATCTCAAATTTTGGTTTTAAGGACTGAAAAATATATTTGGTCTATTAAAATTATAATAAAATATAATTATTTCATCTTAAAATGAGCATACTTTTCTTTTAACATTATATTTCCTTTAATAATCCATTTATGAAAATTTAAGTGGAAAAAAACTTAATTATTAATTTCCCTTTTTTCTAATTCCAATTGTTTCATTCTATTGTTTTTAAGCAATTTTATACTAAAACTTTTTATAAATATGTAAGTAAAAAAAATATAAGCAATGTTTTTTGTTCATTAAATTATAAATGTTTTTAATATTGATTAGAATATACCACATATTAATTAATATACATGGCATCTCTCTATAGTATTGCGTAAAATTGAATTTAGTTATTTGTTTTTTTTAGTACAATCAAACTGCTAGTAAGATATTTTAAAATTTTTACAATTATTTTCTAATGACATTTTTTCATTGTAGGTCAAAAACACAATAACTTGCTTAAAGCCAAGCAAAACAAGACAATTTCCATTACTGAATATATGACTTCATCAGATACTTCAAATCAGTCTGGTTCAAATGTGGAGACCTTTTCTACAGCAAGTGCACAGATGGATTCATTTGCTGTTAAAAAAAAATGTTCTGGATGCAGAAATTTTATGGGTTTTAAAATGTGTTGAAAACCATTATTCGTTCCACTCATGTAAAGATTTAGGGGATTTGTATAGGAAAATGTTTCCTGATAGCTCCATAGCTAAGCAGTTTAGTTGTGGGAAATCTAAGGCAAGATATTTATGTCATTTTGGCATTGCACCTTACTGTGAAAGTGTAATGAATAAATACCTAAAAGATATCACACATCACACATTGCTGTTTGATGAAACACTTAACATCACCAACCAAAAGAAGCAGATGGATGTACACATCCGGTATTGGAATCCTGACGATAACAGGGTAAGGACTCAGTACTTAACTTCAATATTTTTGGGTCATTCTACTTCTGAGGATTTGCTGAAAGCTTTTTACGAGGCTACATCGAAGATAGATCTGAAAAATTTATTGCATGTATCTATGGATGGGCCTGCTGTCAATTGGAAATTTTATGAAAAATTACAAGAAAGTTTAGGAAAAGAATTCAATGTGCAGTGTGTAACTGTAGGCAGCTGTGGGCTGCATATAATTAATAATTCATTAAAAAAAGGAGTTTCTTCCACTCAGTGGAACATTACAGAAATTTTAAATGCATTGTATTGGTATTTCAAAGATTCTCCAGCTAGAAGAGATGATTATATGAAAGTATCTGATACAAAAAAATTTCCTATAAAGTTTTGCAACCACAGGTGGCTGGAAAACTGCCCGGCTAATGAAAGAGCTTTGGATATATGGAATGATGTAATTAAATATTTCACTGAAATTGAAAAGGGGGTCTTTCCAAAAACTACGTGCAAATCGTTTTCAGTGATTTTGGAGGCTGTAAAAGATCCATCTTTTGAAATCAAATTCAATGTATTCCTCTCTGTTGCAAAATTAATTGCACCTTTTCTGGAACTTTACCAGACAGATAAACCTATGCTTCCCTTTTTGGGCCAGGATATTTTGAAAGTTGTTTGCAATTTACTGAAACTTTTCAAAGTAATTAAACCTGCAAGCATTGAAGAAATTTCATCAGTGAAGAAGTTGAGTGAATTTGATTTTGACGATTCATCTCTTCATGAATCTAAACATAAAATAAGTTTAGGATTCACTGCTGATAAGATGTTAAAGGAAAAAATTTTTAAGAAAAAGATAACAGAAGGAAATGCTCTTCTGTTGAAAAATGATTGTAAAAATCTAGTCATTAATTTATTATAGTATGGGGCGGTATTGGATATTACTCTCGCACTCCTCTAGTACGCATTGCCGGTACTTTAAACAGCCAGCGCTACATCTCCGAGGTGTTGGAGCCAGTTGTTCTTCAGGGCTTGCCCACAGCCATATTTCAACAGGATAATGCGCGACCACACGTGGCACGCATTGTCCAAGGGTTCTTCGTCAATCGTCAGATTTAATTGCTTCCCTGGCCAGCTCGCTCTCCGGATCTTTCGCCGATAGAAAACATGTGGTCCATGGTTGCTCAAGGATTGACCCAGATTACATCCCCAGCTGCCACACCATATCAACTTTGGCAACGTGTGGAAGCTGCTTAGTCTGCTGTACCCCAAGAACACATCCGAAGTCTCTTTGAATCAATGCCGCGGCGTGTGGCAGCGGTGATCTCCAACAATGGCGGCTACTTTGGCTACCGATTTTGGCAGGAACCACACTTCACAGAAGTCTATAAATTTAATCATTTGATACTTGGTCAACATGTTATCTACAAAATAAATTTTGTTGTGATATCTCTTGTCTTTCTTTGTGTTGCAATTTGGGTGGCCAGCAGTGTGTATATATATATGTATGTCTATAATATATTAATATCATTCAAATACGCAAATGAACTTTCGTTTTCTGACACAATGTAATGTTACAAAAATGCAATAACACAACGTCCGAAAGTCATTAGACTTTAGGAAATGCCAAAGTTGTGTAACATACAAGCCAGCTATATCCAAAATCTGTAACTTACAGGAAAGCAATGTCCAAAATCTGTAACCTACATGAAAGCAATGTCAAAAACCTGTAACCTACGGATATTGAAATTAAATTATTTATTTATTTTTTAGTAATTTTGGAGAGCAGTTCCTGTTTTTGAATGATTGTATATTGTATTCTAGGCCTGGTGGATTTGTCGTTCACGGTAAGAAGGCGATTAGTCGCCATATATGGTAACCTTTACTTTTTGCTGGTTTTCTTCACTTTTAGCGTTTTTTGTATGGCAACCCTATCGGCAAAATTTCCTTTTTTTCCCCTCACGCCCACGCTCTGAATCGTTCAGATTCGTATTTTTCGTTGTTTAATTGGTTATCGCTTGTTTACCGCGTTTGTTTAAATGATATTATTAAGTTGAACGCTATTTTTTCGTTTCTTCGGTCGAATTGTTCCAGTGCCTTCCTTTTTACGTTGCTTTGGATTTTTTTTTTTAATTTCGCTTTTGTTGGAGTTTTGGATTTTACCCTCGATCAGGTATGGCAGTAGATGGTATTACTAATCGTTTAAATTCTTATTCTTTTACAAAAACGTTTGATGAAAGTATACATGATCCGGAGAGCATGAAAGTTATTGAATGGTGCTAGAAAGTTAATTTGATTGCTAAGGGTGTGAAATGTCCTGAATGTTGGAATGAAATGGCCTTAAAATTAAGAAAGGATTTGACTGATAGGTATGAATGGAGGTGTGCAAAGGATGGGCATTATAGAAAGAGATCTGTGCGAAAGGATTCATGGTTTGAAAGTAGTCATTTGCATATTTTTAAGATTCTGTTGATAACGTGGTACTGGGTGAATGATATTTCAATTAAAAGTGTTATGAATGAGATAGATGTGGCAACACATTTTATGACTGACTAGTACAATTTTTGTAGAGAAGTGTGTGTGGATGCTTGCTTTGAATTTAATGTTAAGATTGGAGGAGAAGGAAAGACGGTTGAGATTAATGAGAGCAAGTTTGGAAAAGGAAGTATAATAGGGGTCAACGAGTGGAAGGTCAATGGGTACAGCTACACTCTACGTTTCTGAATGATGGCAACGGCCTTGGCGAATTTTTTGGCGCACTTCTAAAGTCGCCAAGGAAATAATTATTTCTTAACTCTTTTCCTGTCACATTTTTTTTTTCTTTTTACAACACACTTTTTAAGCACATTTAAGAACGTTTTAAAAAGTATATTTTTAAAAAACTTTCGCAAAAAGTAGTAATATTAATCACATATCAAAACACATTTGTGAATCAGCAGAGAAACTAAGCTACGAATGGTAATAATACCCTGAAACTTATCAATTACACTAAATACAGTAAGCATGTTGAAAAAGAAAAAGATTTACAAAAGAAAAAAAGCAAGAAGTAATACCTGATAACGTCAGAATTGTCTCGTAAAAAAATAATGAAAACAAAAATGGTCAAAAAAACAAAACTCTTAATCCTGTCGTGAAAACTATTTTAACAAAATAAAAATTCCACAACTGTCAAAATACAAATAAATGGACCAATGGTATCACAGAAAACGATTTAAAAGGACCAATGCAATCAAAGGATATTTTAAAAACAAAATAACCAATGGGAGGAAAGAAAAAATTTCAAACGAACCAATGAAATCAAACGACTTTAACGGATTTTGGAAGAACTTTCTACAATATTCAAAATGAAAATTGAAAGTTTCCGTTTGCCGAGGTTGCCATGAAAACCACAACAACATTTACGAAAGATGGGTTGCCTTAATTTATCGTAACTCGCTACTAGAAGTGCGCCAAAAAAAATCGCCAAGCCGTTGCCATCACTCATAAACGTAGAGTGTAGCTGTACCGGTCAATGGGTATTTGGAGGACTTGAAAGGGGTACGGATAAATATTTTACGGTTGTAGTGAATGATAGGAGTAAGACTGTTTTGGCTGAAATTATTCACGAAAGAATTTTGCCGGGAACTACAATAGTGTCCGATTGTTGGAAGTCTTATGCTGCTATCGGTAACCCGAAGGACGAGGAGTTCAAGGGTTATCGATTCCAGCATAACACTGTCAACCATAGTCAGCACTTTAAGGACCCGGCTACAGGTGTCCATACCAATGCGATCGATGGTATGGTATCTCAATACTCTGGTATTCGAATACCTTGGATCAGAGTACTTCGGTAACTGAAATACTTGTATCTGAATCCATTGGTATTTGAATACTTATGTTGCTTATACTTTGGAAAACAATCAAGTACAATAATTACTTTTAAGTATCAAGTACATGAGTGCTTTTGTATTCAAGTACTCCCATCACTATTAAATAGATAACATTTTTAAAGTTAGTTTAATTTTGTCATTTTGGCTTTTCTTAACTGAAAATAAATATCAAAATAATATTATTTTATTGTTATAAAAACAATGTTAGATTGCTATAAAGTTAAAAATTAGCCACATGTTTGATATCTTTGTCATAGTCAAAATGCAACTTTGTTTGTATATAAAAAATATTAAATTTGATTTTTCAAACAATGAATGAATTTTTTTCGTTTCTGTATTTTCAATTTTTCCTAATACTTACCAGTTTCTTTCCAAATTTCAGTCTCCTGGTAGCATTATTTGGGGCCTCTTGTGAAGGAACGCAAACAATACCAAGAAACCCTCTTTGGAAGGTAAGTGGTGAAGTGTGAAATTTACTTTGAAACATTTCTAAGTGAATCAAACTTGATTCGACATTCTTCGAAAATTCAGTGAACAAATTGCAATCAATCTCTTAAGCATATCATACCTATTGTTGAAATGCCCCCAAAGTTTAAAAAATTAGTTTGTTTCAGTACTCTGTATCATGTCATGAAGCAGAGACAATGGAGTGGTAATTGGTTACTGATGCGATGAGTACGGAATGTATTTTACTTGGGAAATAAGAACAAAAACAGCATCACAAGGGCTTTACACACCAGACTCTTCTTGAATCCAAGCGTGTTACTATTTGCTTTAACGTAAATCACATTCTTAAATGGTGGAGAGATGGATCAGAACATTAAAGTCCATGTTACACCCCGTGATAAGTTCTGAAGGAAGATGTTGGGACAAGCAACTACCCTTTCTGTTGAGGGTATGTAAAGAACACAGCACTTGTGAGTGCATAGGGAGGAGCTTGTCATGTGTGCAAGAAAACAGTTCTGTTAAAAGGTATTTTAACAATACACAGACACATTCATACAAGAGAGAATTGTTCTATTTGTGAAATATGCCACAAAGGGTTTTTAAACATTTCAAACTTACATAGGCATATGGATGGGATAGTGTGTATGAGTATGGATGCATGAGTTGTCATTGCCTTGTGAGATCGTGAAATATTGGAGCCAGCTGCAACCCAACTGTTGTTTTTGCTTCGCGAGTTTCGCGAGCGACAAAAAGGAGACTGAAACAGAAGCCGCTTCGGCACGGGTTCTTTTCGACGGATCGCCGACTGGCCTTTGACCTTTGCCGTTGAGGGGACTGGGAGTCGACGGGGAGAAAGCGAGAAGCGTGGTTGAGCTTTCCTCGCGCTGACCCGTGTGATTGTATGATTGTTGATTCTTGTAAATTGTAAAAATATTTCTAACTAATAAGAACGTGAATTTCTTAGCTGTTGGTTGTTTTTTCCTCATGTACGATTTAGTACAATTCTTATGCTACCATTTTTGGGAGACGACACCACAGCCTTAATTTTATTTTTACAAAAATACTGTTAGCTTGCAGTGAAATTTAAAATTTTAGAAACATATTTGTTATGCATCATTACATCATAATTACAACTATTAAGTTTTCAAATGATTAAATAAAAATGTAATTTGTGTTCATATATTTCCTATGGGACGCATGGAAACTGTTAGCACTGTATCTCAATTGAAAATTTATTGCTGCACTTGCAATCAGTTACTGTGTATACTCTTACAAAAGTATTTTAATAATGATAGATACTTTATGTTTTCAATGCAGAGAGGAATCTTTTTCCACTGCTTTATTCATTTGCATCTATTCTTATGTTATCCATAAGTCACCATACCCAGTTGATACGTCTTGACACAATAATTAATGATACCATTCCAAAGAATCATCAGCAAATTTCTCTGGTTGGAGTTAATTTGCACTTGCCTATACATTTCTGTATGTCAGCAATAAACACGTAGTTACGTTTTCTGAATCTCGTCACGATAGAAAACAAATTATATTGAACTGATTCTCCATTGAGTGAAACAAAATTGAGAGAATGTCCATTTATTGTTGGGGCTGACACATCGAAAACGACTCTTAGTTTTGTGGTGCTTTTCTCAGGTTGATAGATCCCATGATGGGGCAAATAATAATCTTTATCTTCAGTCTGCTCAAACACTTCCTTGTGTCCCAAGTACTTGTACTCGCCTATGTTGTTAAATCGACTCCACTGTGTAATAAATCATTTTACAGCTTGTTTCGAATCACCCAGGCAAGGTAACCATACATCCTTAGTCTGTAAGGTATATGGTTACCATGCCACAGTACTGGTGTGGGTTGCAATGAAATGTTTTTCACAAAAAACTTCTTTACTCTTTGCAGACAGATCTTTTTCAGATTATTTCCCCCCAAGCTTTACAAATTGAATACAGATGCTTCATTGACTGACATATTTGCATGTCTCAAAGGGACTAAAAATAATCCTCAGCCATTTACATTTGCCTTTGAGAAAGTGACAGCTGCTCAAATAAAATTGAGCGAAAGAGACATGCCGTAATATGGCACTTATTGAATTGTAGTCTGGACTTTAAGAACTCCTGTGTTTTTGTACACTGACCATAACCACCCTTTAACATTTTTGACTGAAGGAATTCCAAAAAATGTCCGATTACAGAGCCGTTGCTCTGTCTCATTTCTAGGTGTCAGTTGCTCACAAACCTAATAAAACTAACACTATTACGTATGCATTATCCTGAATTTATGAGGACAATTAGTAAGTTTTTTCATGGGTGTAATTATATATATTCTTTCACATCTCGAATTTGTGTGTAGTAGTGTGTTGTAGTAATCCTTAGTACCTCTACTATTAGATAAGGAAGTGTTTGTCTGTTTGTTTTCTGCATGCAAAGTACTGACGAATCTAGTAATGGGATTTGGCACACAAATAGTCCAAAATTTTTGCAATTTTAGGGTCATGTCGAATTTTAAAATTTAATCTAGAATATTTTTAAATGAATTTAATGAAATTTAATTAGTTTTGAATGCAACAGCAGAGGAGATCATAGTTTCTAAATTTATATTTTTTATTTTCCATGGGGTGAATGATTTTTCAGCAGACAATAAAAAACAAAGTTTAAACTTTTGTTTTGTAATTCTTTTTTCTCTCTCCTAGACCTTTAAAGATGAGTAAAAATTCCAATGGATTTGAAAGCTGGAAAAATTTCACATTAGATCGATACCTAAAAATATGATTTTCTTTAAATAAATAAAATTTTGAAATTGAATATCTTTAATATTTTTGCAAGAGAATGCGACGTCACACTAACATTCGCATGCCAAAAATAAAAAACAATTTATCTGACATTGTTTTTAGTTTTTTTTTGTAAAATCGGGATTGTTAAGGATAGATGAAAAATTTCAATGGATTTGAAATCTGCGAAAAATTTGTAACCAGTTAGATATCTTATACGTTTAATTTTCTTTGAATAAATAATTTTGAAATTAAATATTTATATTTACTCAAGAGATTGTGACGTCACGCCGAATTTCCATTTGTCACACCACGTTTGACTCCGTTATGGCTTTTATCCAATTTGTGAAGAAAACCATAGTTCGTAATATTCATAATAATCGCAATCATCGGGGGTTAGCGAACGGCGGTCGCATCTTCCCCCATAATCATAGTAATGCCGCGCTGGCAACACAGTGGCTAGTTGATTATTGTCGCAGTGGTATTACTATTTACAAATAACATTCAATTACTTAAAACAACCAAAAAGCTAAATACAAAGAACTAAACAGCCTGAGGTATTCATCATGGAAATGATTTAAAACTTACCATGCAAGTGTGCTGAAGCTGTGGTGAGAAATGTAACATCAATATCAGTAGAAATTTAAATTAATTAGATAGAAAAATTTAGATTAAGAAAGTAGTAATAAAGAAATGAAGATGGGTTGGATCAGGTCGTCTTGGAAGGAGCCCGACATAGTTAACATAAAATGATGTTTTCTACGTATGAGCAGCACTCTCTGGTCACACAATCTGGCACAATCAATCTCTCTGGTTTGACAGCTCGGTCACAAATTGTTCCATGTGCTCGCGATCGATCTGGTTGGCTGTGTGATGAAATTAAACTGCAAACTTATTGTTTAAATGTTCGGTTTTTGTATGTTACATAATATTGTATGTTTCTTTCAATTTGGCTTATTTCGGCAAAACGTAAAAATATTGCGGTGTGACAATTTTAAATTTTCTTGAATTGCAAAAAAAGTCGAAACACATTTTAAATAGTCATCTCTTTTTTATCTTAAATTTACAAGATCAAAATTCTCCAATACCACCATTAGTCCAAATACACATGAATGGACTCATCAATTTTGACATTGATATGGACATATTACATTTTCACAACTAAGTTTTAATCGTCAACGATGTATGGCTAAACAATGCTTACAAATAGACTACTTAAATAATAGTGTCACTTTAAGATCCGAAGAAAAATAAATATTTCTATGTTCCGAGCGCCGACTCGTTTCTTTACGATGGTCCCGGTGATTGATTGTACAGTAAGTGAGTGAACCAAAAAATGCCGTCCAAATTGGGCGAGCACAAACACTCACTTTCCTTTGATGTACCGACAAGAAGCGGATCACTTTGTTCATGCTCGAACAGCTCAGTTCACCATCCACACTGGACCAACCGATGTTTGTTCAGTGTGGAAGGGGCTTAAGATTGTTGCAAACATCAATTATTTTCTATTTAAGAGCTACTGCATTATGCAGTTGTGTGGAATAAATGTGTTGGCGAAGGGGACCCCACAACTAAATATCCAGAGGGGTGAAATCATGGGACCTGGTGCGCCATTCCCTGTCCCCTTTTAAACCAATCTACTGGTTGCCAAAGTTCGCACTAAGCCAGTTTGTCACAATGATTCCTTGGTGTGCAGGCACACCATGTTCTGACATAACGTAAGGGCTTTGCCTCAACAAAGTCTGTAATAGTGCTGTTTAAATTTATTCACTGTAAAGGTCCCTTCTTATAAAACAGGTCCAACCAATTGGCCATTTGAAATTCCACACCACATTGACACAGAAAACTTTTGCTGATGAATTGTTTCACGGACGAAGAAGGGGTTTGTAATGTTCCAGTACTACCTCACTATGTAGTTAGAGGAATTATAAGGGGTTTACACCTTGCCTACCTAAAGAGTTCAATGAACCTCTGGGATAGATCAAACTTCTGAAATTGAGCAGGAAAGAAATGAGGGCCTTCTTACTGGCCACTGTACCCTGAATTGACACCTCAACATTATGGGTGTTGTCGATGACCCATTATGTAGAGGTTGTCAGAGGAGAGTTCTATATGTGTTCTGTGTGACTGTGACTATTACTCTTCACGACGATTTGAATAACTGGGATACCATTGTATTGAACCCAGGGAAACTGTCCCATTTTGATCAGGTACTTGCTGAATTTTATTTCGACAATCGGTCTTTAGTGGATCAGCAGGGGTCTCAGTACAATAAACCAGGGCTTGAAATACCTGGGTGCACATAAAAATAAAATTGTGCACCTAATTTTTTCCCCTCTAGAAACACCTAACGTTAAAAAAAAGGGGGGAAACGTGGTTTATGTTATTTTGATGTTTGAACAAAATATTCGGCAAACTCATTTGTTCCAAAAGAGCCAAAGATCAGCAGTATAACGATTAAGATTTCTTTTGAAAGCCAAAATTTCTTTTCAAGAACCATGTTTTTAAGAGTCCGTTTTTAATAGCTGCTAACATTAAATAGAACCCAGATATCGTAATAATCTTATTTATATATTGACAAGAAATTACTTTAAAATATGACAAAACACCCATTTAATGTGAACAATGACCTTGCATTTCCTTAGAAAGTTTCGATAAGTCAGGTCTGTTTGTCATTGTTTTTAATTTCAAGTAGGATTGCAGGTTCTCATCAGTAAAACGATTTCTCAATTTACTTTGGATACGGTTCATGCTTGAATAAGATTGCATGAATACATAGAGCCAAAGAGTGAAAGAACTGCAAATGCTAGTTGTTTTAACTCATCATATGAGTCAAGAATACTATTCTAAGTGTTGAAATTATCATGTCTTCCTTCTCCGGGTATTTCAAAGCATACAATAACTTCTTCCGTTAATTGCGCCAATGTCGATGTTAAAGGGAGAAGAATTCAATTCTGTTACGTCATCACTGAGAGGTTTTTTAACAAAGGCCACCGTCGTTATGCTATTTCTGAATTCCTGAAACCTCCGTAGAAAAGCTTCCCTCATATCTAAAATTGTTTTGAAATAGTAAATGTCAATTACCTAGTTATTTTCTTGGCGATGTTTCAGGAGGCTTGGAAAATGAATTGTTTCTCTTTAAAAATCTTAAGCAAAAAGGAACAATTTGTTTTAGAATGAAATGACTTCTTCCAACATGAAAAAAAAAATATTGTACTTTCTTTCCCGAAGTGGAATCAAAAATTGCATTTGCCAAAGCACAGGATTTTCAAACTCCTAAAAAATCCATAGATCTATATTGACGTCAGAAGAAAAGGAAATACAGCAGTTACATACTCTCTTTAAAACTACTTTTCACCAAGCCAAACAAAATATGCCATTTGCAGCATTTAGAAATGAAATTAAATTATTAAGATGTATTGTGTATGAAGTAAGTGAAACATACAACAAAAACGACAAACAAGCCAGAACATTCATTTCCTACATCAGTAAGAATATGAAATCAGATTTAGTGGCATCTTTGAAAAAAAGTATGTTTCTTTTCAAATTCTGCAGGTGGCAGCACAGATCGCAGTGAATACAATAAAGAAATAATTTATATTAGATTTTTTGAAAATGGGAGATCTGTCACGAAGTTTGCAACTCTAGAGCAAAAGGAACATGTTGATGCAAAAGCATGAAGAATTTCTTGGAAAGTTCTATTAAAGATTGCTTGAACCTAAGTTTTGAAGAAACTAAATCAAGACTAATTGCTTGTACATTAAGATAGTGCATCAAGTAATTTTGGTGCCAAGATTGGTGTCTACAAGCTACTTCGTGACAGACGCAGTCATCTACTTGGCATACATTATGTTCATTGGCTGGAACTTGCAATCAAAGATTTTATGCGAAGTTCAAAATATTTTACGCAAATGGAATCAGCATTGAATGACTCATTTAGTATAATATATAAGTATTCTACTAAGAACTGTGCAGAGCTGCAAAAAGTTGGTGAATCATTGGAAGCTAAACTTCTAAAACCTGTCCAGGTAGGAGGTGTTCGTTGGTTACCTCATCATGATCGTGCCATTGATGTATCTTGCTGAAGTGCAATGAGACCTTTATTATCCACTTGAAAGCTCTTTCGTTAACGGGCTAAGCAAAAAACAAAAACCGTGCTACACGTATTATGAAAAAAATGAAATCTGTAAGTTGAGTGGTGAGCGGAGGTACTCGCTAATGGGACGTGTGAAAAATGACTGAATATGCTTCCTTCATTCTAAGACATTGGCTGATCTAATGCGTATTAATATAAGTGAAGATACCTTAGATAATTTTAATCCAGAAAATGCTGTGTTGCAATGGAAGAAAAATACGAAAAGAAAGACGGACACTAAACCTTATTGGAAAATATCTGCCAAAAACGAAGACGTTTCTGATTGCCCGCCAATGTCTGATGATGACTAAATATTTAAAGTAATAATTTTGCAGAAAAATAAATTGTTTAAATATTTTTATTTTCTATCTACTACTGACCTATCTAAACACACCCAACTAATAAGTAGTTTACATTACATTAATGCTCGTATATTACGTTTTTTTTTTAAATGTGCATCTAAAATATAATCTGTGCACCTAAATTAAAATCTTAGGTGCATGTTGTGCACCTGTATTAAAAAATCTATTTCGAGGCCTGCAATAGACTATTAGTCGCGGTGCTGGCACTCTTCCGAATTAACCCTTCAACAAGTCAAGTCATTGTTCCACTAATGGTCATTGTGGGTGTTTATTGTTCCACTAATAGTCATTGTGGGTGTTTATTGTTCCATCTTCAGAAAATAAACATTCATCAGTCCATAAAATGATATTGACTAAATGAGAATCCTGATCTTCTTGTATTAATAACCAATTGGAGAAAAAAATCTAAACGTCCTTAAAAATCGGGATTGCGGCGTTTGAACCCCATAAATACTAAATGAATACTTAGAAAGTGTGCAAAGAATTTTAGCAATGGAAGTCTTCGGAATTCCCATAGCGATGCTTGCATGCGGATAGCGTGAGAAAAATACTGGAATATCAATGCAGTCATCCTGTGTGTACATACGCTTTCTTCCTAGTCCAGGTTTCGCATGAAATGAAGCTCTGGTTCTTACTCGTCCCATTATACAAACAAACATGCGTGAGTCTTGAGGCAGGTGTGGACATTTCCTTGCAAATTCACGCGCTGTTTCAGGATTCTTCCGATGGCATAAAGCGTGCTTCATTGTTAATTCAAACAATCGTTCATTTGTTAAAGATATTATCACGGACAGATTAAACAACCTTCGAAAAGCTGTACCAGTACTGAATTAGATGACTAACATAATAATTAAGAATATTTAACGTCAGCAGACGATTGAACAGAATTCGTTCTGATTCCAGAAATTATTTAATTCCAGATAAAAGTTTAATACCGAATAAATTACATTGAACCGAAACACAAATCGCCTACGCGATTAGCTTCCGAACTTGCTTCTTAGGTGCTGATAAATTGAAAAGTACATTATGATCTTCTTTAACTTAGTCAAAGTGAAAAAATAGCAGCGCACAACGTACATAACTATGTTTAATTTTATTGATAACTTCCGAAATAACAATTTGATAGCATGTCTTTGTTTCAGTTTGCATTTTGCAATGTTCTTTACTTGTATCGCACTAATATCTCAAATGAGATGCGGCGCCCTTGAAATGGAACCTCTTGTATCTCCGTTACTATTCAACCTACAGGAATTCGACGCTTCGATTTTTATCTAGAGGGATCGTATACAAATTACAAACTGAATCCGCTTAAATTGTTATCATGCGATAATTTTATTGCTCTGGCTTTTAATGGGACAAGAAAATTTAAGGAACTAATTTTCTGACATTACATCTAGTTTGCTTTCCACGTGCCTTACATGATCCAGCAAAGGATACTAGAGGGAAGGTGTTAGATATTCCTTGTCGCGTGATTCATACGAGGATTCCTTTGCTTAGGCAAGTAATGAGTGGCGGTGGTACTTTTGGTGTGGAAATCCACGTGAAAGACTTGAATCATCAATGATTTGATCAGCGTTGAGCTTGTCGTCCTGCATGTAGCATCGTATGGGTTGTATTCTATTGTTCTTGTGCTATGCGATGTATATTAAATGTGCCGTGTCAAAGAAATAACCTTCCATCATCTTACAAGCAATTTTACAGTAGGGTTAGATGCGAAAGCATTATTTCTTGATAATACTAACGATGCTCGGCCGCTTTGTATTTTGACGACATGGTCTTCAGGAACGTACTGGTGTCGGGAAACCGATGAAATACAGTCCGTCTCTGCTATCCTATTTTGAATTGCATCGAATGGGTGTTTGTCTTTGCTAGCACAATAATTATTGTTTAAAAGTTTCATTTTTTTCATACATTAGTTAAACACTCTTTTTGAGTTCATCTTTATATATGTAAAGCATTAAAGTCATATAAGTGTTACTTTTCATAAATAAAGAATTCATTTTTTTCCTTTTACTTTACTGTGGTGCCTGAAATCCTACTGGAATTTGCTGGTATAACCCTCGAATAAATTTTATCATTTCTATTCCAGGTATTTTAAGTATGTCGTAAGCTTATTGAATAATCCTGGATCTCAGTTGTGAAAAAGCCTGCAACTGAAAGGATTCTAGAAAATGTTCTGGATCATATTGTGACTGAGTAACGTGGTACCTTTGACTTCATCAATGTCAGAGAGTCATAGAGAAAATTCCCTTTGTGCAGGTTATAGATGTGACCCATTAGAAGTGCTCACTAAAGAAAGAGCTCTAAAACTGCATCAGGGACTCCACAATGGAGAAAAATCACTCCAATGCACTCTTTGCAAGAAAGTGCTTCGAAGTAATGGTAGTATGAGAAGACACATACAATTGCACAGCGGTGAAAGACCTTATGAGTGTGATGTCTGCAAAAAATCATTTACGCAAAGATCTGGTTTGAAAGCACATTGTTGCATTCACTCAGGTGAGAAACCTTTTACTTGTGAAATATGTAACATAGGATTTTCGAATAGTTCCATCTTAAGAAATCATAGACGTGTCCACACTGGAGAGCAACCATACAAGTGTGAAATATGCAAGAACCTCTTTTCTCACAGTTGGAACTTAAGAGTACATATGCGAGGACACACCAATGAGAAGCCATACAAGTGTGAAATATGCAAGAAAAGTTTTTCGCGCAGTTCGTACTTAACACGACATATGGCAATCCATATTGAAGAGAAACCATATGATTGTGACTTATGCAAGAAATGCTTTACGCGCAGTTCAAGCTTAAAACATAGGCTAATCCACTTTGGAGAGAAGCCGTACGAATGTAAACAATGCAATAAACGCTTTTCGCAAAGTTCGTACTTAACACGACATATGGCAACCCACTCTGAGAATTCATATCATTGTGAAATATGCCAGAAATGCTTTTCGCGCTCTTCAAGCTTAAAAAAACATAGACTAATCCACTCTAGCGAGAAGCCATACGAGTGCGGAATATGCAGCAAACGATTTTTGCGCATTTCAAATTTACGAACACATATGCGAAACCACACTGGAGAGAAGCCTTACGAGTGTGAAATATGCAGACAAAGCTTTTTGCATAATTCAAGATTAAGAACTCATATGCGTATCCACACTAAAGTGAAGCTATATGAGTGTGAAATATGCAACAAAGGCTTTGCGGACAGTTCGAACTTAAGTGCACATATACGAATCCACACTGAAGAGAAGCCATATGAGTGTGAAATATGTAACAAAGTATTTTCGCAAAATTCGAGTTTAAGAACTCATATGCGTATCCACACTAAAGAGAAGCCATATGAGTGTGAAATATGTAACAAACGCTTTTCGCGAAACGGGAACTTACGAAGACATAGGCTAATGCACACTGGAGAGAAGCCATACGAGTGTGAAATATGCAAGAAAGTCTTTTCGGACGTTTCGAACTTAAGAACACATACTCGAATCCACACCAAAGAAAAGCCATATGATTGTGAAATATGCAACAAACGGTTTTCGATAAATGGGCACTTAAAAACACATATGCGTATCCACACTAAAGAGAAGCCATATGAGTGTGAAGTATGCAACAAACGCTTTTCGCGCAATGGGAACTTAAGAAGACATAGGCTAATGCACACTGGAGAGAAGCCATACGAGTGTGAAATATGCAAGAAAGTTTTTTTCGGACAATTCCAACTTGAGAACACATATGCGAATCCACACTGAAGAAAAGACATGAGTGTGAAATATGCGACTAGCGTTTTTTACTATGTTCTATCTTAAAAATACATATGCTTATCTACTCAGACGAGCAATATGAGTCTGAATGATGCAAAATACGCAATTCACAAATTTGGAACTTAAGATTACATATTTGGTTCCACACTTCAAAGATGCCACTTATGTGTGAAATATGCAATAAGTAACAAGTCTTTTTGTTCCAACTGATGGACACATAAGCGAATCCAAACTTTAGAGAAACCACATCAGTGCAAAATATACAAAAAATGCTTTTCACATAGTTCGAACTGACAAAAACACTTATTCTTCCTGAAAAGATGTGATATGAGTGTGAAATATGTAAGAAAAACTTTGCACAAAATCCACACTTACGAACTTGTATACTTATTGCAAGCGAAGTACAATGTTCTGTGAAGGCACTTTGTAATATTCTCAGAAAAAGTCGAAATTGAACATGAATTTTATTTTAATAGATTGGTAAAACAGGAAATATTTTATCTCAAACCTAAGAATTGGCAAAATATCGTCTAAACTGAAATGTTTTCAAAAAAGATTTTCTTTCTTATATTTTGTATGCTGCGGATGGATTACATTTTTTGTTTATAATTTTACTTGTTTCTTTATAATGAAACTAAAATTTATGCGATCTCATATCTAGCCATTTTTTATTTCTAAAATTTCTCGTGATTTTAATAAAATGTAATTTAGAAACAAATATGTGTTATTCTCATTTTGTTTGAAATGAGCCATTAATAAAATATTTTCCATATGATTTTATTTAATTTTTCAGGGAATAGATTTCGATCAGCTTAATTATAATGAAGTAATTTTTATTAAAAAATCATTGATTTAAATCAAAATTTTGAATTCCATTTTTCTTTCTATCGTATGTTTATTAATAATGAAAATCAAATACCTAAGAACCAGATGCAGTGCCACAAAAGCATACCAATTTTACACAAAATTCTTAATATTTCGGAGTTTTAATATATAATTTTGTTTTGTGTAATAAAATGGTTAACAAAAATTTAATTGGAAGATTTTATGTATTAAATCCTAGGAATTCGTTCCTCAGCTGGTAGAAGTATTCCATGTGCACTTGAGTAGGTAGTGTGATCCTTTTCTTTTAAACACGATATAAAAAGTGTTAAAGCGCAAACTTATGTAAAATAAAAAATCTTCAATTGGCATAAAAATTAAATTTCTGTTTTTAAACCTCCAAAACTATTTCCTGACTACGTTAATGGTTTATCACGAGAACTGAGAACCAGAGCTCTACCAAAAAACGGGAGGGGTATTATGGTAGTAATGATGTCGATGTGATGATGTAAATACTGTTGGGGAAAGTTGGATAAAACCTGGTCCCAAAATGTGTCTTTTTTCTAAGCCCCTACGTGAATAAAATTGCTTCAAGTTCTATTTGAATGATAAATTAGTTCTTTAGTTCCAAAAATAAATATTTTTCAATGTGAAAGAACTCTATTTTGGAGGATAAATAAATTATTTTTTGGAAGTATGCAAGTACCCGGTTTTATCCGACTAGATTAATAATTTAAAAAACGTTGTTGGTTTACTGCTGAAATATTTATTTATGCCCGTAAATTGGTACAATGGCTTTCCTACACTGAGGAACATACGTCGGTTTAAAAATTACGGATCATAAGTAATTTTGAATTCAATGTGTTTGGAATATATACAGTAAATTGAATTAATTGGTCAGATTTGTATGAAATTTTAAGAGCAGAAATCACAAATAAAATTTTGATCATGCTCCTCGTCATTGCTACAGGCTTCATGCGCCCATTCTTTACAGTAGAGACACTGTATCCAACCGTCCAGAGATTTTTACCTGGAGTACACAAGTCATTACAAAATATACAAGTTTCGTCATAATCCACCTCATCTGTTGCCAAGGTGTCTGTTGTAATGCTGAACTTTTTTTTTCTTCCGTGATTTGAAAGTTTTTTTTGCTTAGGGACCTTAAATAGTTTCTGCTTTAAGTTTTTATTTTTTTCCCTTCGTTTTTTCTTGTTCTCCAAGCTCTAATTCGTACCCGGTCCTATCCGATTGCCTAGGTCTCGGTTTTATCCGACACCGCCATTAATCAAAAAAGAAGGCCTAGCATATTTGAAACATGAAACAAAACGTGGTTTAATAATTTAAAATAATAGCTGAAAGAGGTTATCAGATGGTGAATTTACCTAAAATAAATCTCCAAGCAATTAGAAACTGGAGTAAAATCAAACCTTTTCTACTAGAATATTTTACATCGGCATCGACAAACACATAATCTACAGTGTAGATTCTACACTGCGTTTCATTCAACTACAAATACATGGCGGCTGTGTGCAACTTTTTTCATGCGTTAAACGACAAATGGCAGTAATAATCTAGCCAAAACTGCCGGGTTTTACACGCCTACCCGGTTTTGTACAACTTTCCCCTATATCAGACTTGTTGGGCTTGAGCCTGTAGCTGGTCGTCAATATTTGCATTTGTATATTCTTAAGGTTATTGGAGTAATCAGAACGTCAATATCTCCTTGTGAGATATTGAAGGATTATTCGTCATTAACATTGATTTGACCAAGTTTATCATTTAATTAATAAGGACTTATATTTTCTTCAAACTTTTATTTACTACGGTGCTTGAGATCCTACTTATAGTTGCTGCTTTTACCCTAGTTGCCATTTTGTCATTTTTTTTCCAGGTACCCAAAGGATCTCAAATTGGCAAGAATGTGAAAGTGAATAAAGTTCTAGAAAATGTTTAGGTAGAGGATATACTCCTGTTGTATGATCAAGTAACGTGATCATAATGCGTTCTAAATCTACTTTCGCCAAAGAGAACGCCCGATTCTCACGAATGCATAAAAATGCATGTTGTGCAGTGAAACCAATTCGTACTGACCCATCAGCTACAAAAGAGTTTCTTACACACATGCAAGTTTTGCTAGCCCCAGACGCCGTTAATCCCGTTTTCCAATGTACAGACAAAATTTATCGCAAAGGCAACGAGATACCACGTGAAGAATTTTAGCATCAGCCAATTAAGGGGATAGTCTTGGAATTCTGCAATATACAATGATACCACCTGTAGACAATCGGATGACATCCAGAGAAAGAAAGCTTAGAAAAAATTAATTCATATTCAAGAATCACTTCGTGTTTCACAGAAGTATATATGGTAGTTCCAGAAACGTATCGAGTACGAAACCCTGAAACTTCAATTGTAGGACAGGGCCATATGTGTCCGTGCAGGAAAACAAACGGTCGAAAAGAAAATATTTTTCAATACTTCAGAAAACATTCTGATTATATCGCATGATTCTTTTTTATCCTGTGCTAAACGCATCAACTTCTGGAAAACTTACCCCTACCCCAAATCTCCACAAAGTCAGATTGTTCGAAAAGGGCATCAATGTCACAAAATCTAAGAGAAACATCTCTGGGTACATGTTATGGATGGGACCCATTAGGAGAACTGGGGGGAAATCATCAAGTACTCCACAATGAAGTACAGACACTCCAATGTACTATTTGCAACAAAGTGTTTCAAAGTAAGAGGAGTTTGAGAAGACACATAAAATTGCACAGTGGTGATAAACATTGCGAGTGTGATGTATGCAAGAAACTCTTTACTAATAGTTTTAGCTTAAGAAATCATATGCGTATCCACACTGAAGAGAAGCCGTATGAGTGTGAATTATGCAACAAACGCTTTTCGAAAAATGAGCACTTGAGAGTACATATGCGTATCCACAATAAAGAGAAGCCATATGAGTGTGAAATATGCAAGATATGCTTTACGCGCAGTTCAACCTTAAGTAGACATAGGCTAATCCACACTGGAGAGAAGCCATACGAATGTGAAGTATGCAACAAACGGTTTTCGCTAAAGGGGTGCTTAAAGATGCATATGCGTGTCCACACTGCAGAAAAGCCATATATGTGTGAAATATGCAACAAAAACTTTTCGCAAAAATGGAGCTTGAGAAGACATAGGCTATTGCACACTGGAGAGAAGCCATACGAGTGTGAAATATGCAAGAAAATGTTTTCGGACATTTCGAACTTAAGAACACATACGCCAATTCACAACGAAGAGAAGCCATATGAGTGTAAAATATGCAACAAACGGTTTTCGATAAATGTGCTCTTAAAAACACATATGCGTATCCACACTAAAGAGAAACCATATGAGTGTGAAATATGCAACAAACGCTTTTCGCAAAATGGGCACTTTCGAAGACATAGGCTAATGCACACTGGAGAGAAGCCATACGAGTGTGAAATGTGCAAGAAAGTCTTTTCGGCCAATTCAAACTTGAGAACACATATGCGAATCCACACTGAAGAGAAGCCATGTGTGTAAAATACGCGAAAACGGTTTTCACAATGTTCTATCTGAAACATTCATACGTTTATCCACTGTGAAGACGAGCAATATGTGTGTGAAAGATGGAAACTATGCAATTAACAATATTGAACTAGATTATTGAAGATTACAATATTGAAGATTATAATATTGAAGATTACATATTTGGTTCCACTCTAGAAAGATGCCACATGAGTGTGAAATATGCAATAAATGCTTTTCTTACTGTTCGCACTAAAGGACACATGTGCGAATACGCACTGAAGAGAAGCCACATCAGTCAAAATGTGCAAGAGATGCTTTTCGTATAGTTCGAACTGACAAAACCATTTATTAATTCTGAAAAGATGCTATATGAATATTGTATATATGAAATATGTAAGAAAAACTTGGCAGTGTTCAATTTAAGAGCAGAGTCATAAGCCATAAATACGGAACAATACTACACTAATTATGGCAGGATTTTATCTATCTTTCAGAATATAGTGCTCATAAACAAATAATTAAACTTTAAAGAACATTTTTAAAATTAATTCGCGAAGTAAAAACTACAGTAATATATCCAATATTGTTTAAAGAAATTTATTTCTTACCTTACCAATTTAAGTACAGTACGCATAAGTACGTGCATCTATATTCAATGCACTTTTCTCTACTATTATAAAAGGAAGTGTTTGTTTTTGTGTTTTTCGTTATAACATTCCTGTCGAATCTACGGCACTTACAGTAATGGGATTTGGCACACAGGAAGTCCGAATTTTTTGCAATTTTTGAGTCGCGGCAAATTTTAAAATTCAATCTAGAACATTTTTAAATGAATTTAATGAAATTTAATTGTTATTGTTTTCTTTGGAATTGCAAGAGCATAAAAAATCGCATATCTAAATGTATTTTTTTCGTTTCTGTTTTTATTTTGCGCAGAGGAACAATTTGTCAGCAGACTAAAAAACAAATCAAAGTTTTTAACATAAATGAACGTTCTTATTCGTCACGTATGATCCAAATGAAACTAAATTTTTCTTCACTCTTTTCGTCTCAATTTCAACGTACTTTTCAAACAGGGAGAGATAGCTTCAACCAATAAACAGACAGATGTCCACTTGTGCTTGGGGAGAAGAGAATTGAGGGGTGTGCGTAATGCTGTCGATGATTCTATGCAAAAGAGAAATGGGGTGAAGGGGAGGGAAGTAAAGGCGTAAATTCAGGTTTTCTCCGGTTTGCAAAGACTTTTTTCCTTCCCCGTCTCAAGAAATGTTACAATTACTCTTTTTCAAAAAAATAAACTCATAACCTCATTGAAAAGATGAAAAAACCGACCCTATAACCGATAACCATGAAAATAAAATGACTCTATAAACGGTGCTCTTTAACACATGTTCCCTATTACGTTAGACGGGACTGACCTTATAAGAGGGTGACCATATAGCCGGTACTGACTGTATATACACTCGAGAACATTGAAAATAGCTCACCAAGAAGGAAGAAAGCTACAATCGTGAAACTTTGCAAATGAGTATAGTGAGATCCGATAAGCAAATGATCCAAGTTTGGTGCCAATGCGCATGACCACACACCCTGCAGTGGCGCTGCAATCAGGAAGTGGGACCGCCGCATAGTGGAAGATTCATGAAAGTGACGATCACAGGTGTGGAGGCGCCCTGGTGATTGGTACAATCCCCACGCTGTCGCGCGACACACTGCCCGCATAGCAAGCATAATGGTCTGAGGGGGGCATAATGGTCTATGATAGCCGGTCCACTCTAATTGTGGTACGTGGAACATTAACGGGCCATCGTTATGTTGTCGACATTCTTCGACCCCAGGTGGGACCTTTCGTAAATAGTCTTCCAGGGGCAATTTTACAGCAAGATAATGCTCGTCCGCATACAGCTCGAGTTGCTCAAGACTTCCTACGTCATGTTCAGACTCTACCATGGTCGACCCGCTCCACGGACTTGTCTTAAGAGTGTATAAATAAAATCTTGCTTACCCGACTGGCAATGAAATAGTGAAAGCACTTTTGACACACTCTATAAATAAAAAACAGCATTTAATTCTGCAACAGCATATATTCTTGACCATGGGGAAGTAATGGGGTCCTGAGCTGCTCACTAAAGCGTTGGTATCGTATATTTAAAATGTCTTCTGGATTAAATACTACAAAAATGCATGGATTTCTTGAAAAAATAAGTTATTGAATTATGAAAAAAATAAGAGAGTTATTTATAGTACTTCTATATACATCGCATACAAAATTACATGTATTTAACCAACAGTAAATATACGTTGAACCAACCCTTCCGAAATCCTTTCTGTGCTCAAACCAACTGAAGTGTACCAATTCAATTGCTCTATGTCTTTGTTTTACAATTCATTGTCAGGACTAAATTTATGTTCTACTGTACAAAAGACAACGAAACAATATCTTTTAAAATAGTATAATGTTCTGATATTCATTTGACATGAAAAGTTATATTCCTAACATTGGACCAAATGCAAAATAAAATAAAATACTGTTTATATTAGTGTCATATGCTCTGAGGACAAATCTGATAAAAGTGTTGGTTTATAATTTTTGTCTCTTCGGAAATTAAGTATGAATAAAATCGCAAACACACTTTAGCTACATTCTATAAGTAAAATAACATTTTTAATTTATTAGATTAATAATTTTTTGCAAAATATCAAATATGTAAACCTGAATCAGCACTTCAAAAGTAACAATTAAAATTAAAAAAAAAAAAAAAAACGAATTTTAATAGATAAGATTTTGAAAATTTGATATTGACTCGTGAATTTGTGGTAGCCATTTGGGAACACGAGTATAGTAATATTCCTGCTGTTCACCGAAATAAGTTTTTATAATCCTTTTCTTTTAAACACGACATTAAGAGAGTTAAAACGAAAAGCTTATGTAAAATCAAAAATCTTCAATTGGTATAAAAATTAAATATCTGTTTTTAAATCTCCGAAACTAATTCCTGAATACGTTAATGGTTTGTCACGTGAACTGAGAACCAGAGCTCTACCAAAAAACGGGAGGGGTATTATGGGAGTAATGATATTAATGTGATGGTGTAAATACTGTTGGGGAAAGTTGGATAAAACCTGGTCCAAAAATGTGTTTTTTTTTTTTTTTCCTAAGCCCTTACGTGAATAAAATTGATCTTCAAATTGTATTTAAATGATAAATTAGTTCTTTAGTTCTAAAAATAAATATTTTTCAATGTGAAAGAACTCTATTTTGGAGGATAAATAAATTATTTTTTGGAAGTATGCAAGTACCCGGTTTTATCCGACTAGATTAATAATTTAAAAAACGTTGTTGTTTTACTGCTGAAATATTTATTTATGCCCGTAAATTGGTACAATGGCTTTCCTACACTGAGGAACATACGTCGGTTTAAAAATTACGGATCATAAGTAATTTTGAATTCAATGTGTTTGGAATATATACAGTAAATTGAATTAATTGGTCAGATTTGTATGAAATTTTAAGAGCAGAAATCACAAATAAAATTTTGACCATGCTCCTCGTCATTGCTACAGGCTTCATGCGCCCATTCTTTACAGTATAGACACTGTATCCAACCGTCCAGAGATTTTGACCTGGCGTACAAGTCATTACAAAAGATGAAGCTTCGTCACATTCCACCTCATCTGATGCCAAGAAGTCTGTTGTAATGCTGAACTTCTTTTTCTTACGTGTTTTGACAGTTTTTTTGCTTAGGGAATAGCTTAAACAGTTTCTGCTTTAAGTTTTTCTTTTTTCTTTTTTTTTTGTTCTTCTCCAAGCTCCAATTCTTACCCAGTCCTGCCGGATTGCCATGATCCCGGTTTATCCGACACCGCGATTAATCAAAAAAGAAGGCCTAGCATATTTGAAACACGAAGCAAAACGTGGTTTAATAATTTAAAATATTAGCTGAAAGAGGTTATCAGATGGTGAACTTAGCTAAACAAATCTCCAAGCAATTAGAAACTAGAGTAAAATCGATGGAGAAAAAATCGAACCTTTTCTACTAGAATATTTTACATCGACAAAAACATAATCCACACTGCCTTTAACAAACACACATTATACAAACACTAAACACACTTAACAAACACAAAACTACACTGCCCCCAAATAACGTGGCGGCTGTCTGCAAATTATTTCATGCGTAATCCGACAGATGGCAGTAATAATCTTGACAAAACTGCCGGGTTCCGGTTTTATACGCCTACCCGGTTTTGTCCAACTTTCCCCTATATAATCTTAAGGTTCTTGGAATAATAAGAACGTGAATATCTTAGTTGTTGGTTGACTTGTGAGATTTTGAAGGATTGTTCGTCATTAACATTGATTTGAGTAAGTTTATCATTTAATTAACAAGGACTTATTATATTTTTTTCAAACTTTTATTTACTACGGTGCTTGAGATCCTACTTATAGTTGCTGCTTTTACCCTAGTTCCATTTTATAATTTTTTTCCAGGCACCCAAAGGATATCAAATTGGCAGAAATGTGAAAGTGAATAAAGTTCTACAAATTGTTCAGGTAGGGAATATACGCCTGTTGTATGATCAAGTAACGTGATCATAATGCGTTCTAAATCTACTTTCGCCAAAGAGAACGCTCGATTCTCACGAATGCATAAAAATGCATGTTGTGCAGTGAAACCAATTCGTATTGACCCATCAGCTACAAAAGAGTTTCTTACACACATGCAAGTTTTGCTAGCCCCAGACGCCGAAAATCCCGTTTTCCAATGTACAGACAAAATTTATCGCAAAGGCAACGAGATACCACGTGAAGAATTTTAGCATCAACAAACTAAGGGGATAGTCTTGGAATTCTGCAATATACAATGAAACCACCTGTAGACAATCGAATAACATCCAGAGAAAGAGCTAAGAAAAAATTACTTCATATGCAGGAATCACTTCGTGTTTCACAAAAGTATATATGGTAGTTCCAGAAACTTATCGAGAACGTAACCCTGAAACGTCAATAGTGGGACAGGGTTATATGTGTCCGTGAAGGAAATTGAACTCTCGAAAAGAAAATATTTTTCACTACTTCAGTAAACCTTATTGTATCAGCAGAGCGGATCACATGATTATTTTTTATCGGTGCTAAACCCATCAACTTGTGTAAAGCTTACCCCTACCCCAAATCTGTTCGAAAATGGCATCAATGTCACAAAATCAAAGAGAAACTTCTCTGGGTACATGTTATGGATGCGACCCATTAGGAGAACTGGGGGGAAATCATCAGGTACTCCACAATGAAGTACAGACACTCCAATGTACTATTTGCAACAAAGTGTTTCAAAGTAAGAGGAGTTTGAGAAGACACATAAAATTGCACAGTGGTGATAAACATTGCGAGTGTGATGTATGCAAGAAACTCTTTACTAATAGTTTTAGCTTAAGAAATCATATGCGTATCCACACTGAAGAGAAGCCGTATGAGTGTGAATTATGCAACAAACGCTTTTCGAAAAATGAGAACTTGAGAGGACATATGCGTATCCACAATAAAGAGAAGCCATATGAGTGTGAAAAATGCAAGATATGCTTTACGCGCAGTTCAACCTTAAGTAGACATAGGCTAATCCACACTGGAGAGAAGCCATACGAATGTGAAATATGCAAGAAAACGTTTTCGGACAATTCGAACTTAAAAACACATTTGCGTATCCACACTAAAGAGAAGCCGTATGAGTGTGAAATATGCTACAAACGCTTTTCGCAAAAGGTTCACGTAAGGAAACATAGGCTAATGCACACTGGAGAGAAGCCATATGAGTGTGAAATGTGCAAGAAAGTCTTTTCGGCCTATTCAAACTTGAGAACACATATGCGAATCCACACTGGAGAGAAACCATACGAGTGTGAAATGTGCAAGAAAGTCTTTTCGGCCAGTTCAAACTTGAGAACACATATGCGTATCCACACTAAAGAGAAGATATGAGTGTGAAATATGCAACACGCACAAAAACGCTTTTCGCGAAATGGGAACTTAGGAATACATTGGCTAATACACACTGGAGAGCAGCCATACGATTGTGAAATGTGCAAGAAACTTTTTCCGGACAATTCAAATTTGAGAACACGTATGCGAATCCGCACTGAAGAGAAGCCATGAGTGTGAAATATGCGATAAATCGTTTTCACGGTGTTCCGTTTTAAAAATACCTATGCTTATTCACTGTGGAGATGAGCAATGTGTGTGTAAAAGATGCAAAATATGCAATGCACAAATTTGTAACTTGGGATTACATATTTGGTTCCACACTTGAAAGATGTCACATGAGTGTGAAATATGTAACAAGTCTTTTGTTCCAACTAAAGGACACATATGCAAAACCACAGGTTAGAAATGCCACATCAGTGCAAAATTTGCAAGAAATGTTTTATGCATAGTTTGAACTGACAAAAACCTTTATTCATTCTAAAAAGATGCGATATGAGTGTGATGTACGAAAGAAAAACTTTCCACAAAATCCACACTAACGAACTTGTAAAGCCGTAAGAGTGTGAAATGTGCATAAAAGGCTTTTGAAAAATTCACATTTAGTGGCGCAAGCAAAAATATTGCAGTGAGCCAATACATGTGTGCATGAAGAGGATTTTGGAAAGTTAGAATGTTTTCACATTTGAAGGCACAGATGAGTTTTGACAGTGTTCAGTAGAACAGAGTCATAATTTGCACTAATCTGTATTTCCCTTCAACATTCTGTGAAGACACTGTCTAATATTCTCACCTGTAGTCGGAAATAAACATGAATTTTATTTTAATAGGTTGGTAAAGCGTAGGAAAATTTTTATCTCAATTGGCTGAATTTCGTCTGAACTAAAATGTTTTCAAAATATATTTTCTTCATTTTTTATATTTTCGTATGTTTTTGCATGCTGCGGATAGATTAAAATTTTTTATAACTTTATTTGTCTTTTTATTAGGAACTAAAGTTGATTTAAAAATAATTAAAAAACAAGCATAAACAATTTAGACAGCATATCTTACACTAAATAAAATAAACACAATTGCAACACGAGTACTTTCGTCACTATATACGAATTGATAAATAAGACACTTTTGATTTCAATTGAAAAAAGAAACACTTTCGGTTTCATTTCAGAACACTGAACACTTTTGCGTTCAATTTTAAAATTAACACTCTTGATTTCAATTTAAAAAAAATTAATACTTTCGGTTTTATTTTATAGCACAGAACACTTTTGCTTTCAATTTAAAAATTAACACTTTTGTTTTCAATTTAAAAATTAACACTTTTGTTTCCAATTAAAAAAAATATTAACACTTTTGCTTTCGATTCGAAAAAAGAACACAAGCAAACAAAACTTAAGGGGACGCATTACCATTTTTAAAATTTTCTTCAATTTTAATATTAGAATTAAAATATTGTTGTTTGTCTATTGTTTTGTAAGCAATAAGTTGATTTTAGAAGAAAAAATCTTGTCAAATGAGTAATTTAAAAAAAAAATCAATTTGTACAAATTTTTTTGAATTTTTTAAAAATGTTACTTCTCTTTCAATTTTTATTTTTTTGCTTCAAATTTTTTTCTCAACTTTATTTCAAATATACTTAACAAAACTGTGTATGGATTTTTAAATAAAAAACATAGTTAATTTTATACAATTTTTTAAAGCTAAAATGATACAAAAACCACCGAAAATAAAAATGTTTATATTTAACTATTTCTAAAAAAATAAATATAGCACTTAGATGTAAATCCATACACAGTTTTATTCTAAAGATATATAAAAATAAGTGTAAAAAGTTTGGAAACTTTTTCTGTGATACATAAAAAGCCTTAGTATTTTGAATACCTTATAGTGCCAAAAAAACCAAAGCTGAGAAAAATGCTTTTAAAGTTTTAAAACCCGTATAAAATATTATTTACAAAACTCAGAGCTATTTGGACTTACTATGTTGATTTCCATACCAATTAAAGCAATTCAAAGCATTTTTCACTCAAATTTAAATCTATTTAACTAAAATATAACCCGTAAGGATAAGTTATTTTGTTGAAGTTTAAAAACATTTCGTTATCGACGTGAACTCAAAAATTCATCAATACATAATTTTCTAGTTTTGAATTTTAATTTTTTTAGTATCCAGTTTATAATAACTTTACACAAATTAAAAATATAATTGAAAAGGCATTAAACAGTGTGTATATTTAAAAGTAGCCAGATTAATTCAAAATTCATTCTTTTTTTAGTTGAATGTTTTGTCTTTGCAGCCGTGCAGTTTTAATTTCATTCTGAGCTAGTAAATAAACTGCTGGTCTTCTTTCTGTTTCTTAACTATGTTCTACAATAGTCCTTATAGATAGCAAGATGTTTAGAATGCACACTAAATGAAAGATTGTTTTCTTTTTGAAAACCTTCTATATCTTTTAGAGTATCCACATTGAATTATGTGATAGCATCAAAAACAGCAATCGTAACACGTTGCAGTGATGCACAACTTTGCTTTGAGCACTTACTCCATATTGCACTGTGCATGCTTACATTAGAGTTTTGTGAGGTACACATTACAGAACGTTGTAACAGTTCAGTTGAAGCAAGCCTTTGGTAAATTGACAGTATTTTTGCAAAATGCGATTCGTCGATATGTTGATATATATTCGTTTAATATGCTTCATATGCGAACCAAGAGTTATACCAAGAGCCAATGCAGCTTGGTAAAAGCACCAGGAATCTTCGTTATATTCTTGCCAACACACTTTGAATTAAAATTTAAAAATTTCGTCTCTGAATGTCGCACACCTACTTCGAAGCGCGTAATTTTTATTGTGTCTTGGATCAGAAAAGTGTCTATAACTTTTTAATTAATGCAGTTACGAGTTTAAAATTTTGCACACTTATTTAGAAAGTTTATAGCTCTAATTTAAAGCAATAAAAAAAATTCGATACTTTGAGTGATTTTTAGGTACTGCGTCCCCTTAAAGAGCCTAACGAATATACTATACACAGCAAGTATGATTCTTACATTTACACAATCTTGAATACAAAACACTAGAATTAATCCGAGGGGTTCCGAATTAACTGCGGACATAGCACATGCTACTCCGTTGGCAATTCATCGCAGACTAACTAATTAGAATGCTTTCCGCTAGGGCAGCTACAGGGAACGAGAGGGGGAAAGCTTCACTGTCCGTTACAATGTTTAAAACTTATCCTCATATAAATTGGATTATCTTTACTAGTAGTTTTTTCTTATTAATTTTAGAAAGTCTAGTCTTAAATAGATCATGGAGTAAAAGTAAGAGATGAGATTGAGATAGTCAATGTTTGTGAGTGAATTCTTAAGGTTAAGACAAGTACCATCATTCAAAGAAAAAATTTATTTTTTAAGGGTTTAAAATTGAAATTTTCAATAAAGTGTTTTTCAAGAAATTGCAGGTTTTTATAAAATTAGTAAACTGGTGAATATTATCAGAGGTTTCTAGTTTTTTATTTTCACCGCTTCCTCTACATCCTCTCTTCGTTTTCTCTTTTGATATATGGAACAATGCAAAAGTATTGTAGTCGCCAACATTAATCTGTGTATTTTAAAATAAATCATTCAGACCAGAAGGAGCAAGTGTTTTAAAATGTTAATATTTTCTTTAGCTAGTCTCAATTTTGTATCTAACAATATCAAGTATAGTAATTTGTGCATTGTTAAAACCACAGAGAAGTAATATACAGAAGGTTCACTGCCATAGGAAGCAATGGACTTATAAATAACATGGGAAGTCGCATAGACGCTGGAGCCCCCAGCGGGTCTAGACCTCGTTTCCATAACAACCAAACTAGGTTTCCATAACAGCTATCTCAGGCAATTTTATTTTTTCAAAACCCAATTTGCATTTTTGATTAAAAGCTAAATATTCTTTATATAATTTTTATCATAAATGCTTCAAAATAGTACTTTTTTAATATCTTATGAACTTAATAGAAAACCTTTATTTATGAAATCTTACCAATGTATGAACTCTTTTCTTTCATTTTTTTTATGTGAATGCTTCTTTAAAAATATATTCCAAAACATGTTTGATTAGAAAATTGTTGATCTCCGTTGATAGTCTGAAATATTATTTGAACGAAAAAGTAGATAATAATAATTTTTTTTATTAACTTAATCAGGTACATTATTCATTTTTGAACAAATTATGCAATTTGAAAAAAAGGAATATAAAAGAATTACTGTTTATGAAGAAGTCTAGTCGAAGCTCATTTAGTGATAGTGGACTATATGAATTTTATTGTTGAATCATGAATTCAATCACCAATACACAATTCTTCCCTGTGAAGAAAATAACACAGAAAGGTATTGAACCCCAAGGCAAAATCGCTCACGCTGCTGTCTCCCCACACACTCTGAATACGAATACAAAAAGAAAGAAGTTGGCGCCTAAAAAACTAAGATATTATTTTACCTTGTTCTGAATGTATAAAAAGATCATAGTTCAGCTACTGTTACTCGCTTATACATATTTCTATGTGATCCATCTAGAACAATTTTAGCATAAGAAACGAACAATAAAATACACAACAGAATATAAAGGAATGAAATACTTTGGTAAAATAAGCAACTTAACAAGAATCTTCATTTGCCTTCCAAAGAGTAAAATTCATTGTTTAGCATTCATAAACAAGCTAACTCAACGTAATTCACCATTTAGAGTAGCAAATGAATGGATAATATTACTTATTTTATTCATTATTGAAGTTAAATCACACAATTTTTCACCATTTAGTGTAGCAAATAAACAGTAAAATACACAACAGGATACGACAATTTTTGTATCTCGAAAATCTTCACAGGGAAAGTGTTAGTTTCAGGATATGTTGATTTGTTAATCAAGTTATTTTTGTATAAAAAATATCATTATTAAAATCAAACTTTTACATTTAATTTTCTTTTCTGTATTAAGTTCACAGTGAGTATCACACAAAAGCATTCCAATTTTGCAAAAATATCTTTATAAATGTTGACATAAAACCGATTATAATTCAGAAAAAGGTAAATTTTAATTACACAAAAACAGAATGTAAATAAAAAAAAATCAACAAATACACAAAATGCATAATGAATAGAGCACAATTGTACAGAATTCTGAATACCACATGTTTCTTAAAATTAAGAACGATTAATTTTGATTAAATAAAAAATGCACAAACTAACACTGAAAGATTTAAAAAAATTAGTTATCTTGGGCGAATAGTCTTAAAATTAAATAGAACGATTTCATTTTTTCTTCCTTCAATTGGGTTTTAAAATAAGTGTTATTAATTTTACTTGATTGTAAAACGATTTTAAAAATGGCACATAATTCACAATAGTAGTTTCCAAGTTATATTTTATGAAAAACAAAAGCAATTTACCTTTCAACGGTTTTTACAGGCGGTAAACTTGAACAACGGCTTTTCTATTGATGATGGTATAGTATTTTAATTAACATCGCACTCACTATGCGCATTGGAGCAACACAACTAGATATATGTGACAGTTGGGGATCAACCTTTTCAGTTGATGGATAGTACAGTATTTAAATAAGTATTAAAATGATGCAAAGAATATTCAGCTGTATGACGCTTCAAGAAGTCTGCCGATTAGAAAATAAAAATGGCTACCGCTCTGGCTCTGATTGAAACATTTGTAGCATCTATGTATCTTAGAAGCATCTGTGTATGCTGGGTTAAAAGTATGTAGCATCTATGAATGCTGAGTATAATCTTTCTTTTCTAAAAGCTCTATATCAAAACCTGGCAACACGAATAAAAAAGAGAATAAAATTCTTGTAAACGAAAGAATGTTGTTCTGATTATTTTTCTGATTACAAAAGATAAAATTAACGATGTTTCCCAAAGTAAATGTGCTGGAAATATAAACTTTTCATAGAATTATCTTCAACTGAGCAACCAGCACCTATATGAATTGGTGACCCTGGACTAACGACAACAAGATGACTGAAAATGAAACTGAAACCAAGACGCTTCCTTTGTCTTCGGAACTACACAAGGTGAGCATCAAAATACCTCCATTCTGGGTTGATAAACCAGAAATTTGGTTTTTTCAAGTTGAGGCTCAGTTTAAAATTAACAATATTGAGTCTGATGAAACAAAATTTAACCATTTGGTGTCTCAGCTTGAGCCGAAATATGTCGAGAACATTTGGGACATTGTTAGTAGTATAAGTAGTTGTAAATATGCTGATTCAAAAACAAGGCTGTTAAATCTCTTTAAAGAGAGTGAAAGCACGAGAATCAGACGTCTCATCACAGGAATTGAACTGGGGGATATGAAACCCAGCCAACTTTTGCAAAAATTACGTGCTGTTGCTACTCCAGATGTATCTGAGAATTTAATAAAAACACTTTGGCTCGACAAATTGCCAGAAGCAATGAAACACATTTTATTAGTTAGTGATGAAGATATGAATAAATTGGCGTTAATGGCTGATAAAATCTGCGATATGAGCTCCCGAAGCGACATCTATACTGTAAATAATGAAAAACCTTCTACTCCTGCAATTAATGATTTAATGCTCAAAATAACAACTTTAGAACAGCAAATTGCTCAACTAACTGTAAATCGTATTCCGAGATCGACTGAAAATTTCACGAAACGTGCTCGTTCCAGATCTCGTAGCAGATATCGCAGATTTAATCCTAACGGAAAATACTGCTATTATCACTTTAAATTTGGCGACAAGTGTTTGCCGGACAAATGCGTTTCTCCTTGCAGTTGGAAAAGGACGGAAAACTTCACCGCGCAGCAGAATTAGCGGCAAGCTCTGCTGCAAATGATATGCATGATTGCCGCAAGTACCGACTATTTGTTTCGGACAGAAAAACGGGCTTGCGTTTTCTTGTGGATAGTGGAGCTGACGTGAGCATCATCCCAGCTCAATCAACTGATACCCTGAATAGTGATTTCAAACTGTATGCTGCTAATGGTACTGAAATACCTTGTTATGGATACAAAATTTTAACGCTCGATTTAGGTCTTCGTCGTGATTTTCAGTGGCCTTTTATCATAGCCAAAATCAGTAAAGGAATTTTAGGTGCTGATTTTCTAAATCAATTTAATTTATTGCTGGATATTAAACAAAGGAAACTGATTGATGGTGTAACCAAACTCAATGTTTTGGGCACTGCCACATCAGCAATTGAAGAAATAGGTATAAGCATTTTTGATAAAAACTCTAAATTTTCTAGCTTATTATCACAATATCCCAGTATTACTAAACCGAATTTATTAATATCAAATGTTAATCATAATGTTAAACATTATATTACTACTCAAGGAAAACCAGTTTATAGTAAAGCACGACAGTTGGATAACAAACGCTTGGATATAGCCAAGGAAGAATTTAAATTCATGATAAACAACGGCATTATTAGACCATCAAAATCTGCATGGGCAAGTCCTCTCCATCTTGTAACAAAGAAGGACGGCTCGATTCGTCCATGTGGTGATTATCGCCGACTTAATGATAGGACAGTGCCAGACCGATATCCAATCCCCAGAATTGAAGATTTCCATCATATACTTAAAGATAAACGTGTGTTTTCAAAAACTGATCTCTTCAAAGCCTACTTCCAAATTCCGATAGCAGAAGAAGACAAGCATAAAACCGCCATTATAACCCCATTTGGACTATTCGAATTTAATGTAATGAGTTTCGGACTTCGAAATGCCCCTGCCACCTTTCAAAGGTTCATAAATGAAGTTTTGCAAGGATTAGATTTTGTTTTCCCGTACTTAGATGACATTCTTATCGCATCCGAAACGGAAGAAGAACATCAAAAACACCTGAAAATAGTTTTGGACCAATTTGCTAAATATGGATTACGGATAAATCTGTCAAAATCCATCTTTGGAGTAAATAGCCTCGAGTTTTTAGTATACTTAATAACTCCAGAAGGTTCTCGCCCATTGCCACAAAAGGTTCAAGCTATCATTGACTTTCCATTACCAGAAACTATCCATCAACTTCGCACTTTCTTAGGAATGCTAAATTTTTACCGTCGGTACCTGAAGAAAGCTGCTCACAAGCAATCTTTACTCAACGAATATTTAAAAGGTGCTAGAAAAAAAGATCGAAGAAAAATTCCTTGGACTGACGAAGCGAAGAAACAATTTGAAGAATGTAAATTGGACTTAGCAAATACTGCGTTATTAACTGTTCCGAATTCTGAATTACCACTGTCTTTATGTACAGACGCTTCAGAGTTCGCAACAGGAGCAGTCCTCCAACAACATGACAAACATGGCTGGAAACCAATAGCATTCTTTTCCAAAAAACTAAACGATGCACAAAGAAATTATAGTACATATGATCGTGAACTTTTAGGCATATACCAATCTATAAAATATTTCAAACACTTATTAGAAGGAAGAGATTTTACAATAATAACCGATCATAAACCACTAATCTTTGCCTTTCAACAAAAGAATGAAAAAGCATCTCCAAGACAGTTAAGACACTTACAATACTCAGTTCACAACGAAAATAGTTCATATTAGTGGACAAGATAATATTATTGCTGATACGTTGTCAAGAATTGAAGAATTAACTGTAATAGATTTCGATAAAATAGCTGAAGATCAAATTAATGATGAAGAATTGAATGAATTACGTAACAACAAATCTTTAAAATTTTAAACTAAATAACCTTCCATCTGGTAAATTTCTTTGGTGGGACATTTCAACTTCGAATGTAAGAACATATATACCTAAATCATTTAGAAAGATAATGTTTCAAGCAATCCATGGTTTAGCCCATCCAGGTATCAAAGCAACAGTGAAACAAATGACATCAAAATTTATTTGGAAAAACATTCGGAAAGACGTAAGGAAATGGTCGCAAACATGCATCAGTTGCCAGAAAAACAAAATTACGAGGCACACTAACTCACCATTAGGAACCTACAAAGAACCGGATGAACGATTCAGCACAGTTCATATTGATATCATTGGACCTTACTCACCATCTAATGAGTTTGTTTACTGTTTAACTTGCATAGATCGCTTTACTAGTTGGATGGAAGTTATCCCTTTACGTGATATAACCTCCGAAACCGTGGCAAGATCATTTTACGAAGGATGGATAACCCGATTTGGTGTACCTTACGAAGTCATCACAGACCGAGGTTTGCAGTTTACATCCGAACTTTTTAGAACTTTGGCAGCTATTTGTGGAATGAAACTTAAACACACAACTGCATATCATCCACAGTGTAATGGCAAAATCGAAAGACTTCATAGGACACTGAAAGCAGCTATACGGTCACACAATACTCTTCGATGGACAGAATCTATTCCAACTATACTTTTGGGCCTCAGAGCAGCTATAAAAGAGGATTCTGAACATTCAATCTCGCAAATGGTGTATGGAAAAACCATAAAACTCCCTGGAGAATTCTTTGATGATCCAACTATTTCTACGACCCCAGAGACGTTTCTGCACAAATTACAAGAGCAGATGCAATCTTTCAAACCTAAAACTACAAGGCATAGAAATAACTTCAAAGCATTTATACATAAGGATCTCAAAACGTGTTCCCATGTGTTCATAAGAACAGACAGAGTCAAGAAACCATTTGAGCCTGCATATGAAGGACCCTTCAAAGTGATTCTGAAAACTGAGAAATACTTCCTAGTCTGCATAAAAGGTAAAGAAGTAAAAATTTCTATTGACCGACTTAAACCTGCTTACATTTTGGCCGCCTATGAAAAGCATCCAGAACCACCAGTACCTGTGCAAGCGGATACACCGGACGTTACCACAGATAAGCCTCTAGAACAAAGATTTTCCCGTGTTGGAAGAAAGATTCAACGACCTGTTCGTTTTAGAGACTGAATGTACAAATTATTGTTAACTTTAACTATATATTATCATTTCTTTTATCAATATCATATATTGTATATACATATATTGTCATTATTGTTATATTTCAAGATGTTTTCAAAAGGATATTTGGATTATTGTAAAAAAATTTTTCTTTAGATACTTTAATAATTTGTATATAACTGTAAATTGTTCTTATTCCTGCTCCTTTCATCATCGTAACTTAGTTACTGGGAAGGGAGTAATGTAGCATCTATGTATCTTAGAAGCATCTGTGTATGCTGGGTTAAAAGTATGTAGCATCTATGAATGCTGAGTATAATCTTTCTTTTCTAAAAGCTCTATATCTAAACCTGGCAACACGAATAAAAAAGAGAATAAAATTCTTGTAAACGAAAGAATGTTGTTCTGATTATTTTTCTGATTACAAAAGATAAAATTAACGATGTTTCCCAAAGTAAATGTGCTGGAAATATAAACTTTTCATAGAATTATCTTCAACTGAGCAACCAGCACCTATACATTTCAAACTCCGCCCACAATTAGGGACTGGCTTCCCCACTGGAGAGCTATACGTCATGGCTTTAGTGAACCCTCTGTATACTACTTCTCTGGGGTTAAAACCATGTAATGAAAAATGATTGAATTCCAGGGAAGTTGGTGTTATAATTTTTGGTACAGCTACACTCTACGTTTATGAGTGATGGCAACGGCTTGGCGATTTTTTTTTTTTGGCGCACTTCTAATAGCGAGTTACGATAAATTAAGGCAACCCATCTTTCGTTACGGTTGCTGTGGTTTTCATGGCAACCTCGGCAAACGGAAACTTTTAATTTGCATTTTGAATATTCTAGAAAGTTCCGAAATCCGTTAGAATCGTTTGATTTCATTGATTCGTTAAAATTTTTTTCTTTCCTCCCATTGGTTATTTTGTTTTTAAAATATCCTTTGATAGCATTGGTCTTTTCAAATCGTTTTCTGTGAAACCATTGGTCCATTTATTTGTATTTTGACAGTTGTGGAATTATTATTTTATTATAATAGTTTTCACTAAAGGAATCAGTGTTTTGACCATTTTCGTTTTCATTATTTTTTCACGAAAGAATTCTGACGTTATCAGGTTGTATTATTTCTTGCTTTTTTTCTCTTGTAAATCTTTTTATTTTCTAACATGCCCACTGTATTTAGTGTAATTGATAAGTTTCAGGGTATTCTAACCCACCATTCGTTGCTTAGTTTCTCTGTTGGTTCACAAATCTGTTTTGATATGTGCTTAAGCTTACTACGTTTTGTGAAAGTTTTTAAAAAATATACTTTTCAAAACGTTTTGAAATGTGTTTAAAAAGTGTGTTGTAAAAAGAAAAAAATTTCTGACAGAAAAAGAGTTGGGAAATAATTATTTCCTTGGCGACTTTATATGTGCGCCAAAAATATCGCCGAGGCCGTTGCCATCGCTCATGAACGTAGAGTGTAGCTGTTCCTAATTTTTAATATTAAAACCGTGAAGGTTAATGCGCACGTTCAAAGAGTTACTGGTTTGACCAATATAACCCATACCACAGAGGCTGCATCTTAAAAAGTAAATGACAGTAGAGGCTTTTCAGGCGGGCGAAGTAGAGTTGTCGATAATGTTAGACTCATCCAACTGAGTCTTACAACGTTTATCGCTGGATTTAGAAAATTTAAGTTTACTCGAAGAGTCAAAATTATCAACGTTCGGGTAACAGGATATATATATATATATATGGATATATAGATGGATATATATATATATATATATATATATATATATATATATATACACACACACACTGCTGGCCACCGTAAATGCAACACCCTAAAGGAAGCATGCAAATAATATGAAATTTACAACATGCATTAGCGGAGGTGAGATATGCAAATACAAATACAAATATTGACGACCAGCTACAGGCTCAAGCCCAACAAGGCTGGTCCTTTGTTTATGAATTCCCCAATTCCCACTGACTATCCAATTGTGTCTTAAATTCATACACTCCCTTTGAATTAACTATATTTTCAGGCAACGCGTTCCAACTGTCTATTACCCTATTAAAGTAGTAGTTTTTCCTTAAATCCCGATTAAAATGTGTCTTATTCAATTTATACCCATGGCCCCTTGTTCTGTTATCCCTATTGAAATTTAAGCCCTCTGTGTCCCCTTGTTTTACAAACTTGAAAAGCCGAATCAAATCCCCGCTCCTTCTTTCCAGTGTATACATGTTTAGCTTACTTAAACGTTCATTATAGTCGAAATTTGCTAGCCCCTTTATTATTTTTGTAGCTCTGTGCTGAACCCTTTCAATTGATGCTATGTCCTTTCTCATATATGGAGCCCAGAATTGTACAGCATATTCTAGATGTGGTCTTACTAAACCCTTATATAACGGCAAGATTATATTCTTATCCCTTGAAGTTACAGTCTTTTTAATATACCCCAATAACCTATTAGCCTTTTTACCCGCAGCTGAACATTGGTGACCCATTTTAAAATCCCTGTGAATTATCACCCCAAGATCCTTGACTGTTTCTCCCTCCTTTACCTTTACTCCCTGCAGACAGTACTCGGCTCCACTGTTCCTGTAACCCATATGCAGAACTTGACATTTCCCTACATTAAATGACATACCCCATTTTACAGCCCATTCGGATATCTTATCAAAATCCCCTTGTAAATTTTCTATCTGTAACTTGGTATCCACTGCCCCCCATATTTTTAAGTCATCTGCAAATATACTGATTCTATTCTTTATCCCCTGACCAATATCATCTATGAAAATTATAAATAAAATTGGTCCCAAAACTGATCCCTGAGGCACCCCACATATAACTTCTGTCCACTGTGAATAATTTCCTTTTACCTGCACTCTCTGCTTTCTACCCAATAACCAATTCTTTATCCATATTAATGTTTTTCCCTGAATCCCCAGCCTTTCCAATTTAAACAGTAATGCCTCATGAGGTACTTTATCAAAAGCCTTTTGAAAATCTATGTACATGATATCCACACTGCTCTTATTATCCAGCTCCTCAGTAATTTTTTCGTAGAACTTCAAAAGGTTTGTAGAGCAAGATCTGCCATTCCTAAACCCATACTGATTCTCTGATAACAGTCCCCCCCCCTCCTCCAAGTATAACATTATATGCTTTTTTAACAGAGATTCAAATATTTTGCAAATTACTGATGTTAGACTTACTGGTCTGTAGTTGCCCGGATCACTTTGTATTCCCTTTTTGAAAATTGGAGTTATGTTGGCTAACTTCCAATCCATTGGTACCCAACCTGTGCTATATGTTGAATTAAATATCGTGTGAATTACTTCCCCCAGTTCTTCCGCGCATTCCACTAGTACTATCGGATAAATATCGTCTGGCCCTGGTGCTTTAGATGGCTTAATTCTTTTCAACTGATGTACTATTTCTTCTCTGTTGAATTTGCATTCTTTAATTATACCCCCTGCAAAGGCTCCATCCTTGGGATCCTTTTTTAAATTATAGTTACCATTGAAAACCCCCAGAAAAAAGTCATTTAACACATTTGCCATTCCCACCTCGTCTTGAATTAATTCACCTCCCTTCCCCTCCAACGGGCCCAGTGTAGTACTAAATTTATTTTTACCACTTGCATATGCAAAAAATTCTTTTGGGTTTATATTTATTTCCCTTGCTAATTTTTCCTCCAAGGACACCTTTTGCTTCCGACTAATAGTTTTAAACTCCTTTCTGGCTTTCTGATATGCCTCCTTGTCCCTGTCGTTACCAGTGCTTTTATATACCCTGTATGTTCTTTGTTTTAATTTTAAAGCTTTGTGTTTCCCCTGAAAACCACATAGGGAGCAATTTTCTAGATTTTCCTTTTTTCCTGAACGTTACATGTTTTTTTAACACCCTGTCTAACTTATTCTTGAATTCCTCCCATTGTTCAGAATGATGCGGTACTAATAATCCCCCTTTGAATGTGTCCTTTAACTCTTCCCTTATCTTATGAAAATTTACCTTTCTGAAATTTGGAATTATCCTACTATTGATTGTGTATGCTGACTGAAAATGTATACTTAATCTGATACTTCTATCATCACTTTCTCCCAGTGGCTCACCTATAACCAAATCCTGCACCCTATCCTCATCATTGCTGAAAATCAAATCCAATATTGCATTGTCCCTAGTATCCTCATACACCATCTGGTACAAAAAACAATCCTGTATCACTTCCAAAAATTCTGCCCCTTTCACATTTGTAGCTTGATTGTTTGTCCAGTCAATATTTGGATAGTTATAGTCCTCCATTAAAATTAATTCTCCTTTTTGACATGCTTCGTTTATCATATTGCACATGCCCTTTTCCTACTCTTCACTACAAACAGGATGTCTAATGATTAGAATTTCAGCGCAGACGCACATCACGCGCACCTGTGGCGCCACTCCAAAGAGCTATTTAAGGCTTGGAGATTTCGACGATTTCAAGTACGGCAATTGTGTTTTTTTTTTTCAAAAAAACGATCAATTATGTCTTGTAGAAAACAGCGATTATCTTTTGATCAAGTATCCGAGTTCGACAGAGGAAGTATAGTGGCCTACCGAGATTGTGGATTATCTTTCAGGGAAATCGGTAGTCGTGTTGGACGAAACCAAACAACTGTAATGCGGATATGTGATCGTTGGATGCAGGAGGGTACGACGTGTTCGATCGCATCCACCTCAGTGCACCACTTCACGTGATGGCAGACATATTGTGCGTATGGCAGTGACGGATCGCTCAGCCACATCACGAACCATAGCACAGCACATTCAGTCTGTAACGCATCATCCAGTGTCTGCGCGTACCATTCGACGCCGTTTACAGCACAGTGGTCTGTCTGCAAGACGTCCATTGCTTCGTCTACCATTGACGCAGAACCACAGAAGTCTCCGCCGCATATGGTGCGATGAAAGAAGGATGTGGACGGCAGAATGGAATGAAATTGTCTTTACTGACGAGTCACGCTTCTGTCTGCGACACCACGATGGTCGGATTCGAGTCTGGACACACCGTGGAGAGAGGATGCTGAACAGCTGCGTTATGCACCGCCACACTGGTCCTGCACCGGGTATTATGGTATGGGGCGGTATTGAATATCACTCTCGCACTCCTCTAGTACCCATTGCCGGTACTTTAAACAGCCAGCACTACATCTCCGAGGTGTTGGAGCCAGTTGTCCTTCCTTACCTTCAGGGCTTGCCCACAGTCATATTTCAACAGGATAATGCGCGACCACACGTGGCACGCATTGTCCAAGGGTCCTTCGTCAATCGCCAGATTGAATTGCTTTCCTGGCCAGCTCGCTCTCCGGATCTTTCTCCGATGGAAAACATGTGGTCCATGGTTGCTCAAGGATTGACCCAGATTACATCCCCAGCTGCCACACCATATCAACTTTGGCAACGTGTGGAAGCTGCTTAGTCTGCTGTTCCCCAAGAACACATCCGAAGTCTCTTTGAATCAATGCCGAGGCGTGTGGCAGCGGTGATCTTCAACAATGGCGGCTACTTTGGCTACCGATTTTGGCAGGAACCACACTTCACAGAAGTCTATAAATTTAATCATTTGAAACTTGGTCAACATGCTATCTACAAAATAAATTTTGTTGTGATATCTCTTGTCTTTCTTTGTGTTGCAATTTGGGTGGCCAGCAGTGTGTATATATATATGTATGTCTATAATATATTTATATCATTCAAATACGCAAATGAACTTTCGTTTTCTGACACAATGTAATGTTACAAAAATGCAATAACACAATGTCCGAAAGTCATTAGGCTTTGGGAAATGCCAAAGTTGTGTAACATACAGGCCAGCAATGTCCAAAATCTGTAACCTACATGAAAGCAATGTCAAATACATGTAACCTACGGATCTTGAAATTAAATTTTTCATTATTTTTTTATAGTAATTTTGGAGAACAGTTCCTGTGTTTGAATGATTGTATATTGTATTCTAGGCCTGGTGGATTTGTCGTTCACGGTAAGAAGGCGATTAGTCGCCATATATGGTAACCTTCACTTTTTGCTGGTTTTCTTCACTTTTAGTTTTTTTTGAATGGTAATCATATCGGCAAAATTTCTTTTTTTCCCCTCACATCCACGCTCTGAATGGTTCAGATTCGTATTTTTTCGTTGTTTAATTGGTTATCGCTTGTTTACCGCGTTTGTTTAAATGATATTATTGAGTTGGACGCTATTTTATCGTTTCTACGGTCGAATTGTTCTAGTGCCTTCTTTTTTACGTTGCTTTGGATTTTTTGTTCATTTTCGCTTTCGTTGGAGTTTTGGATTTTACCCTCGATCAGGTATGGCAGTAGATGGTATTACTAACCGTTTAAGTTCTTATTCTTTTGCAAAAATGTTTGATGAAAGGGAACAGCTACACTCTACGTTTATGAGTAATGGCAACGACCTTGGCGATTTTTTTTTTTGGTTTACTTCTAAAATCGCCAAGGAAAGAATTATTTCTCAACTTTTTTTCTGTCACAATTTTTTTTCTTTTTACAACACACTTTTTAAACACATATCGGAACATTTTAAAAAGTATATATTTTAAGAACTTTCACAAAAAGTAGTAAGCTTAAGCACATATCAAAACACATTTATGAACCAGCAGAGAAGCTAAGCTACGAACGTTGGGTAATAATACCCTGAAACTTATCAATTACACTAAATACAGTGGGCATGTTGAAAAAGAAAAAGATTTACAAAAGAAAAAATGCAAGAAATAATACAACCTGATGTCAGAATTATTTCGTAATGAAAACAAAAATGGTGAAAGAAACAATACTCTTAATCCTTTCGTGAAAACTATTATAGTAAAATAAAAATTCCACAACTGTCAAAATACAAATAAATGAACCAATGGTATCACAGAAAACGATTTTAAAAGACCAATGCAATCAAAGGATATTTTAAAAACAAAATAACCAATGGGAGGAAAGAAAAAATTTCAAACGAATCGAAGAAATCAAACGATTTTAACGGATTTTGGAAGAACTTTCTAGAATATTTCAAATGAAAATTGAAAGTTTCCGTTTGCCGAGGTTGCCATGAAAACCACAACAACCGTAACGAAAGATGGGTTGCCTTAATTTATCGTAACTCGCTACTAGAAGTGCGCCAAAAAAAATATCGCCAAGCCGTTGCCATCACTCATAAACGTAGAGTGTAGCTGTACCGATGAAAGTATACATGATCCGGAGAGCATGAAAGTTATTGAATGGTGCTAGAAAGTTAATTTGATTGCTAAGAGTGTGAAATGTCCTGAATGTTGGAATGAAATGGCTTTAAAATTAAGAAAGGATTTGACTAATAGGTATGAATGGAGATGTACAAAGGATGGGCATTATAGAAAGAGATCTGTGCGAAAGGATTCATGGTTTGAAAGTAATCATTTGCATATTTGTAAGATTCTGTTGATAACGTGGTACTGGGTGAATGATATTTCAATTAAAAGTGTTATGAATGAGATAGATGTGGCAACACATACTATGACTGATTAGTACAATTTTTGTAGAGAAGTGTGTGTGGATGCTTGCTTTTGTGAGGATTCATTGATGAAGGCCATCCATTGATCCTCCCAATGTGAAATCTAAACCCCCGACGGAGATCGCCGAGAGGCACAGGTGCGAACCACTGCGGACAATGGAGAGTCGCCAGTCTGTCTGGACTATTGACACTAAGACGACAATAAGAAGTCGTTCTTCTACGCCTTTATTTATTACTATCACCAGCTTGGGTTGAAACAGCCGAGAGCGGTTAGACGACCCGACGCCAGATACGAGGCCAATGACAGACCCAACGGAGTGACATCAGAGCCAACCAGGACCAATCGAGGACCAGCCCCGCCCAGCGGCCGGAGCGCGCTAAAATCCGAGCCGAGGAATTGTGAGAAGAAAAATATCAGTTTGACTTGATCTCATCCTGAGGTGCGTCGTTCTCAGAGACCCTTACAGGTCGACCAAATTTCTCCCCTTTTGAGAAGTTATTTTGGAGTTCGGTGTGACCTCGCCCTGAGAGGACACCAACTCAGAAGCCTTGAAAGGCTGAACACTAAAGTCCCCGCGACTTTATTTGGAAGGAACATCCTAGAGTCCTGGTGTAGACCGTCACCAGACGTCGGTGTGGATCTGTGTCGCCGACGAAGTGATCTCCTCCCGAGATAAATTTGTACGAGCGTAGTGCCGTTATACTACTCTAGAACTGTTCTTCGGTGTAGACTTTCTTCTGCTGGAGACTTTTCTTCTGTTAGTTAGAATTGAGTTGAGACAACCTGTCCGATCTAATTATTACAGACCTATGTCTAATTTCCGAATCGTGCACATAAATTATTAATCAAGAAAACTGTTAATAAATTCTTATATTAATTAAGCTAGACTGTTCTCTGTCGATTCTTCATCTGCACGCTACCCAGAGAATTCATTACACTTTGAATTTAATGTTAAGATTGGAGGAGAAGGAAAGACGGTTGAGATTAATGAGATCAAGTTTGGCAAAAGGAAGTATAATAGGGGTCAACGAGTGGAAGGTCAATGGGTACAGCTACACTCTACGTTTATGACTGATGGCAACGTCATTGGCTATTTCTTTTGGCGCACTTCTAAAGTCGCCAAGGAAAGAATTATTTCTTAACTCTTTTCCTGTCACAATTTTTTTTCTTTTTACAAGACACTTTTTAAGCACATTTCAGAACGTTTTAAAAAATATATTTTTAAAAAACTTTCACAAAAAGTAGTAATATTAATCACATATCAAAACACATTTGTGAACCAGCAGAGAAACTAAGCTACGAATGGTAATAATACCCTGAAACTTATCAATTACACTAAATACAGTGAGCATGTTGAAAAAGAAAAAGATTTACAAAAGAAAAAAAGCAAGAAATAATACCTGATAACGTCAGAATTCTCTCGTAAAAAAATAATGAAAACAAAAATGGCCAAAAAAACAAAACTCTTAATCCTGTCGTGAAAAAACTATTATAACAAAATAAAAATTCCACAACTGTCAAAATACAAATAAATGGACCAATGGTATCACAGAAAACGATTTAAAAGGACCAATGCAATCAAAGGATATTTTAAAAACAAAATAACCAATGGGAGGAAAGAAAAAATTTCAAACGAACCAATGAAATCAAACGACTTTAACGGATTTTGGAAGAACTTTCTACAATATTCAAAATGAAAATTGAAAGTTTCCGTTTGCCGAGGTTGCTATGAAAACCACAACAACATTAACGAAAGATGGGTTTCCTTAATTTATCGTAACTCGCTACTAGAAGCGCGCTAAAAAAAAAATCGCCAAGCCGTTGCCATCACTCATAAAGGTAGAGTGTAGCTGTACCACAATTTTTGTAGAGAAGTGTGTGTGGATGCTTGCTTTGAATTTAATGTTAAGATTGGAGGAGAAGGAAAGACGGTTGAGATTAATGAGAGCAAGTTTGGCAAAAGGAAGTATAATAGGGGTCTACGAGTGGAAGGTCAATGGGTATTTGGAGGACTTGAAAGAGGTACGGATAAATATTTTATTGTTGTAGTGAATGATAGGAGTAAGACTGTTTTGGCTGAAATTATTCACGAAAGAATTTTGCCGGGAACTACAATATTGTCCGACTGTTTTAAGTCTTATGCTGCTATCGGTAACCCGAAGGACGAGGAGTTCAAGGGTTATCGATTCCAGCATAACATTGTCAACCATAGTCAGCACTTTAAGGACCCGGCTACAGGAGTCCGTACCAATGCGATCGATGGTACGTGGGGTGCCGTCAAACGAGCCCTTAAGGGATCCAACCACGTTAAGGGTCAGTTTGAAGAATACATCTCGCCGAATACTTCTGGTGGCGTAATCACCTGGGTACAGAGATACAAAGAATGTATCTTGCATTTCTAGAGGAAATTGCGAAAATTTACCCCTTACAATAGAAGGTAAGTTTAATTTTCTTTACTTTTTATTGTTTATTTGTGCATTCCTAGTTTCCGTATATGCAAAGGTTCACAGTGTGGATTTTACTGATACGGAATTTGGCCGCCATCTTGATTTGACGACAAAAATTAGTTGGCGACAAACGTCTTGCCGTGAACAACAACTCCACCCTAGACCTATAAACAATATACTAAAAAAATAGTGATTTTAAATTTCAAAAATTACTCTGTTATTAGTTAACATTTAGTGGGCGTGTTCATAAAAGCGATTGAATCGCACCCAGTTCTGCGGTTATTCGAATGAGTCGTTCGTTAGCCTCTCAGTTATTTCTAGTGCGAATAACTGGTCGATTCATAAGCCACTGGATACGAGAAAAAAATCGTTTGAAATGAACCGAGATTGTACTTAGTTTGGTCCAGTTCTGAAGATGGCGTCCGACTAACAAGTGATTGTTATTGATATGTACAGGTGGAGGACAAAATAACACAAACACCTGTGAAATAATGGAAAATCTTTATTAATAGGGGTTGGACCACCCTTTGACTGCAGTACAGATTTAATGCGACGTGGGATAGATGCATAAAAGACATGGACAATATTTAAAGGAATATTAAGCCATTCCTCCTGCAGAACGGTCTCTAATTCCGAAAGTCCGGATGGAGGTGGAAATCGGGAACGAAGTTTGGACTCCAAATATTCCCATAAATGTTCAATAATATTCAAGTCCGGAGACTGAGGGGGCCAGGCGAGATGTTCAACTTCATCGTCATGCTCTTCGAACCATTCTTGAACACACCTAGCAGTGTGGATAGTGGCGTTGTCGTCTTGAAAAAGCGGTCGCTCTCCAGGGAATACAGTGCGGACAAAAGGATGGACATGATCCCCTAGAATGCTTAGATAGTGATTGGATGTGATCCTCCCATGCAGAATAAGTGGCCCAAGACCGCGCCAATATATCGCACCCCATACCATAATGGAGTCACCCCCATGTTTCACAGTCGGCAAGAGGCATTCAGGATTAAACGCTTCTCTGGGCGTTCTCCAGACATAAACGCGTCCGGTCGTCTGAAATAGGGTGAATGACGATTCATCTGACCATATTACATGTTGCCACTGCTGTGGGGACCAGTTTTTGAGATCTCTGCACCATTGGCGTCGCTTGAAAGCATTAGTTGCTGTCACCAAGTGTTTACGAATTGCTACTCTGCCATAAATGTTCGCAGCATGAAGTTCCCTTTTGACAGTTTTTGTTGAAACGGGGTCCTGGAGATGACTGTTCATTTCGGATGTTATCTCGGATAACGATTGCTTGTGCTTTCGGGCTACTATGCGCTTCAAGACCCGTCTATTCCTATCAGCAAGCTTTGAATTTCGTCCACTGTTGTCCTTTGAAGACGTCGTCTTAGCCTCTTTCACGTACGCTGTCATAACGGCTGATACCGTACTCCTTGCAAACCCCAAAAGGTTTGCTGTTTCCGTAAACGATACTCCACCTAAACGCGCTCCAACAATCATTCCTATTTGGAACTCTGACAGGTCTGACATTTCAACTTATCACAGACAGTTCGATAGACGCATGCAACGCAGATGACTGCTGTTGAGAGACTGATACCTTCCTCTTCACGCCCACTAGGTGGCAGACTTCTGTTGCAGGTGGCGCGACTGTACTACAGGTGTGAAATACGTCATACTTTTTCACAGATGTTCGTATTATTGTATCCTCCATCTGTATGTGTGCTCACTGCTCAATGCAAGTTGTTGGGATCACTCGAGAAAATAACGTCAAATGCCTTCATAACAGCAATCCAAGTAAGTGCTTATATTGTTTTTATTTAAATTATTATTAATTTTAATGTATATTCATGAAATATGTAGTTTAAACCGTGTAGAATACGAATGACATGTAATTATTTTAGTCATGTAATTTATAAATAACATTTCATAGTACTTATTTTTATTGTTAGAAATTGAATGTTTTTGTCTTTTTAATCTACCTTCATATTTAAAATCACCCAAAAAAACTGGTTTATTACTGAAACTTGCAGGTTTCACCAGTGATTTGATCTGTGTAACTGAAATTAATTTATACATGAAAAATTACTTTATTTAATAGCCTATGTCAAATGAAGAATGTAGCAAGGCATTGACTATGATGAGACTTTTAGCCCTGTTGCTAGGTTCGATACTGTAAAGACTGTTTTAAGTGTTGCAGCTACTGAAAATCTTTGGCTTCAACAGTTTGACATTAAAACAGCTTTCCTCTATGGTGAACTTGAAGAGGAAGTCTTCATGAAGCAACCTGACGGCTATGAGGATAGCTCAGGACGTGTGTGCAAACTTGATAGAAGCCTGTATGGCCTCAAACAAGCACCAAGATGTTGGAATCGGCGTTTTGTGGAGTTTATTCAAGCCCAAGGCATGAACTGTAGCACAGCTGACCCCTGTTTGTTCTACCACAACAGTAAGTGCAAGAAACTGCTATTTGCAATCTATGTAGATGATGGACTGATAGCTGGGGCTGATGATGATCAAATTCTTGAATTTGTTCAACAATTGAGATCCGAATTCAAAATTACAGTGGGATCATTGGACTGTTTTTTAGGACTCCAAATAGAAAAGTTGACCGATGGATCCCTTTTTGTTGCTCAACGCACTTATGTGAAAAAAATTCTAGAGCGATTTAGAATGAGTGGTGTCAACTCTGTTTCAACTCCTTGCGAGAAAACTGAGCAAGTTGATACAGAATTAGGTGAAAAGGTCCCTTACAGAGAAGCTGTAGGCAGCCTTATGTATCTTGCCACAGCAACCAGACCTGACATTGCCTATGCAGTAAGTGTTGCATCTGAAAATCTAGACTCGCCACTGCTTTGTCATTGGCAAGCAGTTAAAAGAATTTTCAGGTACCTGAAAGGCACCATTGGATATGGTTTAGTATATCGAACAGATTACCACCCAGGTGAACTAGAGGTGTATAGTGATGCGGACTATGCTGGTGATGTAAAAACTAGGCGTTCCCGAACTGGTATACTATGCAAGTATGCTGGGGCTGCAATCACATGGAGCAGTCAGAAACAGAAAAGTGTAGTGTTATCTACAACTGAGGCTGAATATATAGCAGCCAGTGAAGCCACTAAGGAGGTTATATGGCTTAAGCGTTTATTAGGAGAGATTACACAGTTGAAATGTACACCAACTCTTCTGGTAGACAATGCCAGTGCAATTAAGCTTGCGAAAAATCCGGAATTTCACAAGCGCACCAAGCACATTGAGGTGAAGTTCCACTTCATTCGGGAAAAATATCAATCAAAAGTGTTGAACATGTTGATGGACGTAAACAAATTGCAGACATAATGACGAAACCTCTGGCTCGCTCTAAATTTGAGATGATGAGGACTATGTTAGGAATGGAAAGTTGAAAACAACTTTCAAGTAATTGTATTTATGTGATTTGTTTAGTATTGCCATTTATGTGATTTGTTCAGTATTGGTATTTATGTGATTTGTTTAGCATTGATATTTATGTGATTTGCTTAGTATTGATATTTATGTGATTTGCTTAGTACTGTCATTTATATTATTATTTTTTTAAATGTTAAGCAAATTTTTTTAATGCTAGTGTGTTTTGAGAGGAAGTATTGGAAATCAAAATACACTTCTAACTGTAACGGCAAGTACAGAAGAAGGCACTACAACTTCTTCTGTATTGTTGTCATCTTGTCTTGGAAGCCGCGCTATGAATGCTGCTGCATTTGTTTGTTCTTGAACCAATAAACTAACTGCCATACTGATAAATTGCTGCTTAAATTCATCACATTCGTATCATTTGCTACTTCTGTGAAATATTTCTTGACAAATTAATCCAACAATCTTGACGTCATTACATCTTATAATCATCACAATGCAAATGATTTTCATAGCTTAAAATCGCTACATATCGAATTTTCCACTTAAATTCTTAACAGTAGCTAGACTTAAGAATATGCAATACTACTGTATCCATACTTATTTGAAATATTTCTTGACAAAACAATTATTTTTTTATTCAATAAAGTCTTGAAGTTTTATTACATCTTATGATCTTGACAATGCAAATTATTGAAGTAAATTTGACAACCAGAAGCTGTCTTGTCTTCTCAACATTTAATGAAAGTAATTTATTGCTAGATGGGTAATCAGTAGCTACCGAGTTTAGTTCTATCTGTCTGGTTAAAGTGAGTATGGCATGAAATTAATCAATCTTCCAGAAGATTTAAAGCTTTACAGATATGATTTTTCTGTAATTTAATGGAATTTTTGTAATTTTGAGCAGATTTGTTTTTTGGTAATTTTTTTTTAGTTAACGTCGTACTAGAGCAACACAACGGGCTATTGACGACGGTCCGGGATCAGTCCCTGAAGGGAAAGATCCGAGAACAACACCTCGTAATTTTGAACCACGGTCAGATGACGAAGCAACACCTGAGCTGGCACCCCACTCTCCAAACTTCCACGCTAACCCAACGTGAGGACTTTCGGCCACTACAGATTTAAGGTGCACCAGCCGCCTCTACACCATACGTTTACAGACATCCATGCCCGGACCCGGATTCGAACCGGGAACCTTCCGATCTAGAGGCTAACACCTTAACCACTATACCGGTTGGTCGGCAATTTTGAGCAGAAGTTGTACCGCAGGGTTCATAGAAATCAAATTTTTTCAACCAATAGAACCCAGATTATTTTCATTTAAAGGTATAAATAAATATTCACTATGGGCAAATTGTTCTCCAGCCAATTGAGATAATATTTCATCAGTCTTATAGATATAATCCGTTTCTAAGCTCGTGGCAGCTGAAGTATTCGTACCACAAAGAATCATAAAAATCCATCAATAACACTGTCAGGAAAATTAGAAATTAATCAATCCCGGAATGCTTTGACAAAACAGAGATCCTACCTCCAGGGTTCTTACTACTGAAAGTTGGAAGGCTATATTGTTATATTGAGCACTTGGAAGTTTAGTGAAAAAAGTGAACTTGTGATCCAAGCCTCATCTAGAGATAGAAATATGGAAACGTTACACATTTAAAAATATTTTATGTGCAACATTATGGAGATTAATACCTGCATTGAACAGAACCTTCTGTAACAATTGTAGAATTCAGTTCAACGGCCTTGGGATCAGGTAGATCAACAGGTTGAATTAAACTATCAGATGAAGAATTGAGAGATGGAAACTGAGCAGCAGGTAAGTCATGGAAAACCTGTTGCTTTTCGACATCAAGCTTGCCACCTTCTTTTAGCACTGCAACAAAGAGTTAAATGCTAGATGAAAGTTTCCTTTCCTCCTGTAAAAAATGAAGGCCCTCCCTTACCATACTACCTGTCCAAGTGACTGGGATCTACAAAAAGAATTATTTTGCTTCTTTTGGCAGTAGAAAAACAGCCTCTGGTTTAGAAGATAATTTTTTGTGTTCACTTTCTGCAGAAAAAGTCTCTGCTTGTTTTTCAAGGGAGAGATAGTTATCGCGAGACAATAAGGCTGAAATCACAATGCACGTCTCTTGGTTACAGTTTATTATGTTTTGCAACAGGTCCTCAAATTTTGAGAACTATTTCTAAAGGCAATGATAGGTGTTATTGGTGCCTACATGAACAAGAATTAAGTCACCATTCTTTAAAGATGAAACCTTATTCGTGACACGTTCAATGGTGATTCCTGGAAAAGCTAGAACATGTATTACATTACCATGTAATTGTGATGGTAAATACTAATCTACGTATTTGACCATCGAATCCACACCAATAATTAAAACCTTCATAGTTGCAATACAAATTTTGGACAATTTACAGACAGAAAGAGCAATTAAGAGAAGGGTATAGAAACTAGTCAAAGAAAACAATCAAAAAAGACTGCAGCACAAATGCAATCACTCAATTTTTAAAATGCAAAATGAAGGCATAAAATAATTCAACAAAGAGTAAAAATCCCGAAAGCGAACAATGGAAACACAACGAGCGAAAAGCAAACAGAAAAAAATATTTGAGAACTGACATACACAAGAAATACAAAAATGAATATCACAAACAAAATAACTTTTGAAATAACAAAATATATTATGTAAGAAAAAGGATAAACGATTCCAGGGCTTCCAGGCAAGCTTCGCGATATCAAGGAGCGTAATCAAATCCACAAACAGGCACCGATCCTTCGTATTTCGTATCGTAAGCGACTGACGTGATTTTCCACTACAATGCATCGCAAACTTGGCTTAGATTTAGCTCCCATGCCAAAAAAGTTTTTGAGCCAAGGTGGCGAAATCTATAGCAACCTCCGAAATTCTATAGCAACCTAGTGTGCCCCTAGGCGCTGCATTTCGCACCCAAAAGAAACTTTCGAAATGAGTAGGTTTCCGTTTCATTATACTGGCGGAAGACGCAAATTTCATAAGCTGTGCGAAGAGATTTTGTTTGTTGTGGAAATTTTTCAAACATCGCGTTTTAGTTTGCGATTAAATCATTAGTTTATCCCTCAAACTTTTTTGCACTTGTTTGTTTGAAAGATTTTTGTGTGCTTTTGGTCCTTGATTTTTAATAGAATTCCTAGGGGAAAGATTTTTTCAAGACCAAATACACCGGCAATCTGTTTCCGTCAGATGCATATTGACTCAAAACACTATTGGGGTAAATATGAAATATAAAATTAAAGAGTAGAATGTGCATTTTCACTCACATGCAGCCATTAAAATGTCATCAGGAAGAAAGAAAGATCCAATATGAATTAAAACTAAGTGAAAATTCATATATTATTGCTGCTCCGTAGTTTTAGTAGCTGATTATTGCTCTGTCCTCTATTCTTCTCAGACTATAGTTTAGGTCTGTCACATACACTGTGTTAACTTGATCATGTAATTAACTGAAGAAAAACTATGTAGGATGTCAACTTGTGTTTTAAAGTTAAACAAATGTTTTACCTCTTGCTTTTATTTTGAAAATTCATTTTTTTTAATGTATTATTACCATGTAACAAACTATGATTTTTAGTAAGTAAATATTGATTGTTTACCTAAAATAAATATTGGTTTACATGTCTTGTCAACAACCAGTGGCGGACTAAACGGCCGCGTAAGGGCCCCGAAATACCTAAGGGGCCCCAAGTTCTTAGAATGTCTTTTAATTAGGATTCTAGAAAAGTTGTTACAGCGTGCATCTTTTCAATGTGTATCTTTAAGTGCGGTGAAAAGAGTTGTCAGCAAAAGCAGATGTTGTATTAGCTATAAAACTTGGTTTCACCCACATAAATGATGCTTTAACTGAAATTTGTAATTCTGAAGAAAAAAAGCTACCATATGGGAGGCGACTTCACTTCTGAAGAAAATGGACAAATATGAAACTGCCCTAATGACAGTTAATAGGAATACTATATGTTACAAAGATTAAATGCTACTAGTAAAAGTAAATCACTACAATCAGTGGAATGCAAACTATTAAGGGGACACGGTACCATTTAAAAAATTGTCTTCATTTTTTATAATAGAATTAAAATGTTGTTTTTCTATTGTTTTGTAAATAATAAGTTGATTTTCAAATAAAAAATCTTGTAAAATAAGCAATTTAAAAAAAATCAATTTTTACAATTGGTTTTGAATTTTTTTTAAATGCTACTTCTTTTTCAATTTTTATTATTTTGCTGCTAATTTTTTTCTCAACTTTATTTTAAATATACTTAACAAAACTGTGTATGTATTTCAATTCAAGATCATAGTTAATTTTATACAATTTTTTAAACTAAAATGATACAAAAACCACCAAAAAATGAAAAGTTTAATATTTAACTATTAAAAAAAAGATAAATATAGCACAGATGTGTAAATCCATACACAGTTTTATTCTAAAGACATAAGAATAAGTGGAAAACGTTTGGAAGCTTTTTCTTTGATATATAAAAAGCCTTGGCATTTTGAATACCTTTTTCTTTGATACATAAAAAGTCAATACATTTTTTTGGCACTGGTGCCAAAAAAACTAAAGCTGAGAAAAATGCTTTTAAAGTTTTAAAACCTCTATAGAAATTATTTACAAAACTCAGACCTATTTGGAATTGATATGTTGATTTCCATACCAATTCAAAGCATTTTTCACTCAAATTTAAATCTTTTAACTAAAATATAACCCATAAGAATAAGTTAATTTAGTTGAAGTTTAAAAACTTTTCATTTTCGACGCGAACTCAAAAGTTCATCAATACATAATATATCAGTTTTGAATATTACTTTTTTAGTATCCAGTTCATAATAACTTTACAAAAATTAAAAAAGCATTAATCAGTGTGTACATTAAAAATAGCCAGATTTATTCAAAATTCCTTCTTTTTTAGTTCAGTTTTTTGTCTACGTTGCTGTGCAGTTTTTATTTTTTTCTGAGTTAGTAAATAAACTGCTTTTTTCTTTCTTTTTCTTAACTATATTCTACAATAGTCTTTATAGATAGCAAGATGTTTAGAATGCACACTCAATGAAAGATTGTTTTCTTTTTGAAAACCTTTTAGAGTATCCACATTGAATTCTGTGATAGCATCACAAACAGCAATCTCAACACGTTGCAGTGATGCACAACTTTGCTTTGAGCACTTACTCCATGTAACACTGTGCAGGCTTACATTAGAGTTTTGTGTGGTATACCTTATAAAATGTAACAGTTCAGTTGAAGCAAGCCTTTGGTAAATTGGCAATATTTTTGCCAAATGCGATTCGTCGATTGGTGTTTTAATATGATTCATATGAGAACCAGGAATCTTCATTATATTGTTGCCAACATACTTTGAATTAAAAACCAAAATTTTTGTCTCTGAAGGTCGCACACCTACTTCGAAGCGTGTAATTTTTATTATGTCTTGGATCAGAAAAATTTCAATAACTTTTTAACTAAAGCAGTTACGCGTTAAAAATTTTGCACACTTATTTAGAAAGGTTGTAGCTCTAATTAAAAGCAATAAAATTTTTTCTTTATTTTGTGTAATTTTTTGCGTGAAACCACTTAAAGCGTGTAAAAAATTATTTAAGGAATTCTATGGGAAAAAAAAGATTAATTAATATGGCCATTCTGTATATAGAGTAAGAAATCGCAAACCGAATTGGCACTTCCAAAATAATTGACGAATTTGCAAGAAATAAAGCAAGACGGAAATTCATATAAATTTATTATTATTTTTTTTATAATAAATTTATTTAATGTGCTATGGTATGAAAGAAAATTTTGATTACTTTTCTGTTTTGTTAATAACTTAATGAGTTTTCTTGAAACTTTTTTTCTATCTTGAGTTTGAGGGCCCCGAAAATTTTACCGCTTGGGGCCCCCACTTGACTTGATCCGCCACTGTCAACAACTAAATTTTTTATTTAACAAATTTATATATAAGTATTATAAAAACACTGTGTAGGGCCTGCAGAAATTTGAATTAAAAAAATATGGGATGGTATGTAGTATCCGATACGTTACAACTTTCGAGCGATGTATTGCCAATTGTGGTAACCTTCCCGTTTTCGCGTTTTTCTTAGTTTTAAGGCAACCCTAGATATTTTCTCCTGACGATAATAAACGGGTCTCATGATTGGTTAAGGAAGAAAATACGCTTTTCCACTTTTATTTTTAATGTAGAACGGAATTAAAATTTAGACAGTCTTTGAAATTGTTGGGTGCATATGAATTTTGCTCTTGATTTATAAAATCGACTTGTTTTATTAATTTTCAAAATTTTTAGGATAAGTTTGGAAAGCAGATTGTAAGTTACAATTTTTTAAATTTGTCACTTTATTTAAATTTCAATTAAAATTTCGAAAAAAAATTTGGATTAAATTTGATTTTTGAAATTGCAGATTGGAATTTAGAATTTTTTTCCCCTTTTGGTTGCTCATTTCCCCTTAGTTGATTTGATATAGCAGTGGATAGTGTTATTGAACGTTAGAAAATGTTTTTTTTTTTTTTTTTTTTTGCAAACATGTAGTAGCTTGATTGGGAAGAAGGTGAAATGTCTTTCATGTGAGAATGATATGATTTTAACATTGAGAAAGGATGCTGGTGATAGGTAGGAGTGGAAATGTAGAAAGATAGGACAAAAATTTGGCAAAAGTATAACAGGAGTAAGAAATTGGAGGGTAAATGGGTGTTTGGAGGACTTGAACGAGGGACGGATAAATGTTTTATGGTTGAGGTGAAAAATAGGAACCAGAAAGTTTTGGCTGAGGTAATTCAGAGCTGAATTTTGCAAGGAACTACAAAAATTTCTGACTATTGGAAGTCATATGCTGGTATCAATACCCGAAGGACAAAGAGTTCAAGGGTTATCGATTCGAGCATATGACTGTTAACCATTGTCAGAATTTCAAGGACCCGGCTATGAGGGTAAGTTTGATTTTTGTTTAGCTTTTGGTTATATTACAAACACTGGACTATGCTTGGGTGGGCACCCAATACGGTGACTTATACGCATGGAAGCCAACGGTGAAAGGTCCTCGCCGGCCCCGGAGGGGCGGCGAGGTAGCCGGCAGGCGGGGATCGCGCGTTATACGCTGTGACTTATCTACAAACAAATTTCTCCCGGTATACTGGTTTAAACGCATTGAAACCTTAAGCGCAATACGCTTTGACTTCTCTAAAAAACAATTTCCTCTTGTAAAGTCGTTACAATAAAAATATTTGTCTTGCTTTTCCATATATGGCTCTATAACCTGGAATATCCCCATTGAGTTGCTCACATAATGCTTATTGCTAGAAAAATTGTGAAAAATTATTTTTTCACACTTTAGGATAGCAGAAGAATTTTTAGATTTTTGGTTTCTCATCAAAAACCTTTGTGTGGATTATGATTACAGAAAAGAACTACCTTATTAAAAAAAGATTTCTTGTTTTGAATTTTCTATGCATTGCAAAGTTTCTAATTCAAAATTGATGAAAATCCGGACGTTTTAAAAAAATCACGTTTTTTTTTATTATTATTATTATTATTATTATTTTTTTTTGAATTATATTTTTTAAATTTTTTTTATGTAATATTTTTTTTTTTAAAGTGACAAAACTAGGATGAAATTGACGCAAAATTGCGTACATGTTCGGAGAAAACCAGACTGAAATATTAGAAAATTTTCAAGTGAAATTTATATTGCTTTTTTCTTAATTTTTAAACAAATTATTATTATTATTTATGCACTGTATGCAAAGGTTCACGTTGTATATGGCGGCCATCTTGGAATTGCTTACATCGGCCGCCATCTTGATTTGGCGTAAACAATCGCTTTGGCGGCCTAACGTTGCGGATGCTACCACTCCACCAAAATATGATTTAAATTTTTAAAAATCCGGTTAGTTGATTTTTTTTTTAAATCTTGATTTTTTTACACCCTGGTTACAGCACTGGAATTGTAACATACCGATTCATGGGTCGAATCCACTACAAGAGAAATTTGGGGGATTTGTTTTTTTAGAAATGATAATTTTTAACAAAACAATCAAATTTATTCTCTTTTATAAAAATTATTTTAAACAAGCTGTGTTTTTTATTTTTCACAAAACTAAAATTTTAAATTTATCTCTCTTCTTTATATATTTTTCCTTTTTATCTCAATTGAATTTTCTTTATGAACTGTAACTACTACTATAATCTATTAGAACTATAGACAAATTGTATTTTTGAAGAACAAAAATTAATCTCATTCAAATTATTTAATTTTCTATACCGCATATATTTTCTGCAATTCTAAATTTGTATCAATCATTTTTTATCTTTATTTTTACATCACCTCGTATGACTAATCTTTTATTCGACTACTCTTGTATCAAGATACCCAGGATGATAACAAGGTATTTGTTTGCATTCGAATACTCTTGCAACTGAATACCTTTGATTCAAGTACTTTGTAACTGAATACTTGTATGTAAATGCCTTGATATATGAATACTTGTGTGCCCATATGCCAGTGCTCGAAATAAGTCACGGTAACCACACCCTGGTACACCACGGCAAATGCTGTGAGCTTACCTTAAATCACTGTTTTGCTTTGAGTATTTGAAACCAAATGTTTCATTGTTTCTCTTTCAAATACCAACTATTAAAAAAAAAAACCTGGGCTTTATTGAGGATAAGTGTATATTAGAGGTGCACATCTTGCGCCCCGTGGGCCACTCGCACCGCGGGCCACATGCGGCCCGTAAACTCATTTTGACTAAACTTCCAAGGGGATTTAAGTTAAGAAGCAAATTGACTGACAAACATTTAGAATCAGTGTTAAAAGTTTCTACTAGCATTTTTTACTATACATATTAAGTGTAATAACAGCTGTATATAATTGGGTAGTAACACTTCATTGTGTCTGTGCTGTAACTTCATTTGCGGCCCCCCATGTCTCAATCAACGGTGCGAGTGGCCCTTCTCCCAAAAAGGTTGTGCACCCCTAGGCTTTCACATTTTAAGGCTGATCGAGCAGTTCAGAAATGGTTTTGTGCATGTGATCGCAAACCTTGTTTTTAGCTATGTAGTTATGTAATAACTGCAATTTTCTCTAGCCTAATTATTGACTGATGCCTTAATAAACATGATAATAAGGAAATAAACGTGTCTACAATATATTATTTTAGTGTTTCTTTTTATCTCAGAAGTATTTTAGGGTTTCTTAATGAAATTGCAGAAAGCTTACAAAAAAAGTGAAGTATTTTTTTATTCTCATGGCATTATTCATTCAATTGGTTTAAACTTGAGCGAAAAATTTGCAAGTGCAATTTACCATTGTTACGGAAAGTTTAGGCTTTGAATTGTTTTGCTGTCCACTTATAAAAATTAAGCTGAATTGTTTCTGCTGCCCGCTTATAAAGCTCACAGCAATATTTGCTGCCAGCTACAAAATCTTATTTCGATCCCTGCCGTATACTTTGCAAAGAATCGAGTACACTGATTACTTTTAAGTATCGAGTAGATGAGTAATTTTGTATTCGAATGCTCCCGTCACCATTAAAAAGACAGAACTTCTTAAGTTAGTTTAATTTTGTCACTTGGGCTTTCTTTAACTAAAAATAAATTTCAAGGTAAAATTATTTTACTGCTAGAAAAAACAATGTTAGATTGCAATAATGTTTAAAATTAGCAATATTTTGTTTGACACATTTTTGGATAAATCAAGATAAAACTTTGTTTGTAAATTTTAAAATTAAATTAGATTTTTCAAAAAATAGAAATGAGTGTTCTTTTGCTTTCGGTTTCTGTGTTCTTAATTTTTCTGTTAATGAAAGACTTATCACTTTCTCTCCCAATTTCAGTGTCCTGGTAGTATGATTTGAGGCCTCTTTTGAAGAAAAGCAAACAATACCAAGAAACTCTCCTTTGAAAAGGTAAGTGATGAGGTGTGAAATTTACTGTGGAAAATTTCTAAGTGAATCAAACTTGATTCGACTCTCTTCAAAAATTCAGTGAAAAATTGAGAGCAATGTCTTAAGTATTACGTACCAATTGTTAAAATGTCCACAAAGCTGTAAAATAGGAAATTGTTTCAGTACTGTATCATGTTGTGAAGCTGAGGGACAATAGAATGGTAATTGGTTATGAATGCGACGAGTACAGAATGTATTTTGCTTGTAAAAATAATCTAAAACAACATCAGAGCTTCACACACAAAACTCCTCTGGAATATTACATGTTAAAACGTGCTACTAAGTGCTTTGATGTAACTCACATTTTTTGAAAACAGCACATGCAAGTGCATCAGGTAGACTATAGGATTCTGTTTTTACACGATAAATACGTATCTGAAGCATACATATAAAACATTTTTGGGTAAAAAAAGACATTGTATCCATGGAAAAAAAAGAAGATTGGTTATGGATCTAAATAATCAGTAAAATAATTTTAAAAGACATGAAAATATTTGTTTTAAGCTTATTATTTTATTTCAACAAAATGTAATATGTAAAGAAAATGTATTAAAGTAAATATGCCTTTGAAATGCTAAAATTCTTTGTGAACCAAAAAATCTGCTTTACTCATAACAAGATTTTTTCATTTTCTCTTTCTGACAAAGAACTGGAACACTGGAGAATAAACTGAAATATCATTGCTATGACTAGAAATGTTGTGGACATCGTTTTACTCTATTGATGAATTTCGTTCTGTAATCTAAGCCTTGTTATTTATAAAACATATATACATCTTGTTTGGGGTCTAAAATAAAAGTTATAAATTGGCTGAAAGACGGACACCGTAGGACATAGATGTGGACCAAATTCAATGAAAGCTTTGATGATGCATACATACATAAGTAGCTAGGCGTACACATTGGGAAATGAAAGCATGCATTTCAAAACACTCACTAATCATACAATCTATTTGGGCATACAGAAATTATACTAGTATGCCAAAAATAAAATAATAATTTTCCTTAGTGTTTTGGCAAAAAATTGGCTTGACAGTCTTGTGTTAAATCAAAATGACTCGCGTAGAAAGAGAATGAAATATTTATATTTGTGGAATTCGTGTTAAATCAAATTCATGTAAAATAGGTTCTTGCTAAAACAGAATTAGGTTTATGCAAGAAAACATTGCTTGTAAAAAGTATTTTACCAACACACAGACTACAGGTAAAATAGTTTTATTTCTGAAACATGCGACAAAGGGTTTTTGGACATTTCACATTTACGTTTGCATACTCACACTGGAGAGAAGTATGAATGTTTTTTTTTAAATCACGCTTGACATCGTTTTCTCAGACATGAGGCATCTTGCAGTCCAATATAGCAGAGAGGTGGCCCAGGAAGGTCAAGTACGAACGTCAAGCAGGGAGGGGCAACTGTAAAGGTGCTCCCCAGTCATCTGCTTAGTATTGCAGAATGAAGAATCAGCAAGTCATATCCTAAATAGATGGACTTGTAAGTAATGATTTTTTTAAATAGAATTTCGGGCATTGTTGATTTGTAATCATTTTGCCACTACAAGGCCAGAAGTGATTTCCACTTGTTTAGGAGCACCCAATAGGCGACCATCATTACCCCTAACAAAGACAAATACAATTTACATTCATGCCTGACCCGGATTCGAACCTTCTGATCCAGAGGCCAACACCTTGATCACTAGACCAGTTGGTCGAAAAGTAATGATGTTCGGTGATGACTCTAACCCCTTCAACTCTAGGAAGGAGGGAAAGCTGTGCTTGCTTCTGGTTATCAAATAGATGTCAAAGACTTTCCATCTGCCAACTCTCTAAGAGTAGAAATTCTTTTGTGTCAGATCTTGCCTCTGAGAATTCGCTTGACATTTTGAAGAGGAGTCGGGAGACAAGGTGCATGTAAAGTCGTAGCCTTGTTAGCCAACAAGTCGTCTTGCTCATTTCCATAAATGTCGCAATGGCTAGGAATCCATTGAAGGAGGATCTCTCTTCCAGTACCAAGAATTGAGTCTATATGCAGTTTACATTCAAACTCCATTTCTGATGGGTATAGACTATAGTCAGTAAATGGCCTGTATTGCAGCCTGAGAGTCAATGTGGAGGACAATGTTTTAGTGACGTATTTCATTAATAACTCTAAGGGCCATATATATTGCAAATATTTTGCTGTCAAAATTACGAATGTGATGTATATGGTAGCCTGTATGAGCTGTCATTGCCTTAGTTTTATTTTTTACAAAAACATAGTTAGCTTGCAGCAAATTTTAAAATTTGAGGTGCGCACTTGGTGTTCATCATTATGTCATATTTACAATTGCATTAAGTTTTTAAATTATTTTTTAGTAATTAGCATAAATAAAAATGTAATAAATTAATGATTTAGTATTTATATTTCCTACTAGCGTTCTGGCCAGCATGGCATAGCTCACGACAGAGTTTGGGCTTCGCATAAAATTCGGACTACCTGAGGTATTGATCTGGTGTAAAATTCTCCACAGATTTCATACCCGTTTAAATTTTTACTCTATCTTTAACGATCACGAAGATAGAAACTTAGACTAAAGAATAAAACAGAAATTAGCGCTAGTCAAAAATTTGTTTCGTTTCGTTTCGCTGGAATCGTTTGTTGTCGGGAAATGAAAGGAAAAAATAAATTTAGAATATGGTGATCTCCTTGCTGTTGCCATTCTAAGGAAAGCAAATAATAAATAAATGCCAATAAATTAACTCAAAAATTTTCTAGATTAAATTTAAAATTCAGACTTCAAGGTCTATCCAGTCACCTTTAGAACTAGTGTGCCAAATTTCATTACTGAAAGTCCTATAGTCCTATTCGTCGTTTCAAGGTATTGCATAGTGTAATCAATGGTTTTGAAATAGCTCTACCATGAATATTTGCCATATGCAGTTCATGCTGGATAGTGTTTGATGAAAGTGTTTCCTTTAGATGTGTGTTCATCTCAGATGTTATCTTGGATGCTGTCGTCTTGTATTTTTTTGCCACAATCCGCTTCAAAAACCTTTTTGTTTCTGTCATTCAGCTTCGATTTTCAACCACTGTTATGCTTTTTAAATGATGTTTTCCCCTGTTTAAAATATGCTGACATTACAGTCGATACTGTACTTCACACCAACACCTAGAAGGGTGGCCGTTATCGTTACTGAGGCTTCAACAAGATGGGCCCCAACAATCATGCCTCTTTCGAAATCCGAGAGGTCAGCCATAAAGCAATTTTAACACAGAAATATATTTCACAACCGACTTCTATCACTGGTAGTAGCAGACTGATGTGTATACTTTCTCATCTGCTAGGTGACACCCTACACCGCTGGAGGGCAGGAGTATACGAGAGGTTTTTTTTGGTTGCTATTTTTTCACAAGTGTTTATATTATTTTGTTTAACCCCTGTATATATATATATATAATTTCAAAAACGGGGGATTTTTCAAAAACATTTACAACAAAAATAAAAAATGAAGAAATGTTGATAGATTAGGGCTTCATCAGGGAGGAGCCTGATCCACCAACATTTCTTCATTTTGTTACCATTTTTGTTGTAAATTTTTTGGAAAACTGTTTTCTTGAAATTATATTGCTAAACATGATATGTCTGCAGCTTCAGCACGCTTGCATGGTTAGTTTCGTTTTCTGGTTTATTGCACCCTGGCTGTTAGATTCTTTGTTTTTTGTTATTTTGTGTGGTTTATGTTATATATCTACTATTATGTTTGTTTGTCTGTTTATTGCAGCAAAATCCTGATGATTCTATGGTACTTACAGCAATGAGATTTGGCACACAGGTAGTCCAAATCTTTTGCAATTTTTGGTCACAGCGAATTTTAAAATTCAATCTAGGGCATTTTAAAATGAATTGAATTATTATTGTTTTCTTTGGAATGATAACAGCATAAACATATAACAGATTCTAAATTTATTTTTTCCGTTTTAATTTTGTGCGGAGGAATGATTTTCCAGCAGAGGATAAAAAAAAGTTTTAACTTTAGTTATGTAGTTCTTTTTTCTATCTCCTAGACCATTAAAGATAGAGTAAAAATTTCAACAGATTTGAAATCTGCGGGAAAACTTCACATCAGATCGATACCTAAAAACATGATCTTCTTTAAATAAATAAAATTTTAAAATTGTATACCTTTTATATTTTTGCAAGAGAATGTGATGTCATGCTAACATTCGTATTCCAAAAATAAACAGATTGGTTTTTTTTAACGCGAAGGGCAGGAAATGCAGATTACATTGCCCCATTTCTTCTTCCATTTCAGCAGAGAGCAAAAAAAATTTAAAAATTTTGACTGGCATTGTATACTTTTTTTTGTAAAATCTGAATCGTTAAAGATAGATTGAAAATTTCAACGGATTTGAAATCTGCGGTAACTTGTACACCAAATTAATACCTTACATCACGTGCACAGGCTTACCATGCAGTGGCTAGTCATTGACATATGGTAGAGCAAACGGTTCTGAACCTCTCAAAGCTATCAGTTTGCAGAAGTAAAAAGGTGCGTTCAGAAGCAGAAACATCACAACCATAGGCAAGATTAACCCGAATGGTGTCACAAAAGCTTCGTACCTCCATGAAGCATGTTTAGAATCCCTGGCATTCCCTGCACAAAACGCAAATACGTAGATGCGCCGACACTCCCGTGCAAACTCTGCGAGCCGTCACATGCCGCCACACCGTTGTCTTCTTGTGTACTTTTTATTTAATTCTAACTATTATAATATTTTTTTGGTAAAAAACACAATCTACTTTACAATTGCAACATGTCCATGCACATATGATAAAGAAATGACCATTTTGAGAGGTTTTGTGTCTTGTGTGTACTCGCAATATGTTGTGTCAACATTGCTAAGGCAGGTGATTTTGAGATGTTTTCATGTAACTCTTATCATAGTAACTGTAACTGTGTTACAAGGAACTTCAACTAACAGAATGTGGCAACACTAAGAACGTTGAAGTAGACCTGACTGAATGTGGTAATTTGTATAACCATGTGCTTGTTGTGCTGTCTTACTATTATTCCAGATGTTTATTAGAATATAATAAACTTATTACAAAAGTCGTTCCATAAAAACTGAGAGTAAAATCAAGAAATATAGTTAAAGTAAAAATACATAATTTTTTTTCCAAATACCTTCCCTCAGATGATATGATATGCAACGGTCCTATCGTTCAACCCACTTTTCAAAACAAGTAGAGAAGCCTTTTTCTGGAAGCTGCTTCAAAGAACCCTGCACTGCTGAATTAACTTCAGAATCTGTATTAATTTTTCTTCCACAGAGCTTCTCCTTCATTGTCGGAAATCGCATGATGCGAGATCTGGACTGTAAGGGGGATGTGGCATGATTTTAATATTGCATATACCAAGATATTGCTGAACAGAAGTAGCGATATGCGGGTGAGCATTATCGTGATGTTATGTCCAATTCCCTATCATTTCATGTCGTTTTCTCGATATGTGGTGTCGCAAAATTTTCAAAACTGAAGTATAATATTCATTATTCACAGTAGTTTTTGGAGGCACAGCATGCTGATAGATTACACCTTTATGATCAAAGGAAATAATCATCATGACCTTTTCAGCAGATTTGGTTTGTCGGATTTTTTTCGGAGGCAGAGAATCAGTGTGTTTCCGTACACTTGTTGCGGACTTAGTAAGGGGATCAAAATGATGCACCCAAGTTTCATCACCTGTTAGACCTTAATCTTTAAGAAATTCGTATCATTTTGAAGCATCTGTTTCCACTCACAACATTGGTGTGAATTCTTTTTTGCATTTGTTCTTTAGTAAGGTGATGAGGGACCTATCTGGAACAAACATGGTGAAGCTGTAAATTGTTGCGTAGAATGCGAAATATCGACATTTTCGAAATGTTAGTTGATGCCTCTATCTCCTCACATGTCATTTGCCGATTTTCTTGCAAGATTGCCCACACAGTGTTAACATTTTGATTATTCACAACACTTTCTGGTCAGCCAGGCTTAAGAACCAGTTCTGTAGACAAACATCCTTTTTTGAAATCACCATGCCATCTAAAAATCGTAGACTCGCCAAAACATTTGTCTTTGTAAGCTTCTTTCATTAACTTAACTGTTTCTGGAGCTGTTTTACCCAAATGATCGCAAAATTTTATGGCAGAATGCATTTTGTTTTTTAACTTTGAATCACTCACCTCCATTTCTGTAGGGCAAATAAAGACAGTTCTTTAAACAAACACGAAACTAGGAAAATGATATCGTCTGCTTCATTTAGAATATTTATAATTATACAGTTAACAGTTTGAAAAAATCGCCTGCACTTTTATTTTTAGTTTTGCGGTGTTGCCACTACGTAAAAAATTCACTCTTAGTTTTTATGGTATGCCCTTAGTATTAATGAATGCCTTGTGATTGTTCCAATTTTCTGCCCTTTTCTTGGAGGCAAAGCTGAAGCCGTTTGCGCATATTTTTAGAGACACGTTTCAAGATACTGGGAGTGTCTTCTTGTATCCTTTGAGTATTGGTAAATTTCAGATCATCTGTTGTTTGCTGATTATCTTCATAAACTTCGTTCTTTAAACATCCCCCCAAAAAAGTCAGGGATGAGCAGATCAGGGAACGAGGTGGCCTAAAGTTTCTGAGTCGATCGCCAAAAATATCTTGAAGCATACCCATGGTGTCATAACTTGTATGGTAGGTTACAACATCTTGTTGGAACCAAGAGTCTCGTTCATTCACTCCTAATAATGCAACAAATTGTTGAATAAGTTGATATAGCGTATCTTTACTCAGTATTGCATCATTTGGATATTTATGTTGCCAAAATTCTTTACATCTTTCATATGGTTTACTATCAAAATAAGCCTCATACAGTGCAATTCTCTGTATGCGTGATACATTCATCTTGCAATGAAGAACAAAATGACGTGGAACTTTATTATCGCACAACTTGAGTGCGAGGAAAATCAAACGATAAAAATTAAAAGAGTTGATAGAACTTTAAGCAGACAAAAAATTCAATCATTAAAAAAAGCATGAGCAATAATTTTTTTTAAAGTTGGAGTACAGGAACTTTTAGGACACCCTGCACTTTACGCGAGTTGTAGCATTTAACCTGCGATAGTCCGTGCAGCTCCTGACACTCCGTCAAGCTCTATACGGCTACTATAAAATAACATTGCAAAACGTACATAACTATGTTTAATTTTATTGCTAACTTCCGAAATAGCAATTTTATAACATGTCTTTCTTTCAATTTGCATTTTACAATGTTCTTTACTTGTGTCGCACTAATTTTGCAATGGGTCAGTTTCCGTTCTCAAATTAGATACAGCCCCCTTAAAATGGAACCGCTTGTACTCTGTATCGTTTTCATTTTTACCTCACTTCGGGACCTTTTCCTTGAATCTACTTCATGTCACAGAAATTTCAAACTATCCTGAGCGAACCTAAACTGACAGTTTCACAGTCCATCATAGCATTCTGGACACTTATGATATGGTTTAATTAGGTTTATGTGATATATATTGTGTCTTTATTATGCCTCTCAGGCAGTTTAGTAGTGTAATTAGTGTCCAAAAATACTCCCGTAACAGTTACCGAACCAATCCAATTCACGGACATCTTATGGGACTTGGAGATTAACTGGACCATAACTGGGTCTCCTACCTTAAACTTTCTAGACACCCCATTTCGGTCGTACAATTGTTTCCTTTCCTCCTGACACTCCGTCACACACTCCACAAACACTTTTTCAACCTGTGATTTAAATTCAATACGTAATTTTGATTGGCACTCTCCTGTCCTAACCAGTTTTGATACACTCACGTATATGCCATACGCAAAATCTCCCCCCCAGTCACGACCCGTTTCGAAACAAACGTTTGCCATTTTTCAAGGTAGAGTGCAACATCTCGACACTATTCGATTCTGGGTGGCAAACCAGACTGGGATGCATACTTTTATGGATAGGAGTAATGATGTTAATGTGATGATGTAAATACTGTATATATTCTTAAGATTCTTGGAATAATATGAACGTAAATATATTCGCTCTTGGTTGTCTTCTCTTCTTGAGATGTTGAAGGATTTTTCGTTATTGACAATGATTTGACTAAATTTCACTTTTAATAAACAAGGACTTATTATATATTTTTTCAAACTTTTTTTTACTATGGTGCTTGAGATCCTACTTATAGTTACTGCTTTTAGTTAGTTGCCATTTTATCATTTATATTCCAGGTACCCAAAATATCTCAAATTGGCAGGGATGTGAAAGTGAATAAAGGTCTAGGAAATGTTGAGGCAGATGATATACGCCTTTAGTGTGATCAAGTAACTGGATTCCTATGTGTTCAAAATCTACTTTCGGCCAAACAGGGAAGGCTCGATTCTCACGAAGGCATGGAAATGCATATTGTGCAGTAAACTCAATTCGTATTAACCCATAAGATATAAAAGAAAGTTTCTTGCACATATGCTAGTTGTACTAGCCCCGGACGCCCTGAAATCCTGCTTTTCAATATACAGACAATTCATCACAAAGGCAACAAGATACAACATAAACCATTTCAGCATCAGCCAATTAAAGGGGTAGCCTTGTTATTCTGCAATAAAACACCTGTAGACACCCTGATGACATTCAGAAAGAGCTAAGAAAAGAATTCTTCATACGCAGGAATCAGTTCGTGTCTCACAGAAGGATATCTCCGAATCTGGTAGTTCCAGAAACGTATCGATAAGAAACACCAAAAGTCAATTGTTGGACAGGATCGTATGTGTACGTGCAGGACAACAAGCGTTCGAAAAGAAAATACTTTTCAATACTTCAGGAAATCTTCAAAAGAAATAAACAGCCCAAATGCACAATTTGCAATGATGCGTTAAAGTAAATTCCTATTGTATCAGCAGAAAGAATCTCATGCGTATTTTTCTTGGAGCTAATACATCAACTTCTGAAAAGTTTAAACCTACCACAAATATCCACAAAGTCCGATTGTTCCAATAAAGCATCAATGTCAGAAAATCAGAGAGAAACTTTTCTGGGTGCAGGTTACGGATGCGACCCATTAGGAGAACTGGGGGGTAATCATCAGGTACTCACCAATGGAGAAAAGACACTCCAATGTACTATTTGTAATAAAGTGCTTCAAAGTAAGAGGAGTTTGAGAAGACACATCAAATTGCACAGCGGTGATAAACCTTACGAGTGTGGTGTATGCAAGAAACTCTTTTCTGATAATTGGAGCTTAAGAACACATATGCAAATCCACACTGAAGAGAAGCCATATGAGTGTGAAATATGCAATAAACGGTTTTTGCTAAATGGGAACTTAAAAAGACACATGCGTATCCACACTAAAGAGAAGCCATATGAATGTGAAATATGCAAGATATGCTTTACGCGCAGTTCAACCTTAAGTAGACATAGGCTAATCCACACTGGAGAAAAACCATACGAATGTGAAATATGCAACAAACGCTTTTCGCACAATTCGAGCTTAAGAACTCATATGATAATTCATACTGGACAGAAGCCATACGAATGTGATATATGCAACAAACGCTTTTCACACAGCTTAAGAACTCATATGTCAATCCACACTGGAGAGAAGCCCTACGAGTGTGAAATATGCAAGAAACGCTTTTCGCGTAGTTCGTACTTAAGAAGACATATGCCAATTCACGCTGAAGAGAAGCCATACGAATGTGAAATATGCAACAAACGCTTTTTGCTGAGTTCGAGCTTAAGAACTCATATGCCAATTCACATTGAAGAGAAGTCATATGATGATGAGATATACCAGAAAAGCTTATTGCGTAGTTCAAGCTCAAGAACTCCTATGCGAATTCACAATAAAGGAAAGACATATGAGTGCAAAATATGCAACAAATGCTTTTCGCAAAATTCGACATTAATAACACACATGCGTACTCACACTGAAGAGAAACCATATAGGTGCGAAATATGCAGCAAACGCTTTTCGCAAAATTCGAGCTTAAGAACTCATATGCGAGTCCACACCGAAGAGAAGCCATATGAATGTGAAATATGTCAGAAAAGCTTTTCGCACACTTCAAGCTTAAAAAGACATATGGCCATTCACACTAGAGAGAAGCCATTCGAATGTGAAATATGCAACAAACGCTTTTCGGAAAGCTCGAACTTCAAAAGACATATGGCTATTCACACTAGAGAGAAGCCATTCGAATGTGAAATATGCAACAAACGCTTTTCGGTAAGCTGGAACTTCAAAAGACATATGCTAATGCACACTACAGAGAAGTCATAGGAATGTGGAATTTGCAACAGCTATTCGGAAAGTTCGAACTCGAAAAAACATATTCCTACCTATTTGAAAGAGAAGTCGTACGAGTGTGGATTATGCAGCAATTGATTTTCATACATTTCGAACACATGAGAAACCACACTGAAGGGAATCCACATGAGTGCGAAATATGCAAGAAAAGCTTTTCTCGCTGTTTAGTCTTAAGAAAATATTTAATTATCCACACTAAGAAGTGATATGAGTATAAAATATGCAAAAAGCCCTTTTCTGAAAGTGTTCACTTAAGAATTGATACACTAAGCCACCAGTGTTTGAGAAATGCAAGCGAACGCTTTTCGGAGAATTCATCCTCACGACAACGTACTTATCCCCACTTCACATAGATCATTCGAGTGTAAAATATGCAAGACACTGTTTTCTTAGTTCAAACCAATGCAAACGTACTTTCTGTGAAACTACAGTGAATCTATAAAATCAAATCTATGAATTATCAAAGAAATGCTTTCCGTACGGTTCGAACTTCCTAACATATGCTTATCTACACTGTTGATAAGCTATACGAGCATTAAATATGCGTAAAACCCTTTCCGAGATAAGATATATGCACTGAAGAGCCGTTACTCGAAAATGAAATACGTTCGAAAAGCGAGATCATTTAAGACAATCCATACATCTCTAATGTGTGCATGTACTATTCTTATGTGTTTAAAATTTACCACTAATAAAAGTATTTTTGTTCTATTTTTCCCTTGTCAGCTTTGTGGTGTGGCAAAATCAAGTGTTTTCATCAGGAAAGTTCCAATCAAATGTACATTTAAAAACGTTTATTACAAACACACAACACAAAGAAACACACGGCCGTCATATCCTTTTTTCCAATATCCGTTCTTATAGGAATTGGCCTACTATTGATGACGTCACGTCGTTTTCGCTCACTCATGCAGAGGGCTTTCTCTTCTAGAAGGCATTAATATGTCCTTAGAGGATGGAAGACCGCGGAGTGGTCCTCAGATATTTCCCTGCGGGGGTTGATCCATGACCGTCGCCAATAGCCCGTTGTGTAGTTCCAGTGTTAGGTTAGGGAAAACCGTTTTTCAATAGTGGGGATCTTCATTCCAAGTTGAAACATCCCCCCCTGATTAAGACCTTCATCATTTATCAGAAATTAGGAATAGTTTTACACAAGACTAACTAACTACTTGGACTAAAATACAGAGTGTCCGTAAAAGAATGTCCCAGATTCAATGGTATATTATAACATTTTAATTTAGACTATTTACAACAAATCAAATCGAAGGTAAACTCGCCTAGTTTTTCTTACAAATGTTCAATAGGTGCACCTTTAGTAAAACGGCACCCATCCAACCTGAAGTCCAATTTTTACCGTAACAGGGGTGGCTTATCTGGACATTGGTACTCCCAAAAAGTTTGGATTGTACTCCAGTAAAAAGGAGAAGATTAAATTAATTACATTAATAAAATTAACATATATTAATGTGGTTAATATACACTCATTGCCATAAAAATTTTGGCACCAAGAAAAAGTCGTCAAAATGAAACGAAATTTTACACATGTAAATACTACTTTGATGTAAGTAAGTGGTTAAAAAATCAAACAAAAAGGATCATTTTTATTGCAGAAAAAAGTACAAATGAACGGAAGTTTTAGTACTCTGTTGGACCCCCTCTAGCGCGAATACACGATACGATACGAGCGGGCATTGAGGCATACAAGTTCCGTATGATGTCCAGGGACATCTCGTTCCACAGTTGCTGTAAACGCGTCTCTAGTTCGATGAAACTCGTAGGGTGTCCAACTTGCCGTCCCAAATGATCAAAGATATGCTCGATTGGTGACAAATCTGGGGATCGAGCAGGGAAGGGTGGCAATGTGCCGGGGGCAATCTTGTGACATCCTTGCTGTGTGTGACCGAGCATTGTCTTGTTGAAAAATGGCTTCTGGGAACCTTGCCATGAGTGGCGTCACATGTGGCTGAAGGATGTCATGGACGTACCGCTGGACTCACTGTGCCATGGATCAATATTAGGGGGTGACCGTGTAGCGTAAGCAATGGCACCCCATTCCATCACACCAGGCCCGCCGTAAGCGGCGTCTCCGCACGCGGGCGGCACGTCCAAGGGGGGCGGCAAATCTAGCGATCGATCACGTAACATTCAAAGTCATTGTCATAATGTCACGGAGGAAAAAATCCCACCGGCACGCAATTACTATTTTCTTTTGTACTAGGGGGCCTGCCCCCGGACAAATTCCAAATGACAGGATGTGCACCCCCCCCCCCCAGGACAATAAAACCATCGTCCTTGGAGAGGAGAATTTGGAAGAGGTGTCCCTTTCCACTCTCCACGTAGGAACACACGAACGGTCCAACTACTTCAGGGGACCTGACCATAGTCAAGATAAGGACCAGATGCGCACAACAAAGGCGGCAATCTATTCTTCCATTTCTCCAGTACACAGCACATCTTCTGCACTTCTGCTTTAAAATGTTGCATACTTCCTTTAAGTGTTTATACTATGAGTGCTGTTAATCACGAATCTTTATACATTACTCTTCCCCGCATTTATATTTATGATGTCATGTCTTTGCCATTACTGTTTCTAGTAAATATCTATTCTAATCAGTTACAACAGGGTGATATAATCTTTAATAATACGCAGTAATTGACCCAATTGCCTCCGAGTCATTACGCTTCTCGTTTCGTACTTATCTCTGTCTATTGCGATGTCCCTTTATAATTGTTAAATATCTTGTTGGACTTGGAAGTACACTCTTATTCCTTTATTACAAGACATAACAAAAAATAACAGTGCAAGAGCATTATTGCAGTTTAAAAGTAAGACATATTTGATGTAATTATGTTTTTTTACAACAAGCACTACATATGTGCGTATTCAATCAGTGGGTATCACTGGAAAAATTGGCAAGTCCGTTTTTACATTTGTGCCAGAGATATGGGAAAAAAATGTCATAAATATTTTAACAAATGTTGATCTGATGTTGGATATTTGCAAAGATTAATTTGCAACAATCATGCCAAACGCGATTACAGTGTGGCGAAAAAGGATGAGAAATGAAGGTATTTACAGTTTTGTTTATGGGCTACTTATGAAAAATGTTAACAAGTGCCAGAAATTTACTTCGTCAATTTTGTACCATAATGAGAATTCCAGGATGTTTGAAACTTTGGAGGAACGGAGTAGGAACAGTTGTGGACTCAGCCAGTATGTATCGTATTTTTAGAGTTATATTTAGTATTTAAAAACGAATTTTTAAATTTTGACAGGTCGATAGATGGCAGCACGACATTTTCCACTGGGAAATTTTTCCGAGTTTTTTTATGTCCAGAAAAGTTCAAAAATTCATGGAAATAAAACTAATTGATATATATTAATGAAATTAATTAAGGGCATTAGAGAGATTAAAAACTACATAATAATATTGGTTTTAGAATTTAAAATGACTAATTATGGGCAGAAATACAATTTATTGTGAAATATGAGAGATGGTTTCAAAAACTACCATTAGATGACAGCATGCTATTTTACTTGGAGCAATGTGAGAATTTTTTTTTTTGAAGGTCCAGTAAATTGAAATAATTAATATAAAATCAATGGGTAACGTTAAAATTACCAAATAATTTAGGGAGGAAGTTTATGTGACAAGGTAAGTTGGGAGAGAGGTTTTAAGAAGAAACAAAAATTCTCCAAAGTTGTTGTAACGTTGGCAAGTTCGTGGTTCTTGTTTCGGAATGAAACGTTTCTCTGTTTACTTCTTTTCGGGTTCTACACGAAAAGAAGTAAACAGAGAAACAAAGGGATTTGGTAATGGTAATTTTAGTTATCGTCGTACTAGAGCAACACAACGGGCTATACAAAGGGATTTGGAAAAAAGGTCATATCTATTGATCTAATGGATGGATTTGAATGGTGTTGTTTTGATGAGCTTGATTATGATTAGGGCTTGTTTTGTTAGATACTGACCGTTGGTCATTTTTGGGTTTTTTTACCTCTTTTTAGGGAGAAGTTGTTTAGTTTTTGGGTGAAATGGTCCAGTGCTGTTTGATGGGAAGTTAGCTGATTATTGTTTTTATAATCAGGCAAGAGCGGCCGTTGGTCAATTATCCGTGATGTCTATAATTTGTTTGTTGAATGGAACATCGATGGGCAGTGGCTTGGGCAACGTGTTATTTGATTGGTTGGGGGTATTTTCATTAGTTGAGTTTAATTCAGGAAATAACAGACTTTTGGTGGGTTTGTTTTAGTTTTGGCTTTGTAAATGAATGTAAGTTGAATTGAAATTGGTTTTCTTTTTGGAGACTGTGATTTTGGGTGGATGCTACTTGCGCAACGCCAACACTGAGTTTAGGTTTATTTTTTTTTTTCAGTGATTGCCGAGGAGCGGGGAGTTTGTCTTTTTGAGGTAAGGTACAGTGAGTGTGCGTTTCGGTTAAGGTGAGGAGGGAAGCCGAGAAATATCTTCACTTGCAGTGGAGGTGGAGGATTGAGTATTTTGTTGGGTTTGATCAATGTCAAGACCAACATCCAAGTTTTCTAACTCTAAGTCGTCGGGTCCAATGTCCGGGGGGATATGTGGGGGGTAGACTGGGGGAGGGGGTCTGCCAGAGACATGGGCTATGAAGATCTGTGAGAGTGTGATCACGTCCAACTGACGCATTGTTTTGAGGTAGGTCCGTGAGCAGAACTTCTTCAGGAATAAGTCATTACCGGGATCCTAACTACCTTAACTGCCAACTATGATTGGGATGGTGTTGCAGCGGCGGTATCGGGAGGCGATGGCTGCATTAAGTTCTTCACACTTTTCGTTTGCGAGCTCTGGACTCGACAAACGCGTTCGGCCCGTTTTCAAAAGGGATGGCGATATCTATTGGATAAAATTAGTCACCCCTGCGAAATATTAAATCCAGGCGAAGTATGCAGCCGGGCAGGACATCTTGAAGGCCCGGAATGATTGAAATGGCCTTGTCGTAGGCAACAGACTCCAACTTGCCAGAGAGAGCATTGGAGATTGTGTCTCTCCCTCATGTGGGGCATGTTCCTGTGGCAATGATTAAGGAGATGAGAAAGAGTCTCGTTAGGGTAAGCGCAATGCCGGAACCCCAGGGTGTACAGCCACACAACTTCAGGACATTCAGTCGCGCGGAGTGCACGAACCTCCAGTCCTTGAATCGGGTGTACAACCCTGAGGATGGAAAATGGGTGCTGGCCGAAGGAGTGAAACAGAGAGCCTTGCCTTGAGTGGGATGAGAAAAAAGTTCATCACGTTTTTTCCTACAAACGTTTCGAAGGGCACTGGCTATGTTGCGCCTGTCTTTAGGGGCTAATTTTAACTCATCGACTTCAAGAGAAGGAAGTTTGTCCGTAAAAGACCATGAAGCCGATAACCTCCCAGAGGACTTCCGAGCCAGTGTCCAGGTGTTCCTGTAAGCATTCGATGTGACCTCAAGAGTAGGATTCATCTCAGCAGAAAGGAATTGACCTGGTGTAAAGGCGGAATTCGTGCCCAACCTTCGGACAATCGTGTTGGCAAGGTCATTATAGGCTGCCTCACGGATAAAGAGGTCCTTGGAAGAGAGCAGTTTGAAAGCGCTGGAATGATGCTGACTGGGGGCGTATAGTCTTTAGCGACGAATCCCGCTTCCAACTGTGTCCTGACGATCATCGAAGACGTGTGTGGAGACGCCCAGGGCAGCGTACCGATCCTGCTTTAACTATTGCACGCCACACGGGCCCTCAACAAGGAGTTATGGTCTGGGGTGCCATTTCCCTTGATAGTCGGACCCCTTTGGTCATCATTAGAAGAACACTTACTGCACAGCAGTACGTTGACGACATTCTGAGACCTGTTTTGCTACCGTTCCTTTCGCAGTACCCTGGGCTTATTTTTCAGCAAGACAATGCCAGACCACATACGGCACGTGTGAACGGCTATGAACGGTCTTCAAGCTTGTCAAACACTTCCTTGGCCAGCCAGATCACCAGATTTCTCTCCCATCGAGCATGTCTAGGATATGATGGGAAGGCGACTGCATCCGGTAGGGAATGTTGATGACGTAGTCCGACAATTGGAGCAAATTTGGCAAGAAATACCGCAGGAGACCATCCGGGAGCTTTATAGGTCTATGCCACGCCGTGTGGCAGCTTGCATCCAGACTAAAGGCAGGCCAACGCCTTATTGAGCTCGTTACTGTAACTCTGAAATAAATCATTCAATTGTTCTGAAATTTTAATCATTTTCTATTCTGTACATAATTTTCTTATCCACCAATTTGTCTCCATCGAACAACTCCTTCTTGGTGCGTCGATTTATTTTTGTTATAGAGTGCATTTCACATCCCTAGAAACTCTGCAGTTTAGGTATTCCATTCAATGCGGATAAATGTCTTTTTTGTAAGGAGAAATTTATTGAAAAGCATTACTTAAATATTTCACTCCTAAGGTATCTTTGCAGTTTGAATACACATGTTTTTGTAATCTAGTAGTCTACAGTCTTACTTTGTAGTTGTTTAGTCATGAAAACTGTGTGTGAATAAGTAAATGAACTTTTAAGTTCCGTATATCGCTCACTCCTTTCAACAATGTCCTACCTCAAATAACGTGATTTTCAGGACTGATTTTAAAGTTTAAAAGTAGAATAAAATGTATCAAAAATAAATATTACTACTGCTCTCTAGTGGCTAAATAATGAGCAATAACATGTGATGATCTTTCAGGGCATTCTGAAAACAGGCATAGCTAAAAATCGCCAATTTTTCAGACATGACGTTATGGAACGCAGTGAGTAATACGTGTTCTCAAGTTCAAACTTTGCAAAAAGCATTTGTTGCATATTTCATACAAATTGAATTTTAGTTCAATTTGAGTATCCACACAGTGAGTTAAAATAAACTATCACCTATTAGGCTGATATAAACTTTTAAGTTAATAAAAGAAGACATGTCGAAGTCTTTAAAAATCCAAACTAGAATTTATTCAAAAGATAACAAATGAATTCAAGTTAAAATGAAAAGATTACAATCGAAACTTAGTTGTTACAGGTACGTGATCAAACAAGTGAGAGGGGGAATAAAAGCAGGAATACTGGTGCAACAGAATGCAACCGCTTTTATAATAGTATGAAAGATTACATGACAAGATTTGCATAACCGTGACAAGATTTACATAAAGTATGAATTATCAAATATGTTGGCTTAGTAAAATTCAGAAAAGAAAGGTAAGGTTTTCCTAACACATACTTATATGGTTTCTCTCTTCAGTGTGAATTTGCATGTGTTCTTAAGTTCAAACATTGCAAAAAGCATTTGTTCCATGTTTCTCACTATGGCTTCTCTTCAGCGTGGATTCGCATATGTGTTTTTAAATTCGTGAACACTTTCTTGCATATTTCACACTCATGTGGTTTCTCTTTGGTGTGGATTTGCATATGTGATTTTATATTGGAACTTTGCGAAAAACGTTTCTTGCATATTTCACACTCATATGGCTTCTCTTCAGTGTGAATTCGCATATGTCTTCTTAAGTTTGAACTTTGCGAAAAATGTTTGTTGCATATTTCACACTCATATGGCTTCTCTCCAGTGTGGATTAGCATATGTGTTCTTAAGCTTGAACTACGCGTAAAGCATTTGTTGCATATTTCACAATCGCATGGCTTCTCTTCAGTGTGGATTCGCATATGTGTTTTTAAGTTCGAATTCTGTGAAAAGCGTCTGTTGCATATTTCACACTCGTATGCCTTCTCGTTAGTGTGAATAGGCAAATGTGACCGTAAGCGTCCAACATTTGAAAATCCTTTGTTACATATTACACAACTAAACGGTTTCTCACCTGAATGGATGTGACAATGGGCTTTCAAATGACCCTTCTGCAAAAATGATTTCTTACATATTTCGCACACATATGGCCTTTCTACAGTGTGAACTTGCAAATGCTTTTTTAAGTTTGTATTCTGCGAAAAGCATTTGTTGCATATTTCACACTCGTATGCCTTCTCGTTAGTGTGAATAGGATCGTAAGCCTCCAACATTTAAAAGTCCTTTGTTGCACATTTCCCAAATAAATGTTGTCTTACCTGAATGGATGGGACTAGGTGCTTTCAAACCAATTATTAGCGAAAATGATTTCTTGCACACATTGCACTCGTTACGATTCTCCCCACTGTACAATTGACTGTTTCTTTTCCCCTTACTTCGAAGCAACTTGTTGCAAAGAGTGCTTGTTCTCCTTTGTGCAGCCCTTAGGATTTCTTGATGCTGTACTTTTATGATTTTCTAAATCTTAAAGATAATTTTACTAATTTACCAAAGCTTATGGCAGAATTTGATTTTGGATTAACTTTTTCATTAAATCTAAAATATCACATCCACATATAGTTCATTTATTTGGGCCATTTTTATATTAGTAAACTACGATATCTTCATTATATTCATAATCTTTTTTTTTAATTCAATAAAATAATTTTTTTTTACCTATACACCATGGATTCTTTAATAATCGATTCATACGATTTTGCAAATCCTGGTCCTTTATATGGCTGTAATCCAGGCGCTTAATATGGCTGTAAGTGAACGTTGATATGCTTTTAAACAATTTAGGAAAAGTTTCAATTTTTCGTCATTTTGAAATATTTTCCTAATTTTAAAATACTCATAAGGATCAAAGTGCGTTTCACTAAATTTTTTTATAGTTTAAAAATTCTATGTATTTATCTGGCTAAGTTACCTTTTCATTGTTTTCAGATTTGTACAGCTACTTTAAATGAGATAAAAAACAAACGTCTTCATGAATACCTGGACCCATGGCTTTATGCATATTAATTTTTCTTATATACCAAACATTGTCTTAGTAATGATAGCAAGAGCAGTGGTGGGTATTTTCTTTTCAAGCACGTGTCGTCTAGCACAGATACAGTCCTGCCCCAGAATTGACTTTTGGGATTTCCGTATTTTCATCGTTACTGGAACTACCAGATTCGAAAGAGATCTTTGCTGGCTGTGAGTTGCTTGCAAGATTTGGTTGAGTCAGCTCAGAGAACAGAGTTTCTGCCTGAAGTATATTTTGCACTGGACTTCAAGGTAAATCTGATTGAATTCTGTGTATTATTCATTTTTTCCTTGTTTGATGTCATCTGGCAGTCTACAGGTGGTTCCACTATTTAATGTAGAACTCAACAACTACTCCTTTATTTGCTGATTCTCAAATTTTTTTCAGGTATCTCGTAGGTTTTCAATGAATGCTGTGTCTTGACTTTGGAATGTGACGAAGTCCATGAACAGCAGCGCTAGCATCAGTGCAGAAAACTTCCTTTTATATCTTATGGCATCCAAATGAATTAAGTTCACTGCTCAACAAAGCTTTTCTGTGTCTTTGTGTGAATTCGCTGTTTTCTGTTGGCAGTAAGTGTATTTGGAACCAAAAGGATCACACCAGTGAAGTATATAATCTAGAATGACATTTTCTAAAACTTTACTCACTTGTAATCTGTTTTGATTTGATCTCATGATACAGTTAAGATACCTGAAATAAAAATGATAAAATGTCAGCTAGGTTAAAAACAGCAACTTTTAGAAGAATCTTAAGCGCCTTAATAAAGTAGTTTGAAGGATACAAATACAAACTCTATGTTAATTAAATATAAGATTTAAAGTCAAAGTCCTTTAAATATACATACTGTTTAACAAGTGTGGAAAGAAGCTGAAAATGGAACTTTTAAACTATAATTGCTTTGCAACTAAGAGGAAAACCCAGTAAGAATTGCTCCATATAAGTAAAGCAGAGTTGCTATCTGTCTGTCCTCTATACAAATTTACACCATTTGACCAATCCACACCAAATTTAGTAAACTTATACTTTGAAACCTTGGAGGTACCATGGACTAAATCTTAACCTCCGATCTATTTGTCCTGGGTGTGTAGAAGGGGACACCTCTGTTGTGTTTTACTCAACAAAGGTGTAATTCAAGATGATCTGTTTTCTATTGCGATGTGTTTCAGAAAACATAACTATATGTTTATTACTGACATATACAAAATGTATAGGCAAGTGCTAATTAACCTCAAACAGGGAGATTTTCTGAGGATTCTTTGGAAAGATGATATTAGCAATTATGTCAAGATGTATCGACTGGGCACAGTGACTTACGGATCACAAGAAAATAGATGCAAATGAAATATCAGAGTAGAAAACAATTCCTCTGCACATTGATAATGTAAAGTATCTATAGTACATTAAAAACTTGCATTAGAATATACACAGCAGCAGATTGCAAGTGCAGCAAAAAATTTTTAATAGATTCAGTGCTAGCAGTTTCTACAGGCATCTCTACTATTATAAAAGAAAGTTTCATCATGTGGCATCCAGACAAATCTATAGGACTTTCAGTAATGAAATTTGGCACACTAGTTCTAAAGGTGACTGAATATACCTTGAAGTGCGAATTTTAAATTTAATCTAGAACATTTTTGAATTAATTTATTGGCATTTATTTATTATTTGCTTTCCTTAGTATGGCAACAGCAAGGAGATCACCATATTCTAAATTTATTTTTTCCTTTCATTTCCCGACAACAAACGATTCCAGCGAAACGAAACAAAACAAATTTTTGACTAGTGCTAATTTCTGTTTTATTCTTTAGTCTAAGTTTCTATCTTCGTGATCATTATAGATAGAGTAAAAATTTAAACGGATATGAAATCTGTGGAGAATTTTACACCAGATCAATACCTCAGGTAGTCCGAATTTTATGCGAAGCCCGAACTCTGTCCTGAGCAGGCCATTTTTATTTTTGTGCTAGTTACTAAAAAATAATTTAAAAACTTAATGCAATTGTAATTATGACATAATGATAAACGCCAAGTGCGCACCTCAAATTTTAAAATTTGCAGTAAGCTAACTATGTTTTCATAAAAATAAAACTAAGGCAATGACAACTCATACAGGCTACCATATACATCACATTCATAATTTTGACAGCAAAATATTTGCAATACATATGGACCTTAGAGTTATTAATGAATTACGTCACTAAAACATTGTCCTCATTGTCTCTCAGGCTGCAATACAGGCCATTTACTGACTGTAGTCTATACCCATCAGAAATGGAGTTTGAATGTAAACTGCATATACACTCAATTCTTGGTACTGGAAGAGAGGTCCTCCTTCAATGGATTCCTAGCCATTGGGACATTTATGGAAATGAGCAAGACGACTTGTTGGCTAACAAGGCTACGACTTTACATGCACCTTGTCTCCCGACTCCTCTTCAAAATCTCAAGCGAATTCTCAGAGGCAAGATCTGACACAAAAGAATTTCTACTCTTAGAGAGTTGGCGGATGGAAAGTCTTTGACTTATCTATTTGATAACCAGAAGCAAGCACAGCTTTCCCTCCTTCCTAGAGTTGAAGGGGTTAGAGTCATCACCGAACATCATTACTTTTCGACCAACTGGTCTAGTGATCAAGGTGTTGGCCTCTGGATCAGAAGGTTCGAATCCGGGTCAGGCATGAATGTAAATTGTATTTGTCTTTGTTAGGCATAATGATAGTCGCCTATTGGGTGCTCCTAAACAAGTGGCCATCACTTCTATCCTTGTAGTGGCAAAATGATTACAAATCAACAATGCCTGAAATTGGATTTAAAAAAAATCATTACTTGCAAGCCCATCTATAGAGGATAGGACTTGCTGATTCTCCACTCTGCAATACTAAACACATGACTGGGGAGTACCTTTTCAGTTGCCCCTCCCTGCTTGATGTTCGCTCTTGTGATGACTTTGGAGCTCTTGACCTTCCTGGGCCACCTCTCTGCTATATTGGACTGCAAGAGGCCTCATGTCTCAGAAGACGATGGCAGGCGTGATTAAAAAAAAAATCCATCCATACTTGTATGCAGTGTGAGTATGCCTACGTAAACGTGAAATGTCCAAAAACCCTTTGTCGCATGTTTCAGAAATAAAACTATTTTACCTGTAGTCTGTGTCCAGTTAAATTACTTTTTACAATCAATGTTTTCTTGCACACACCTAATTCTGTTTTAGCAAGAACCTATTTTACATGAATTTGATTTAATACAAATTCCACAAATATAAATATTTCATTCTCTTTCTAAGCGAGTCATTTTGTTTTAACACAAGACTGTCAAGCCAATTTTTTGCCAAAACTCTAAGGAAAATTATTTTTTTATTTTTGGCATACTAGTATAATTTCTGTATGCCCAAATAGATTGTATGACTAGTGAGTATTTTGAAATGCGTGCTTTCATTTTCCAATGTGTACGCCTAGCTACTTATGTATGTATGCATCATCAAAGCTTTCATTGAATTTGGTCCACATCTATGTCCTACGGTGTCTGTCTTTCAGCCAATTTATAACTTTTATTTTAGACCCCAAACAAGATGTATATATGTTTTGTAAATAACAAGGCTTAGAGATTACAGAAAGAAATTCATTAATAGAGGAAAACGGGCAAAAGTTCCGCAGAGCACCTGCTTGGCGATATTTTTTATTTCAACTTCTTTTGGCGATATTTATACAATATTAGAAATCGCATCGCTTGCATTTGTCTCCGCCTACTTATCGTTTGTGTTTGTTTTCTTGAATAAATAATGATGTAGCGTAAATTTAGGGATATTTTAAGAAACCTTTTTAGGGAAAAAAGGTTTCTGAATATATTTCATTTTTTTCGATGCGTTTTTGTGCTACTTGTTACTTTTATTGAACTATTCCAATGTTAAAACTCATAATGGCAATTCTGTTTTTGTTCTGAATTTTTTTTTCATTATTTTATGAATCACCCAGGTATTTTGCTGTGTTTTAACTTTGAAAAAATATTAATAATTAACTTACAAAAAATAATCATCACCTTCAAGTAATTTTCTTGACCCTACAATAACACATTGTTGCTCGACTGCGATGTGAATTGAACTTGAGCCCACGGCAAGATGATATACCAATCTTATGGAAAATTTCTCAAGTGAAATGTAGACAGAGAATTCTCAAATGATATTTATGGAATAGTTGAAGTTTCTGAGACAAAAGAATAGCTTAGATGCACAAATGTCATTTTCTATATATTTTTATAATTAATAACTGTTTTGATTGTAAAGGTTCACCAGAACACTTTTAGTTCCAATTGAACCAAATATTGAATAATTTTGTAATTTTTAATTATGACTTTTTGTGGGGGTGACTCCAAAGAGTGCCAGCACCGTGAATAGTAGTCTATTGTACTGAGATTTTTAATTAACGTTGTACTAGAGCAGGCCTCGAAATATATTTTTTAATACAGGTGCACAAGGTGCACCTAAGTTTTTTTATTAGGTGCACAGGTGCGCCTAGCGGGAAAAAATTAGGTGCACAATTTTATTTTCACGTGCACAGTGCACCTGGGTATTTCGAGCCCTGTACTAGAGTAACACAACGTGGTACACGATTCGCTTACAAATATCCATGCATTGACCTGGATTCGAATTAGGAACCTTCCGATCTAGAGGACCTCGATCAACCTTTTCCAAATATTGAAAAGTTTGTGTACAAAAATGGTATTAGTCATGAACGACACTATTCAAAATTGTAAGTGTCGAGTCAGAGGTTTTTCTTAACACATACTTTTTTTATTTATAATATCAAACATTGTTATAAAACAAAAAATAACAGTATTTACTATTTTTTTTGTTTTTAAGAATGATTGTTTGACTATTTCAATGCAAAAGTTTTTAATTGGTGCTCAGTAAATGAGTTTTATTTGTCTGGAATTTTCCTGCAAAATGTCGTTAATTAGAATCGAATTTTTCTGGAATTTGTTTTTTATTTTTAGGTCTGTTATTAATTTATTTTTATTATTATTTTGTTTATTATTACTATTATTTTATTTTTATTATCCTTTAGTTTATTATTACTATTATTTTATTTTTATTATTCTTTTGTTAATTATTACTATTACTTTATTTTTATTATTCTTTTGTTTATTTTTCTATTATTTTATTGGTATCTAATTTACACATTAAACATTCCGCTTACTCCATATGCTTTTGGAGGCTGCTTAAGTCCGAAGTTGATGACATGTGTTTCAGATTTTTCTCATTTATACCACTTTTTGAGAATTAAGAGCATTTTAATATTTTATGAGCATTTTTTTGTTGTTGTTTTTTTTTGTTTAAAGTCTTTTCAACGGGATAGGCAAATATTACCAATAAGAGACCAACTAATATTTTTAGTCTTTAGGTCCAAACCTCCTTAAAACGTTTATGAATGGGGCCGGGGACATCCAAAAATCAATCGCCTCTCGTACAAGAGGTCATAGGCTTCTGCACTGTAAGTAACTTTACTTTTGATAGCCGACCAACCGGCATAGTGGTTAAGGTGTTAGCCTCTAGATCGGAAGGTTTCTGATTCTAATCCGGGTGCGGGTATGGATGTTTGTAAGCGTATGGTGTAAAGGCGGCTGGTGCACCTTAAATCTGTCGTGGCCGAAACTCCTCACGTTGGGTTGGTGTGGAAGTTTGGAGAGTGGGGTGCCAGCTCAGGTGTTGTCTCGTCATCTGACCGGGGTTCAAAATTACGAGGTGTTATCCTCGGATCTTTCCCTTAAGGGATTGATCCTGGACCGTCGTCAATAGCCCGTTGTGTTGCTCTAGTACGACGTTAACTAAAAATTACCAATTACTTTTGATAAGTTTAAGAAATTTGACAGGGTGGAAACTATTTGTTAACAAAATAAGCATTCTTAGTTCTATATTACAGTCGTGCGTTTCGTGTTCTTGTGGTGTGTAGGGACTACAATTCAGAAAATTCCTTAAGAATATTTTGAAACGACTTGATTCTACATAAAAAATGTAATGGTATCAATTGGCTTTCTTAATACCTTCCAAAGATTGAATGTTAGATAGTTCAGACTACTTGGCTTTAAGAAGAAAATCATTTTCTGACATGCTTTTATAAATTGCACCCATGCAAAAAAAGTGACACAGGTCAAAAAATAAATGTTTCAATATAAGTTTTATAGTATTCTTTAAGTTGATGTTTCTCAAATTCTACAATTTTGAGTTGTGTCACTTTTCTTGCCGGGGTGCGAAATGTGCTTTTAGATATAAATGCTTTATATTCATGGTAAACAATTATTTCACTCATTATTTGTGATTTCAGCATCTAAATGAGCTTTCGAAGTTCATAAACTTCATAAGAGCAAAATTATCTTGAAATTATATTACATTATAAAAGTTTTTTGTCAAAGATCTTTTATAAAAAAAGTTTGATGACGAAATAAGGTAGTGTAATGGTCAACTTTGATAAAAGCTTCGTCAAAGTTTCTTTTATATAAGTTAGCCTCCTCATCCAATACTTGAAAAAGATTCGTGTTCATGCAGTTTCAATCGCTGAACATACTTTGCATACATACTTTGGGATTTGAACAAATAATTAAAGAAAACGGCTGATTCGGGACACGGCCGCTAGGTTTAAGGCGTAGAATATGTCAGTGAGGTCATATAAAGAATGAAAGTGAAAGAAATTAGTACAAGTCTGTTTTAAATTCACACATTAAATGTTCATCGCTGCGCACATATATCTCAATTGGTGCACTCGCTGTTGAAGGTTGTGTCTCATTATCGACCTCTAGGGTTGAACTTGTTGGATTTTAAGAATTTTTGTTCTAATTCAGAACTTTTCGTATAAAATATTCTTTGATTCACTTTATTACTGGACGAGTAGATCAATCGCTATCGCATTCCGATGAATTTGTGTTTGCGAACTTTGGATTGAGAATTTTTTTTCCCCAAAGTTGTTTCTCTGTCGAAATTCTGGTCTATTCTGCATCTGAAAAACCGACAAGGGAATAAAATTATTAGGTTTTGTGTTAGTAACAAATTTGATTTCTATTTTAAATAGTATGGATTTATTCCTTTCGTGCAATACACGGACTCGAACAGAGTTCCACCATTTGATTCTAAAACGTTTATGTCAACAGATATGCTATTTGAGTGGAACTGTGAGCGATGGAGGTACTTGACGCACACGTATCAGGCATTTGTTCATCTTGAAGATGCGACATCTATTCTTTCAAGAACTTCCTCCACTAACACTCAGCATTGAATGTGCGGATCGTCTTGGACTCACCATTTCTTGATCGTTCTTCCTGTTAACGTTTTTTATAGTTCTTCTGGTGTTTAGTATGCATATATTTGGACATTTTGAAATTTTTGCGATTTTCCTTACTTTGAAATCCCATATATAAACAAGTATTAAAAATTTAGTTTTCTCTTATTGTCTCTACTACTATAAAAGGAAGTGTTTCTTTCTTGGCTGCAAAGTCCTGACGAATCTATGGTACATACAGTAATGGGATTTGGCACACAGGTTGTCCGAATTTTTTGCAATTTAAGAGTCGAAGCGAATTTTAAAAATTTAATCTAGAACATTTTTATATGAATTTAATAGTTTTTTTCAACTTTGGAACTCAGTTTCGTCCTGCTCCTGCAATTGGAAGAAAGAATGGAATTCTATTTTTCCCCCATGTCGTCACGTCACAATCGTCATTATTGACGTCAGCCTTTGAAACCATGCCAAATTTTTTCACCTTCCGCTCTTAATTAAATGGGAATGCGTAGTCTCCGCTCAAACGATTTCACAGCGAACATTTTGACGGACATTGTTTAGTTATTTTTTGTAAAAATAGGATCGTTAAAGATATATTGAAAATTTAAACGGATTAGATATCTGCGGAAAATTTTACTCTATATAGATATCTTGATTTTATTTCAAATTTTTTTTTTCAATTAATATATTTTTGCAAGAGATCGTGACGTCACGCCGAGTGGATCTCTTCGCAACGTTTAATTTCGTTTTAATAAATAATTTTTCAATTAAATATTTATATTTTTTGGTTTATTATAACCACCACATGGGAAATGTGACCTCCACGAAAAGAACTGTCATGGACATCGCCCATTTGATTTGCGTAGCAAACCAACCAGGGTTTAAGCTAGAAAAAATTCCTTTAGCTTAAAAGCTAAAATGTAGAAAAAAGCTTTAGAAAAATGCTAAAATAACAAATTGGTTAGTAACAGCAATTTTTTTTTGGCTGGGAAAAATCACTTAAAACAAACTACACAAAGAACAAACCCAGTACCAAATACTTTTTCAATTATCTCTACTATTATAAAAGGAAAGGTAATAAAATTAAGCGATTTTATTTTAAAGGTTGCTAATCGACATTGGATCATGCACAATAATGCTTCCCTCCTATTTAATAAGTTACAATTTTTTTTTAATTCCTTTTACTAAAAGGAAAAAAGGCAATGATTTATAAAAATTACCCGAAAATTATTTTACTTGGGTTTCTCTCATTTATTCCTCAACATTTCCTCTCATTATCTTTTCATATAATTCCATAACAAGGTTTAGAAATGAAGCAAAGATGTTGGCATTAAAAAGACCTAGTAAACAAGTCTACACAGTGTTGACAGCGAATCCTTAAGAAACCTTTTAACTGTGCGTTCCGGTATTTTTTCAGCTAAATAACTGATAAAATGTGAATGTAAGAATCGAAAAATTAAACTTAGCTTATCTTTATCACTTGACAGATTGTTTTTTTTTCTTGGCTGGTTCGCAAAACCTGCATTTAAAAAGAGGTGACTTTTCTTCCCATATTACCTCAAGCCATCCATACAGTGAACACAATTTCTTCACTAGCTGCTTAGATGGCAAACCCAATTTTTTTGTTTCGAGGTTCCAATCATTAACGTTGCTTATTTCATCAGGTTTGCGTTTTGCTACAAGAAACTTTTCCATCGTGCTAAGACGACAAAGTTACACATAGACACTAAGCATTCGCATTAAAATGTCCCTATTAAAATTGTCAGAAAAAACACCGAAGCTATAAAACATACGATCGGAATATTTCAATCGGAATTATTTCTTTTAATAACAGAATTAAGAACAATTGCTTTCTCGGCGTTTATTATTCTTTCTCAAATGATTAAGAACCGATCTTCTGATAGAAAAGCGATTTTCTACCTCGAAATCCTTCCGTTTTTAGAACTTATGCTAATAAAGATTTTTTATTCGCATTTTTGCGAAAGTGGTTACCATTTCTTTCGCATTCTGAGACCCTTCTTTCGCATTTTGCGAAAAAAACTATCGTAGCTTAATCCCTGAAACCAACACCACGGGCAATGTGATTCCCACGAAAAGAACTGTCACGTTCTCAAACGTCGAGCTCACACAAAGGAGTCTGTGGCTAGACTAATTATGTGAGCAGCAACTCGCCGAGCCCGTTGACGCTCAGCATCAGAATCTGGATCATTCTTCCTGTTGACGTTTATATAAGGCATATATTTGGACATTTTGAAACTTTTGCGGGATTTCCACTTTGAAGTCTGATATCTAAACAAGTATTAAATATTTAAGTTTTATTTCTATTTTTATTTTAAAGCGCAAAGAGACGAAACAAAAAAGGCCGGTGCAAGACTAAATAAATGTGATCGGCAGTGCGCATTTCGTGACGACTCAACTTTGCGCTGCGATTGCATCAGCCGATGACATCAGCACACGATCTGTGAGTATTTATAACATTCTTTGTTCAATGATCATTTCAAAGCGATATTTTTCATTTATGTATCTGGGGAAAATTTCAAATCATTAAATTTTTCACACTTACGCTTTTTTTGTGACGCTTGAAAATTAAGCGTGGTACCCCAGTTTCGAAAGGCAAGACGTATGCTACGTCAAAAATGAGTGATTGGTGGTCAGGGGGAGATGTTAATAAGTGAATATCATAGATTTCAATTTTTCCATGCTGACTACAAAAACCGAAACAAACGCTTATAAAGAAATAGAAAATGGATTCCAGTACATCACAAGATGTGTAACAAAAACTGGTTGACGAGCCGGTACCTTGCGGAAAAGTTGAAAGTAGTGCATTTTCCATGGTATTAAAGGCACCACCTTCAGAGTCAAATAATTGGAAGCATTTCATACGTCCTTAAATAGTTCATGTAACTTCTATGATCTTCCGTGACCTCTCCGGAAGCAAGTTTTTTACACTTTTCAACTGTCGCCGAGAAATCCATGGTCTTCCAGTGGCGTAGGAAGGTGGGTGGGGGCCGCCCGGGGTGTCATCACATACAGGGGTGTCAAAATGGTAAAAATGTGGGTGTTTTTTTTATTTAAAAAATGGGAATGACTTAAAAAAATATTATACTTAAAACCAGGGTGTCAAGTTTTAAATCAACGATTAAAATAATGATTTTAATCACAACTAATCTTACATTTTTATAAGTAAGTAAATACACCATAGGAAAATCACAGAAGTGGTCAAATGCTTTAATCTTTCTGCTCTCATGGTGATTTCAGCACTAATGGCTACAACCCAGCTCAGAGGGAACTGGGTCAATTACTAGATATTATAAAAGATAGTAACTGCCAGTTGTAACTTATTAGAATATACTATATACTGGAACCGGTAATGTAAACACACATGACATCATAAATCTAAATACCAGGAAGAGTAACGTATAAACATTCCTGATTAACAGCACTCAAAATATAAACACTTAAAGGAAGTATGCAAAAGTTTGATTCAAAATTATAAACTAAAAGGGTGACTGATTTCATTAGCAAAAAAAAAAAAAACACAAGTGGGAAGTAAAGTTTTTTGAGGCATTTGTCAGTAGCTTATTCTTGTGATGTGCAATAGAAATTAAAGAGTAGAAATGTACATTTTCACTCACATAACCATTAAAATGTCAGCAGGAAGAAAGATCCAATGTGAATTAAAACTAAGTGAAAATTCATTTATTATTGCTGTTCGGCAGTTTTATTATTCGAAATTTCTTTAGTCTGATTATTTCTCTATTCTAATTCTCAGACAATAGTTTAGGTCTGTCCTTACACTTAATGATAAATTTGTTAACATGATGATGTAATTTACTCAAGAAAAACTATGGGGGATGTCAACTTGTGTTTTAAAGTTAAGCAAATGTTTTACCCTTTGCTTTTATTTTTTAAATTCATTTTTTAATTGTATCACCATACAAGAAACTGATTTTAGTAAGCAAATATTGATTTAGCATGTCGCAAATTCTGATTGTTTACTTAAAAATAAATATCGGTTTGCATGTCATGTCACAAACTCAATTTTTTATTTAACAAATTTATATATAATTATTATAAAAACAGTGTATAGGGACCACAGAAATTAAATAAAAATTCATGATTTAAATTTTTTTTTAAATCCGATTTAAATAAAATAAATCCGATTAATGGATTATTTTGTTAAAAAATCGTGATTTTTTACACCCTGCTTAAAACCAGTTTTGATAACTGCATCTGACAAGTAACTTCAATAAATCATTATAATGGGTATTAAAACATAAGTTCAGTCAATAAACGCAGAGAAACGCAGAATTCGACGGTGCGTAGTGGAGAGTACTAGGTGTTCTCTTCAGTTTGTACTAGGGGGGTGTCAACTCTCAGAAAATAACTGGTTGTCGTTTAACCAATTTTTATAACTAAGGCTACCAGAACATCTCTTTTGAGGAGAACATGTCCAGGCGAGGATTTGTAAACTTAATTCTGGAGCAAAAAGCTTCCTTGTATAAATCATTCTCTTAATCTGTGTGGAGTGCATTTGCAACTGTTTCACAGTGTGTAACCTCTTTTGGGACCTTTGAAAGTCTGTACTGCTTTTACTCGGTTTCCATACCGATGGACGATCTTTGTCTCTACTATTATAAAAGTGTTTGTCTGTTCGCTTGTCTGTCTATTTCTTGCCGCAAAATCCTGACGATTCTATGGCACTTACAGCAATGAGATTTGGCAGAGGTAGTCCGAATGTTTTGCAATTTTTGGACCGCGCGAGATTTTTAGATGAATTTAACAGTTTTATTCTCCATCGCTTCTTCAAACGCGGAGAACTTTTTCTACCCGTGTGACATTGCAGTCAGGGTTTAGAAGTATGCCAAGTTTTTTTCAACCGCAGAACGTGGAGAAATTTTTTTTTTATATTTCATTTCCGCTTTGATTTTGCGCGGACAAATAAATTTCCAGCCAGACGACAAATCTTTTAACTGAAGTCAGTTCTTTTTTCTATCTCCAAGACCGTTAAAGATAGATTAAAAAATTCAGCGGATTTGAAATATGCGGAAAAATTTTCACCAGAATACTACCTTATATCACGGCGTTGCCCGTGGTGTTAGGCGTTAGGTTTGCTTCGCAAACAAACACCACGGGAACGGGAAACGCCTGGCTAGCCACGCAGTGGCTATTAACTAATATTGGAGGTACAGTCAAGAGACTGTCAGACACATGATGGAGTACTCACTACGAAGCTGTAAAGACTGTATAAGCTGATTTCTGGAAGATTGTTGATGCCGTAGAAGAACTTTGTAATCCCACAGAAACCCTTTTGAAAACAAAGTAGCGAAAGGAATTGATTTTGATTATGTCATTTTAAAAATTGCAGGGAACGAAGTTTGGAAAATAAGTCTTTTAAGTGCTTATTTATCAATACCAAGAAATAAACCAGAAAATAACTCTTGTATAGTTGAATCTTATTTTTCCTTCTTTTAATAATTTCAATGGGGTTTGACAAAAGAAATTTTCCGCACTGGGTACCACCTGACCTTGCTACGCTACTGGTCTTACCCACACTAAACTTATTTTTCTTCCTATTTTTTAAAATCGAAGCCAATTACAAAAATGCAAATGATAAATTTGTACAGTGGTAAAATAGAAGTTTTATAAAAGATCTTTGTCAAAGAGCTACTACTACATGACTAACTCTCGTTCCCTAACACAATCGCTTCTCGTGGGGCTCGACGCATCCGTCATGAATGCTGAAACTGCCGGACCTTTGACAATTGCGTATTTTAATTAGTGGGCCGAGTGGTGTGTCTGTCAAGACAACGAAACAGCTTAATTTACAATTAACTTGCGTTTATTTTACATAAAAAAAAATGTTTTTTTTTTTTTTTTTCATACGATTTATTACAATAGATTTTAATCCTTTAACTATCCCGATTTTAAAAAAAGAACCAAGCGATGCCAGTCAAATTTTTTTATTTATTTGTTTTGACTTCCTTTGCTGGAATTGCTTTGAGCGCAATAGCAATCAGTTGGACTCATATGGTGCCACAGAGGCAAGTGGTCAATTAATTTTTATCAAATCATCACTTTTTATTAGTTTGTATGCTTTGCCTTTCGTGCAGTTTGTCCATTATTGTCCACCCAAACAAACCAAAACATTTTCAGATGCAGAATTATCATCAGCGGTACATTTAAATGAACAGCTGTATGTAAAAAATATCGTCTGTGTTGGATTACAGTGAATAACCTTTTCTATAAAATTATCGTTTGCGTTGCATTAAATGTGTTTATATTGATTAACATTTATCGTCTGCGTAAATGATATACAAGGGTATATAAGAAACGTGAATTATGCATTCCTACAATCATTTTTTGAGTATATCAGAGAGAAGGTTTACATTTCTTCCTGATGGCTTTTCGCATGGACTTTTTCCATGTTTCGCTGGAGATCACGCGGGATAGAGGAACTTGTATTTCGTGGCTGGAGGCGCAAAGATTGATCCCCAAGGAGAAGCGTTGTTCAGAGGGGCATTTAATGAAGCTGGACAATCGGAAAGGATTGGGTATATTCAGATGCCAAAAGAAACACCGTTCTGGAAGAGAAGAGAGTGTCTCACGGGCGCATGGTACGTGGTTCGCTAATACAAAGCTATCCCCGGAAAAGGTAATGAAAATTACTTTTTGTTTTACTCAGGGATTGTCTTATGATCAGACAATTTTGAATTCATCGGACAGGAGTGAAACAACCAGCCGGGAGACAGTAGCTGACTGGTTCAGCTACTGTAGGGAAATTTTAACAGACTTTGTGGTCAACCACCAAGTTGGCCAGAGTCTTTTAGGAGGCCCTGGAATGATAGTTGAAATTGATGAATCTAAAATAGGAAGAAGGAAGTACCATGTTGGTAGGTTGAGGGAAGGGACTTGGGTGTTGGGCCTCATTCAGAGGGAGACCAAAGAAATTCGGTTTGAAGTTTGCCCCAACAATAGAAGAAATGCAGCAACCCTTATGCCCTTAATTTTGAAGCATGTTGCTCCAGGAACTACCATAATGAGTGACCAGTGGAGAGCATACTCTGGACTTCGGAGGACGGGATTATACTTTCATGCAACCGTCAACCACTCGCAAAATTTTGTAGATCCTCTGACAGGGGCCCACACCCAAACGATAGAATCATCCTGGAAAGATCTAAAAATGAAAATTAATCGGGGCGGCCTTAGAAAAGAAATGATGTCGGACAGGTTATTAGAATACGTTTGGAGAAGAACATGCCGCAAGCAAAACTTGGACTGTTTTTCTAAGTTTATAGAAATCGTAAAAATCTACTATCCTGTGCCATAAATCTATACACGTGATCTCAAAAAAGGCCCTTTTCAGGGCCATCATAAAAAAAACGGCCCTTTTCAGGGCCATAAAAAAAAACAGCTCTTTTCAGGGCCATCATAAAAAACGGCCCTTTTCAGGGCCATCATTTAAGAAACGGCTCTTTTCAGAGCCATTATATAAAAAGGTCCTTTCCTTTGCCATAACAATTAAAAAATAGAAAATATCACACGCAAACACACGTAAGTGCATGCATACGCATATAAAATCATACATATACACTTATAAGCATGCATACAGACGTATGCATAACATACGTGTATACATGCTCACGCATGAATGCCATACATGTGATGCATACGCATGAATGCGCGCGTGTGTCAAGTAAAAAAGTTTATCATATTTGAACCTAAAACGAAAAATTTCTTTAGAACCTTTGATTTTATCTTAACACAACATCTTGATTAAAATGACTGATTATCAAGCACAAACCTAATTGATTCTGTTGGGTAAAAGAATAAAGAACATAATACGAATTTTATGGAACGAGTAAGAACATCAAAGAGTAGAACATAAATTTCCCCTCCAAGAATGACTTAGTTTAATCCGAACATATTCAATGTTAACCTATGAACCGCTAACTCTGAATTGTTTTTCTGATTATTCTAACAAAATACAAAAAAACAGTAAAAAGATAATTAGTTCTGATTCGATTTAACTCTGAATTTAAATATGATTTTTTATCTAATTTTAAATCTGTTTTGTCCTGCAATATAAAGAACAATTCATAGTAAAACGAAAAAAAACTGAAAATTCGAATTATGTAGGTGATCACGACTTGGTTCGACATTACGATTGATAATAAGCGACATTGATAATGGTTCTGATGATATTCACTGTGCCGGGAAAACAATGATGCAAGAAGTTTTTATCAATTTATTCATAAAAGAAAAGTAAGCAAATCGTTCATGTTTTCCATTAATTACAACATTCAAGAAAATTTGATGGTAATGAAAGTACGGTTTCTAATTGCATATCACATTACTTTAAAGGGGACAGTAGACTTTCATAATCATCACAATTGGTCTTTTATCAGTTTTTACATTTTACAGTTAAAAATTAATTGATATCAAACTAAATCGAAAATGAATTTTTCAATTACGATAATTTTGACGGATTTACATGTAAACATATATTTTAATAGATAAGTGTAGCAAGTCTTCTGCAATAACCTATCAATTTTTGTGGATTTATACAAACTTTTGGCCACATTTTATGAAATAACTTTCGCACAACTTCATATCTTTGGACCAAACTTTATGTTTTGGTAATGGTAATTTTAGTTAACGTCGTACTAGAGCAACACAACGGGCTATTGACGACGGTCCGGGATCAATCCCTTAAGGGAAAGATTCGAGGACAACACCTCGTAATTTTGAACCAAGGTCAGATGACGAAGCAACACTTGAGCTGGCACCCCAGTCTCCAAACTTCCTCGCCAACCCAAAGTGAGGTGTTGTCCTCGGATCTTTCCCTTTAGAATAAATCGCGGACCGTCGCCAATAGCCCGTTGTGTTGATCCAGTGCGACGTTAATTGAAAAATACCTCTCCCTGCTCAATAACAAATACTGTACAATTGTTCTTAAAAAACTAGACGATAGTAAATTCCCCGGTTCAACAGGTTCTGCGTTCGAATCCCGGTATGAAGTAAGGTACAAATGACATAGTATTTGCATAAATCTATCTTACAAAGGTTTTATATGTGTTCCTCAAGTATTGAGGACAATGCAGAAATGAACTTCAAGTTGAACTCATATTGCATGTAGTCTATGAGCAATTTGTTTTGAGTAACGCCGACTCTGAGATAATGGTAATTTTAGTTAACGTCGTACTAGAGCAACACAACGTGCTATTGATGACGGTCCGGGATCAGTCCCTTAAGGGAAAGATTCGAGGACAACACCTCGTAATTTTGTACGACGGTCAAATGACGAAGCAACACCTGAGCTGGCACCCCACTCTCCAAACTTCCACAGAAACCCAACGTGAGGACTTTCGACCACGACAGATTTAAGGTGCACCAGCCGCCTCTACACCATACGCTTACAAACATCCATGCCCGGACCCGGATTCGAACCAGGAACCTTCCGATCTAGAGGCTAACACCTTAACCACTATCCCGTTTGTTTGGCGCCGATTCTGAGAGATAGTGAGAAATCTCGTATAAGTATAGTTTGATTGCCTTAAATACACTTGTTCACGTAATTAAAACTAATTTGCATTGAGAAATAAAAATTTACAATCGCTATCGTATTCAGAATAACAATTGATTACGGAAAATTAATTGGTAATGGTAATTTTAGTTAACGTCGTACTAGTGCTACACAACGTGCTATTGACGACGGTCCGGGATCAGTCCCTTAAGGAAAAGATTCGAGGACAACACCTCGTAATTTTGTACCACGGTCAAATGACGAAGCAACACCTGAGCTGGCACCCCACTCTCCAAACTTCCACAGAAACCCAACGTGAGGACTTTCGGCCACGACAGATTTAAGGTGCACCAGCCGCCTCTACACCATACGCTAACAAACAAGCCCGGACCCGGATTCAAACCAGGAACCTTCCGATCTAGAGGCTAACACCTTAACCACTATACCGGTCTGTCGGCGTATAATTAATTGAATTATTCATCTGCATTACAAAAATGCTTTTATTTTAAAAATATAAGCATATTGTATTTAAAATATATATAATTAATAAAGCATTATATATTAATATAAGCATATTGCATATAAATATTCTGGTTTCGGGAACCGTCAGAATTATATGTTACAGTTCAAAAAAAAGTTCTACTTCGTATTGCAGTACGAAAAAAGACGCCATTTTAAAGAACAAACTTGAAATAAAATCCCTAATATTGCTTCCCACACATTAAAAGGGAATTATTTATTCCCTATGAGAAAAATAAGCGATTGCGACTGCAATTGGCGACTTTTAAGTTTGCAACATTCGGCTGGTTATCTCCCATCGGAAAGAGAAGATCGCCAAGCAGGTGCCCTGCGGAACTTTTGCCGGAAAACGATGTCCACAACATTTCTAGTCATAGCAATAATATTTCAGTTTATTGTCCAGTGTTCCAGTTCTTTGTCAGAAAGGGAAAATAAAAAAATCTTGTTATGAGTAAAACAGATTTTTTTTTGTTCACAAAGAATTTTATCATTTCAAAGGCGTATTTACTTTAATACATTTTCTTTACATATTACATGTCTTTTTAAATTATTTAATGATTATTTAGATCCATAACCAATCTTCTTTGTTTCCTTAGATACGTCTTTTTTTACCAAAAAATTTTTTATATGTATTTTTCAGATAGGGGAAGACGGGGTACAATGAAACAAGGGGTACAATGAAACATTACTTCTAAAATCAGTAAAATTTGTCACAGAAAGTTGCAATTTATACATATGTTATGCAACTATATGTTCCAATTACTGATGTGATTTGGATACATTTGCACTTCTACAATATTAGCAATAGAAGATTATTGGTTTTTCACCATTGAAAGTAAGTTTCTTTACTAAAAGTAATTTTGTTTCTTTTTCCTAGTTTTTTTATGTAATAATTATTTTTTCTATACATTGCTATCTTTGTGTTGTTGTCTTCATACTTCTAAAACCAAAATTAAAAAAAATAAATATTAGAAGTTTGAAAAATGTTTTTATTTAGTAACCTCAGTACGGGGTACAATGAAACACTTGCAGACGGGGTACAATGAAACATGTTGCATTGTGCCCCCGGGTGAATGCATTTACTTGAAGTAATATATCAATGGTAAATATAATATCACTGATAGAAAATAACATATTACTGGTTGTCACTAATATAAATAAAACCCTTTTAGAAAGGAAATGGCAACACCTAACATTAATATGAAAAGGCAACACCAAATAAAAACAGTAATTTTGAAAGCATGCAAAATAAGCCTGTTGTTTTTTTCTTCAAAAAAAGTACAGATTTCAATAGCAAGTTAATTTTTTTATACTTAAAAACATTTAAGAATAGTTTATTTATTTCATAGGCCTAAACTGCACTTGCTATAGTTCACAATCCTCCTAAAGTTCTCAGTCAAAGGGGCCAAAAACAAATAGGTCAATTAACTTCTGGTGAAAGGGATGATCTTGTTTCTATGTGTGGATTTATTAATGCTTCTGGAAATTCTATACCCATTATTTAGTATTTCCTAGAGTAAATTTCAAGTTTTGCATGTTAAATGGAGCTCTACCTGGGACTGCGGGTGATGCAACAAAATCGGGATGGATGAATGGAGATATTTTTGGTAATGTTCTAACACATTTCCAGGCACATACACACTGTTCTAAAGAAAATCCAGCTGTACTAATAATGGACAATCATGAATCACATATTACGATTTCCAGTCTAAATTTTACGAAAGATAACGGAATTGTTGTTGTTACCCTGCCCCACATACCAGTAACAAAATGCAGCCTTTAGACAAAACTGTGTTCAAGACACTTAAAAATTTCTTCAATCTAGCTGCAAATGATTGGATGCTGTGTAATCTAAGTCGTACAATCTCTATCTATGAGATATCTTCTTTGTTTGGCACTGCTTATTGTAAGTCTTTCACTCCACAAAATATTACAAAAGATTTTTCAGCAACTGGAATATGGCCTTTCAATAGAGAAATGTTTTGTGAAGAAGATTATTTGTGTTCGTACGTGTCAGATAGGCCTTGTCCTACTGAAAAGTATTTCCATGATCAGATCAATGAAACTTAAGACCAGACAGACAAACCCAAAAATCATAAGTTGTGGATCTTGCCATTAGTAGATCAGAAACACCGACTGCAGGTTGTTCAGCAACTGTTCATACACCATACCCTAGCTCTCAACCTGTGAGGAAATACATTTCTCCTCAAGAGATAAAACCTTACCCCAAGGCTGGTCCAAAAAAAGAAGTAAGAGTAGTAAAACAGGAAGAAAAAGAGTTTTGTTCTAACCACACCAGTAAAAAATGCTCTTGTTAAGCAATTAGAAGGTAAAAAGAGGCAAAAATCCAAGAAGGTATTGTTTTCTAAACAAACTACCTCCTAAAAACTCTGAAGATGACAATGATCCAAAATATTTTCCAGCTACAGCTGATCAACAAAGTACTAAGAATGAGATATCCACACATAACATGTGTGACACAAGCAGTATCTGAGTAAATGTTTATGTTTCAATCAAAGAAGGCGAACTGAAACGTAATTATATTCTGTTGGAGAAATCATAAATTTAAATGAAGTCGAATGTGACTAAAATAAACTATATAGGGTGAAAATTGCTTGCATCATTTGGAGTGTTTCATTGTACCCCAGTATGTGTTTCATTGTACCCCGCCATACGGGGTACAATGAAACACTATGAGACATTTACTTTTTGTTATTTTTCAAGCATAAAGATATTGTTTAGAACCTAATCAAAATGTATTTAGATGGGGAAAATACAAGATTAAAAGTATGCATTAATTATATTTTTGTGCTTGCAAAATTGTGGATAGGAAAAAATAATTAGTAAATTTTGTTTCATTGTACCCAGTCTTCCCCTACATATTTATTGTATAAAAACAAAATCCTGTAGTCTACCTAATGCACTCGCTTGTGCTGTTTTCAAAAAATGTGAGTTACATCAAAGCACTTAGTAACTAGTTTTAACAAGTAACATTCCAGAGTAGTTTTGTGTGTGAAGCTCTGATGTTGTTTCAGATCATGTTTCCAAGCATAATACATTCTGTACTCGTCGCATCAATAACCAATTCCTTTGTCCCTCAGCTTCACAACATGATACAGTACTGAAACAATTTCCTATTTTACAGCTTTGTGGACATTTTAACAATTGGTATGTAATACTTAAGACATTGCTCTCAATTTTTCACTGAATTTTTTTAAGAGAGTCAAATCAAGATTGATTAACTTAGAAATTTTCCACAGTAAATTTCACACCTCATCACTTACCTTCCAAAGGAGGGTTTCTTGGTATTGTTTGCTTTTCTTCAAAAGAGGCCTCAAATCATGCTACCAGGACACTGAAATTGGGAGAGAAAATGATAAGTCTTTCATTAACAGAAAAATTAAGCACACAGAAACCGAAAGCAAAAGAACACTCATTTCTATTTTTTGAAAAATCTAATTTAATTTTAAAATATACAAAATTTCATCCAAAAATGTGTCAAACAAAATATTGCTAATTTTAAACTTTATTGCAATCTAACATTGTTTTTTATAACAGTAAAATAATTTTACCTTGAAATTTATTTTTAGTTAAAGAAAGCCCAAGTGTGAAATTAAACTAACTTAAGAAGTTCTGTCTCTTTAATGGTGACAGGAGCATTCGAATACAAAATTACTCATCTATTCGATACTTAAAAGTAATCGGTGTACTCGATTCTTTGCAAAGTATACGGCAGGGATCGAAATAAGATTTTGTAGCTGGCAGCAAATATTGCTGTGAGCTTTATAAGTGGGCAGCAGAAACAATTCAGCTTAATTTGTATATGTGGACAGCAAAACAATTCAAAGCCTAAACTTTCCATAACAATGGTAAATTGCACTTGCAAATTTTTCGCTCAAGTTTAAACCAATTGAATGAATAATGCCATGAGAATAAAAAAAAATACTTCACTTTTTTTGTAAGCTTTCTGCAATATCAATAAGAAACCCTAAAATACATCTGATACAAAAATAAACACTAAAATAATATATTGTAGACACGTTTATTTCCTTATTATCATGTCTACGAAGGCATCAGTCAATAATTAGGCTAGAGAAAATTGCAGTTATTACATAACTACATAGCTAAAAGCAAGGTATGCGAACACATGCACAAAACCATTTTTGAACTGCTCGATCAACCTTAAAATGGGAAAGCAAAGGACCATCCACACTTATCCTCAATAAAGCCCACAGTTTTTTTTTTTTAATAGCTGGTATTTGAAAGAGAAACAATGAAACATTTGGTTTCAAATACTCACAGCAAAACAGCGATTTAAGGTAAGCTCACAGCATTTGCTGTGGTTGTCACGACTTATTTAGAGCCCTAGCATATGGACACAAAAGTATTCATATATCAAGGTATTTAGATACAAGTATTCAGTAACAAAGTACTTAAATCAAAGGTATTCAGTTGCAAGAGTATTCAAATGCAAACAAATACCCTGTAATCATCCTGAGTATCTGAATACAAGAGTAGTCGAATAAAAGATTAGTCCTTCGAGGTGATGTAAAATCAAAATAAAAAATAACAAAAATTTAGAATTGCAGAAAATATGTGCGGGACAGAATATTAAACAATTTGAATGAGATTAATTTTTGTTCTTCAAAAATACAATTTGTCTATAGTTCTAATAGATTATAGTAGTAGTTATAGTTCATAAAGAAAATTCAATTGAGATAAAAAGGAAAAATATATAAGGAAGAGAGAAAAGTTTAAATATAATTTAAAATTTTAGTTTTGTGAAAAATAAAAAATTAAAAGCACAGCTTATTTAAAATAATTTTTATAAAAGAATAAATTCGATTGTTTTGTTAAAAATTATCATTTGTAAAAAAAAAACAATCCACCAAATTCCTCTTGCAGTGGATTCGACCCATGAATCGGTAGATTACAATTCCAGTGCTCTAACCAGGGTGTAAAAAAATCATGATTTAAAAAAAAAATCAATTAATTAGATTTTTTTAAATTTAAATCAGGTTTTTTTTAATTCAAATTTCTGTAGGCCCTATACACTGTTTTTATAATAATTATATATAAATTTATATACATGTAAACCAATATTTATTTTAGGTAAACAATCAAAATTTGTGACATGGTAAATCAATATTTATTTACTAAAAATCATAGTTTGTTACATGGTAATACATTTAAAAAAATGAATTTTCAAAATAAAAGCAAGCGGTAAAACATTTGTTTAACTTTAAAACACAAGTTGACATCCTACATAGTTTTTCTTGAGTAAATTACATGATCAAGTTAACACAGTCTATGTGACAGACTTAAACAATAGCCTGAGAAGAAGAATAGAGGACAGAGTAATAATCAGACTATAATAAATTCTAATAATAAAACTGCCAAGCAGCAATAATAAATTAATTTTCACTTAGTTTTAATTCATATTGGATATTTCTTTCTTCCTGATGACATTTAAATGGCTGCATGTGAGTGAAAATGTATATTTTTCTACTCTTTAATCTCTATTGCACACCACAAGAATAAGCTGAGCCTTAAAAAACTTTACTTCGAACTGTGTGTTTTTTTTTTAATTCATGAATAAGTTAACTGACAAATGCCTCAAAAAACGTTTACTTACCACTTGTGCATTTTTTTAGCTAATAAAATCAGTCATCCCTTTAGTTTATAATTTTGAATCAAACTGTTGCATACTTCCTTTAAGTGTTTATATTATGAATGCTGTTAATCAGGAATGTTTATACAGTTACTCCTCCTGGCATTTAGATTTATGGTGTCATGAGTGTTTACATTAGTGTGTTTCCAGTATATAGTATACTAGCCACTGCATGGCTAGCCCTGAAGCAAACCAACACCCCGGGCAACGCTGTGATGTCAGGTATTAATATGGTGTGCAATTTTCCTCAAAATTTAAATCCTTTGAAGATAAATTCAATTTAAAAATTATTTATTCAAAAAAAAATTATATTTTTAGGTAACAATCTAAAGAAAAATTTTCCGCAGACTTCAAATCCGTTGAAATTTTTAATCTATCTTAGCAATTCCGAAATTACAAAAAAACTTAACAATCCCAGTCAATTTGTTTTTTATTTCTTGCTCTCAGCTAAAATAGAATGAGACAGGAAATGTAATCTGTTTTTTTTTTTTTTTTGTTTTTTTTAACGTGAAGGGCAGAAAATGCAATCTTTTTTTTTTTTTTTGGAAAGAGAAAGTTTACGTGACGTCACAATCTCTTGCGAAAATATAAAAGAAGGTCACGCGAGTAGAAAAAGTTCATTTTAGGGGGTTTCTTCTTTTGTCCGGAAAAAACGCGTTTGAAGAACCAGGAAGAGAATAAAACTATTAAATTCATTTAAAAATCTTCTAGATTGAATTTTAAAATTTTGCAGCGACCAAAAAATTCCAAACAATTTGGACTACCTGTGTGCCAAATCTCATTGCTGTAAGTGCCTTAGATCATCAGGATTTTGCGGCAGCGAACAAACATTTCCTTTTATAATAGTAGATTGTAATAAGTTACAACTGTTTGCTGCAATCTTTTATAGGAAAATATGCAAGCAGTAATTGACCCAGTTCCCTCTGAGCTGGGTGTAGCCATTAGTGCTGAAATCATAAAGAGTGCAGAAAGATTAAAGCATTTGACCACTTCAGGTGTATTTACTCAGTTATAAAAATGTAAGGTTAGTTGATTTAAATCATTGATTTAAAAAAAAAAAATCAAGATTTTAATTATTGATTTTAATCAAATTATTTAAATCTTGACACCCTGGCTCTAACCATTACGATAAAAACATGAATACTAGGTTTTATTTTTAAAAAATACCCCTATATTGTAGTTCTCCGATTCTTACGAATCGATTATCGAATACTAAGTATTTGATACTCATAAATACTTGATTCTGCCTATCACTACTAAAGAAACTCAGTCTATTTTCTTCCAAAGAATTTACCCAATTAGCGAGGACAGATACGCACGCTTATTCAAAAAATACTGAAAAGAAATGTTAAACAATACTGACTCCCTTTATCAGAAACAGCAAATTCTGTCTTAAAAGAGTACCCTTCAATCATGAAGACTTAAAATTAACCAAAACCAATGTGCCATGTACAAACTGACCCACAGTTCAGCCTGTTTGCAGCGAGCAGAAAGATAAATTTGTTGTTCAGTTGTTACCCCCACAAATGCAATTCCTTAAGGTCACAAAAGCACTTGTGTCCTCACCAATGGGAGTGGTAAATATTTCGAATGAGAAAAATGCTCTGAAACTAAAACACGATGTTTGAAAAAGTTCCACAACAAACAAAATCTCTTCGCACAGCTTATGAAAACTAATACTTATTTTAAAAGTTGCTTCTGGGAGCGAAATGCTGCGACTATGGACCAATAGGCTAGACAAGAGTCTTACCGCAACTCTATCCCGTGGAACCATTTTTAAACTGCGCATGCGCGAACTGTTAAGTATATGCAAGGCGTGGCTTATCTGACATGAGTGAGTAGAGGTTCACCCTGGCTTCGAGGGTATGAGTGTAAAAAAAACATTGGGGAGGGGAATTTCTGTGTTTTGTTAGGACTTGGGGCTAAAATTTATTTCCGATTTAGAAGAACGGAAAAATACCAGATCCTGGAATAGAAGAGAAGCAGATACAGATAGATTTTTTGGTGTATTGAGAAGGAAACTATGACAGTTAGATACTTGTTAAAAAGATAAGTTGAAGTGAACAGTTGGGACATATCTTAATTAATTAGAAATTTTATTTGAATTAAATGTGTTGTCCGCAAATGCAGTTATAAATGTTTTGTATTATGTGGAATCTCAGCTCTTATGGTAGAACGTTTTCTACAAATCATAATGGTAACTAGCACTTTATGTACACGCACATCTAATCAGCCTACGCGGAGAAAACAATAATCTTTAAAGGGTGGTTTTCAGAGGATTTCAGTTGCTCTATAATGTGAAATTATTCACTTCTGAGTAAGTTACTATTTAATATGACCTCCAGGCATTTGGTATCTGCTGCATGTAATTGTTAAATTGTAGCTACCCAATAATTTTTCTATTTTATTTTAATGTGATAACATCATTGTTGTTAAGAGTGTTTTGATTTATAAACAGCATCACAGTTTGCATAGTGATAGCAGAATTGTTATACAACTGTACTTTTTTTGTTAATGCTAGAAATTGGGAAATTTTTTCACTGTCAAAGAATTAAGTGTAGTGTTGACTGACTTAACTGTAGGCATACAGTACAGGTTAAATTCCTGTTATTTAATCCTGGATGTACTTCCCTTTTGTATGAGTAAAACTTTCCTCGTGCGTAATGTCTTAGTTCACGATTTCTATTGATCAAAAACACAAGTTGGAATAAATGCATACTATATCATTAATATAACTTTGATTGAATTAAAGTACTCATCGATATTGGTTATTTATCGTGGTGTAGTTTTGCATCATTCATTTCAACTATACAGATAGTGGTACAAATCAAAATACTTAGATGGTTTTTTTTATTAAAAAAAACAATAAGGATCAAAATTAAAAAATTTATAAAGTGGGAATGTTGTTTTTTAGCCTAGATTATCCTTTTTCTACAAAAAGAAAGTCCTCAAAATCAAATTGGATAGTTGTTCCAGTAGAAGCTACTACTAACTAGCAATAGTTCTTCCTTCCTGTGTTTGTCTAGCATCTAAGTAATAGATTATAAAATCCAACAAAAATATTTATGATATTGCAAAATCTAGGTGTGCACGAAGTATATATACACTACATAGAGCATCATGTCTGAATTTAGTAATTTTATATAGGACAATGTACACATTGTCCTATATACAAGGTTTACAGCTGTACAAGGTTCCTCAAGTACATGGTTCACTGATGTACACTATAGTGAAACGTCAATATATTGTAGATCAATAAACCTTAATTCAGTTGATTTGTGAAATTTTTTTAAAGATTGATAGGAAAAGGCTGCTATATGTAAAGCAAGAATGGTTTTCCTTTGCCAACATGTTATTGCTGTCACTTTTGTCACTGAACCATAAACTTAACACCAGGATCCTTGCTATAGACATCAACAAAAGACATGGTTTGTTTACATTACTGTCAGTGTCCTAATTTAATTAATGACTTGTTCAAGACCATGTGACTCAACTGACAACCAGCAGGAGTTAGACTATACTCCAATTTTGAATTCATTAATCTGTGGATGAGTTTTGCAGTAAGGCTTGCAATAAGTACAAAATAAGCTGTGGATCAAGAAATGCTGTAAAGTATTGGACATGCCATTTTTATTTTATATTTCTGCTTATTTCAGAAGTTACCCAAATGCTTGTTTTTAAAATTCAGAATCTAGTAGTCTGGCTATGGAAAGTTGTCATTTGAGTTGATTTTGTAAGAATGAGGGGAGATGCTTAAGGGCTGGTTAGAGATATTATAATGCCAGACCATAATTGGTGATACTGATTTCGAATTTTTTTGTCGAAAGTGATTGCAATGAGCATCAGTTGGCGAAACAAATAACCATCAAGGCAATTGCCACATTATTTTGTATGTGGCTGCACTTTTCTTGTTTAGCTTGTTTCTGAAAACAGACCTGGTCTGTTATAAGCAATTCAATATTTCATTTGTATTAATCATGCAAGCATCAGGGCAGAAATATGCACACATACTTTTTGGTGACATTTATTAAATTTGGTACTTATAAATGCTAAGTAGATAACAATACATTTATAAATTAAATTATGTGTATGTAGTTGAAAAGTTGTATTGATATTTGGATTTGTTGCATGTGTTTTGGGCCACAAAGTTACTTAAATATGTTTACAAAATTCATGCCACATTTGCTTGGGTCAATGTTGCAGAAGGTTGCTTAAGTAAATTCTGTCATTTAATGGGTTCATTATATTAGTTGAAGAATACTATACACATACCTAAACTACTTCAAAGATCCAAGTAGTTAAATTGCAGATGACTGACAAGAGTTGACTGCATTTTTGTTCAAAAAGAGTAAAGCATCAGTTTCAGGAAGTGGCTCCAATTGTCAGTAATGTTATGTAGATGGCATTTCTTCTATATCCTATTTATTTTAATATTTCATGAAGTTATTTTATACCCAATAATTTAAAAACTGCAACTATTTGTATTTATCAGTTGGTCACATTACCAATCAGCTGGCATAAAGCACATCTTCAATAGAATATCTGGTGATGTAATGGAATCACACATTGATATCATAGAGGTATAATCAATGAGCATAAACAAAACATGTTACTAATTTGGATTTTTGGTCATTCCATAACAAATAAATTTGTGACATATTTTGTATAGCTTATTGTTGCCATTTTAAGATTTCTAAATATAATGTTCTGTTTTTTACTTCAATTAAGTGTTTATTTCTTTTTTATCAGCCCATAGTGTAAGTGTACTGTGATGTAATTTCTGCTTTCTTGATCGAAATGCATTAATATTCAGTTCTTTCAACTAAAATGGATGCTACAATGTGTTGTTTAACATTATTTCTGGAATGGTAGGTAGTTTTAGAATTGAAACTGTATAAAAAAATTTTTTTGTAATATGAATGAACTTTCTTTGAGATTTGTTGAAAATAAAAGTTTTCTTTGCACCATTTGGTTGTATTTTTACAGAATATCTTGTATTCACCAGGACTTTTTTTTATCCAAGAAACTCATTACATTATCTGCTATAATTCAATTTTGTCCATATAGTTTTTAAATAAGTTTTCTTAAACCATGAAATATAAAGTAAATATTGACTATCTACTATTTTTAGTTTTGTTTACTTGAAACATGTAACCTATTATAAATCTCATCTGCTTTTCCCTAAAGCACGAAACAAACTGTAACTTTAACATTTTAGCTTGTTTTTGTTATTTATAAAGAAACAAGAGTATCTCTGGCATACTGTTTTGTAAGTAATATTTTTAAGAGTTTTTTTATCTTTTCTTTATTTTCTTGTTTACAAAAAAAGCCAAAGTTTTGTATAATATTTAGCTGTTTTTTTTTATTTGTATACTAAAATTGAAATGGTTAGTTCAAGTAACATTTATTAAATGAAAATTGTAACTTGTAGAAGTTAATTTAATAACATTTTTGTTACAAGCAAATTGCAGCATGTTTATACATGTAAACAATTGCCATTCACAATTTAATGTCAATTTTTTTACCTTCAAATGCATTTCTTACCAAGTAGAATTAGCAAGTTTTCTTGCATGTTGGCTTTATGCCTCCCATCCCAAGTGCAATACACAATAAAATATTGCTGTTACATTTGCACTTCAAAGTATACAAACCTTAATGTTTTTAGTGAGTAGCTAGAAATAAGTCCCACATAAACTGTCACTAAATAAGTAATAAAACTAGCATTTCAGGATCGTAATTCAATTTCGGAGGCATTATTATAAATGCTTTGAGGTGAAGCTCAGCTACAGCACTTATACCAAACTGTTCTAGAAGTAAGGAGTAACAGTCCTGAAGAATACATGTAAAAAAAGACATTGTATCTATGAAGGAAAGATTGATTAGAATCTAAAAATCGGTAAAAATAATTTTAAAAACATTCTTGAGAATATTAGTTTTAAGCTTATTTTATTTCAACAAAATACATGTAATAAAAATGTATTAAAAAAAATTGCATTCAAAATGGAAAAAAACTCTTCATGAACAAAATCTGTTTTACAAGATGGTGTTCATTATCTGACAATAAATGGTGCATATGTTTGTATACATCTAGAATATCACTCTAAGATTTTTTTTAGACAGGATGAAACAACTTCTATTTCGCATGGATTAGCAATGTTTGTTCTTAAATCGCAAGTCAAAGAGCATGCAACGCATTCTGGTCTCAGTATTTTAATTTCAACACAGGATTATGTAAACCTCTTTATTTAAACAATCTGACATTTTTCTTCGAGGTGTAAAATAAAAATTAATGGTCTGAAACAATGATAAAGATGATTCATAGATACCTAGAGATACACATTAGCAAACCAAAGCATGCGTTTCCAAATGCACATTAGCTGTTATGCAATCTATTCATGCATATACCACAAATAAAAAAATTCTTAGAATCTAGGCAAACTAGAAATTGGCTCAGCCCGCTCGTGTTAAATCAAATTAGAGTGAAGAAGGTTTGTGCAAAAACAGAATTAGCCATACTTGTAGTAGTCTAAATGTTAATGATTGTTTCTGCAGAAGCTAGGGGGAAATATCTGAATGTTACTCTCTTTTGACAATGAAACTAAGCATATTTTGTACCTCAACACTTAGTGCCATTTTTTTAATTCGGAAAATGGTCATTTGAGTTAGAACTATCTCTAGTCTGTTTTAACTTATGACAAATATTATGGTTCACACAAGCATCACAATTGTATTCTGTAACTTATAACATGTCCTAAAATGAACAATTCCATTTCCACATCACCCATGGGGTAGGAATCATGATGCGCTTTTTTTATAGAGGTATCGCCAAGAACCCTAATCCTCTTAAGCAGCAGTTCTCATCTTTGTTTACCTTGTATACTAGTTTGATTTGTCAAAGGATTACTAGATATTGGATGAATGAAAAAGTAGATTCCGAAACCCCGCCATATAAGTTCACTGAGGATCCCAATAACAAGTTTCAGGAAATGTTTACAACAGTCTGATTTTAAGGATTCCAATAAACTTCTAAAACCTGTATATAAAATTGCCAAAAGTAGACTTAAAATATATTTTAATGCCCTGTAATACAGTGAAAACTGAAACTATAGATAGATGGAAGTGAATAAATAACGAAACAGGATCACAAAGGCACAGCTAGCATAATTTGTCCGAGTCATCAATGTAAACGGCCGAGTGATGATAAAATGATAACGATGGTGTGTTATGGTACGAGCCACAAATGGCCAAGCTACACTAGACAAAATTAAGACTGACAATAAACTAATTAAAAAGTTGTTTAGAAATGACGAGTTGGACTACTCAATATGCAGTAATTAAGTCGAAGCGACAACAAAAGACACGTAGAAGCTACAGATGGTTCTTGACAAACAACGTATAAATTTTTGACTGGTGAGGTCCTGAAGGCACTGGAACAGATTCTAAATGTGGGGTGATGCACTGTATCGAGCTTTCGCAAATCTGACAGATGGAACCATAGGTAGTATACACCAGGGCTCGAAATACCCGGGTGCACATGAAAATAAAGTTGTGTACCTAATTTTTCCCACACAGTGCACCTACATTAAAATTAATTTGTTAAGTATGTTATTTATTTGTTAATTATGTTATTTTGATGTTTGAACAAAATATTAGTATCTACCTCTCGCTCTGAAGGAACGTAATTGAAATTCCCAAATACGCAATATGTGAAAACAAAATCGCTGGGCCATAACGTGTTTTATACAGGAGGAAGGTTTATATTTGTGTCACTGCTACTAGAACTTTCCGATGATCGAAACATTTTCCAGCTAGCTCTGTTGAAGCGACTGTAGCGACAGCCTTGCGCCGGAGAAGAGAGAATTTATACGTTTTAATATTTGTATTTACTATCTACTACTAACCTATATAAACATACCCAACTAATAAAGTAGTTTCTCTATATTAAAAAAAAGTTGCTGTTGCAGGATTGAAAAATGTGTTGTTTAGCTCGATTCATAGACAGAAAATTACGAAATTAACGTGGTTTGTTCTTCATCATGTTCCCTGGACAATTTTGAAGATTTTTTTTCCGATGCGGCTATTAGTTTAGAGTTTATTAAGTATCAAAGTAAAAAAGCGAAATTTCTACAAGGGGTTGGCGAGCGTAAGCGATCAGGGGGCGGAGCCCCCTTGTATATTACATTAATGCCTTTATCTATCGTTTTTTTTTTTAATGTGCATCTAGAATATAACCTGTGCACCTAATTTAAAACATTAGGTGTACAAGGTGCACCTCTATTAAAAAATATATTTCGAGGCCTGGTATACACAGAGTGAAGTCTGAAACGAATTATAGATCTTGACCATGGAGGATCTGCTCCCCGATATGTTTTTGAGGATACTTTTAGAGTATTTACACAATACATCCATAGCTGAACATGCGAGAGGAAGCAAATTTCTGGTCAAAAATGATACCTAGAAATCTTACTCTGCCCAACCCTGTAATACCACTCAGAAAGATCTCTGGATCAAGATGCAGGTTCCAACATCTGTAGAAATTAACACAGGATGTCTTTTGAGATATAGGACATGTCACTTCCCTGGCACATACTTACCAACTTTTACAGATTATAGTGGATGTATCCAGTTTGGTATTAAAACACTACTGCTTTGCAAAGTTTCTGCAGTTGATAAAAATGTGAATTTTTACACATGCATTTTTAAACACAAATAATACTAGTTATTGTGACATACGGATATTTCTAATACACATTAATTCATGTATTAATGTTGTGTTTATGGCAAGGGGCATTCAGGGGTGCAAAAGTTTCACTGATGCAATTTTTAAAGTTGGCAAGTATGCAATGAGAGGTCTCTTGAGATTTTTATGAGGGAAATATTTTGAAAACAATATACACAAGATAGGCTACTTGCAACTATTTCAAAAGTTTTACAGAACTATACTAAATATTAGAATCCATTTAATTTTAGAAGAGTTAATTTTTTAAATAAATTATAATAAACAAGAAATTAGAGAAACACAAAAGTTCATAATGACAACAACTGAAACGCAAGAAAATACTCACCATACAAATGATAAAGCACTTGAATAAGTTTTAGAGAATTTCCTAGATTTTAGAATCATTTAATTTTTGATATACTTTTTAACATGAAATAAACAAGAAATGAAAGAAACAACCGTTATAATAATCAAAAAGAAACTTTGTAAGAAAACACTAATTCTATCATTTATAAGAGTAGTAGAAGTAATTCAGAAACGTAATACTTAAGTAACATTACAAGCCAACTGCAACACTGCTCTTGTAGATAATTTTCGCTGATACGCGCAATTATAAGAAACAAATCCGCTCGCTGTTTTTCAGTGAAAAATATTTAGGTGGAGTGGTAGCAAACGGGACAGTCCTTTTTTCTCGGAAAAGAAAATACCACTGCACTCTGTCTGTACTTACCCACTTCAGAAGTTAACCTAAAAAAGTATAAACAAAAACCGCTGGGAATTTTTTTTCCGCTCATGCTTTTATACTCACATACTCTCGAAATCAGAGTAATTGAAATCTAGTTCTAGTCCCTCCCGTCAGATAAGCCACACCTTCCATATACTTAAACAGCTTGCGCATGCGTAGTTCAAAAATGGTTCCACGGGATAGAGTTGCGGTAAGACTCTTGTATAGGCTAGGGCATATATGGGCAACCTCCGGCCCGCGGAACATTTCAAAATCGTGCTCGAAAAGAAGTAAATATTCTCTGTTCTCGCCAACAATAGAGAGGGGGGAGGGAAACAAAAGCATGAACTACGTGGGTCAGTGTTTCTCAATCGTTTTCAGTTGACGGTACGGGCACGCTAAAAATATCTTGAATTATTTGCGGCAAACCTGAATATAAAAATGTAAAAGTAGGTATTTTCAATACTATCTAAGTCATCTGACCGTGGTTCAAAATTACGAGGTGTTGTCCTCGGATCTTTCCCTTAAGGGACTGATCCCGGACCGTTGTCAATAGCCCGTTGTGTTTCTCTAGTACGACGTTAACTAAAAAATCACCAAATTATCAATACTATCTAAAAAAGTTATTATTACTAATAAAATTAGAATTGGATATATGAGATGGATGAACCTGTTTTCTTGAATAAATTAAATCAGAACGAGGTTTCGAAGTCGCCAGACAAGTTATCGGCGACACATCACGCCACCCAATTCTATGATAATTTTAGTTAACGTCGTACTAGAGCAACACAACGGGCTATCGACGACGGACCGGAATCAGTCCCTTAAGGGAAAGATTCGAGGACAACGCTTCGTAATTTTGAACCATGGTCAGATGACGAAGCAACACCTGAGCTGGTACCCCACTCTCCAAACTTCCACGCCAACCCAACGTGAGGACTTTCGGCCACGACAGATTTAAGGTGCACCAGCCGCCTCTACACCATACGTTTACAAATATCCATGCCCGTACCCGGATTCGAACCAGGAACCTTCCGATCTAGAGGCTAACACCTTAACCACTATACCGGTTGGTCGGCCCAATTCTACGGATAATCGGGAATAATAAGTATAAATTTCGTTATTGATTGCATCCGAGAAACGGCCTTGCACTTATTGATTCCATTCCTTACTACCGGATGTGATTGTTAAAAAAAAACACTAATACAAACCAACAATACTCGGATTTCTGGCGCCCACCGGCATAAAATACTGATACTTCCTGTGCAGGTGTCTCGGTCACATTCTGAAACTTAGGCAAAAAGGCTGACGCCCGTCTGGCTGCCGATCTAAAGCGACACTGTGGTTCATTATATTAAGAAAGTTTTCCCTCGTAGAAAAATAGAACTGTCCTCACATAACATTTAGAATACAATAAAGATTAGTTGTTATTGTTAAAGAGGAGTTAGATATTTTCATTGTGTCATTGGTCTCTTCCTCCAAGACAACCAAGGAGTCATCATCAACGATTCTACAGGATAACGATAAGTCCTCTTATTTTTATTTACAATTTTTTCTATCTTATGTTTTTTCTATCATTACAACTAGGTCTTATTTTAGAGGTGCTAGGGTTTAACTTTTGATTAGGTCCTATTTTCGGAGAAATACGGTACTTCAAAGTTACAATTTTAATAATTTGTCAAAAACCAACTCCGTTCGATTTTACCATCTTTCAAATTGTTTTGAAATATGTCCTTGGAACCCCTGCATTTCCCCCTTTTTTGTAATTACGAGGTGTTGTCCTCGGATCTTTCCCTTAAGGGACTGATCCCGGACCGTCGTCAATAGCCTGTTGTGTTGCTCTAGTACGACGTTAACTAAAAATTACCATTACCATTTTACCCTTTTTTGTGGAATGTCCGATCTGGCGCCCAGTCATATGTCCTACTCCTCTTAGGACGATGGTACACTCATCGCGTTACGTTGCTTGGAGTTCTTAGTTCGGAAAGTGTATGAAAGGATGTCTGGTGTTAAAAAGCGAAAAGTAGACACGGAATGTCGCCAATTTCAAGAAAGATGGACTGATGAATACTTTTTTATCATGCATAATTGTAAGCCTATCTGCCTGTTATGTAATGAATCCTTAGTTCGAAAGATGGACTGATGAATACTTTTTATCATGCATAATTGTAAGCCTATCTGCCTGTTATGTAATGAATCCATATCTGTTTTAAAAGAATACAATATGAAGCGGCATTATTCCAGTAAGCATATTACTCAGCATACACTCACGGGTCAGTTGCGAAAAGATAAAATTCAAAAGCTAATCACCAATTTGGACAAACAGCAACAATTTTTTAGTAAACAAAGGACACAACTGGACAATGTTGTGAAAGCTTGCTTCATAGTCAGCTCAAAAATAGCGAAGTCATCGAAACCATTCGGTGAAGGAGAATTTGTCAAAGAGTGCCTGGTAGAAATTTCAGATATTTTATGCCCCGAAAAGAACAAGGAATTTGAGAAAATAAGCTTATCAAGACGTACTGTTGTTCGACGTATAGATATGATGGCTGGTGATATCAAGAAAAAATTGGCTGATCGCGTGACTGATTTTGAAGCATTTTCAATTGCTTTGGACGAGAGCACCGATTTGTCTGATACAGCACAACTAGATATCTTTATACGAGGCGTTGACAAAGAATTTACTGTAACTGAGGAATTGCTGGCTTTACAGCCTCTAAAAGGGACCACTACTGGAGAAGATATATTTCATGAGGTTAAAAGTGCTATTGAACAGTATCGTTTGCAGTGGTGCAAATTAATTGGGGTTTGCACAGATGGTGCACCTTCTATGGTCGGTTCACGAAAAGGTTTCATAGGAATTTTGTAAGAAAAAGCAATTGACTTGAATGTGCAAAAAGATGATTTAATAATCCTACATTGCATTATTCACCAACAAAACTTATGCACTTAGTCAATTCGATTGCAGAACGTTATGGATGTGGTGATAAAGACAATTAATATTAAACCATCGCCAGTTCAAAGCATTTTTGGATGACCTTTCTTCAGAACACGGTGATGTGACATATTTTTGCGAAGTAAAGTGGTTAAGCAAAGGCAAAATGCTGAAAATATTTTACGATCTTAGACAGGAAATAGCCGATTTTATGGAAATCAAGGAAAAATCATTGGCTAAAGTCAGTGATCAGAAATGGTTATGTGATTTAGCATTTCTAGTAGACATCACGGGTCACTTAAACGAGTTGAATTTGAAGTTTCAAGCACAAGGTCAGTTGGTAAACGAATTGCACAGCCATCTGAAAGCGTTCCAAAACAAACTTCGCTTGTGGGAAACACAAATGCGATCTGGAAGCTGTTATCATTTTTCAACACTGTCCAGTCACGAAAATATTGATTACGCTCAGTATGCTGAAGAACTAAAATCACTGTCGGAGCAATTTTTTAATAGATTTTCCGACTTTAAAAACATGGATAGCTGTTTTAACCGTTTTGCAACTCCGATGAAAAGTGACGTAGGAAAGGCTCCCATACACCTACAAATGGAGTTGATCGAGCTTCAAGAAGACGTACATTTAAAGACGTGGATCTAAGCGATTTCTACATGACATACCTTGCCGAAGAAAAGTACCCACAGCTCAGAGCATTTGCAAGAAAAATGATTTGCGCATTTGGAAGCACTTATAAATGTGAACAGTTCTTTTACATGATGAAAACTAACAAATCGAAGTATCGAACCAGGCTTCCAGATGAGAATTTCGAAAATACTCTGCACCTGTGTATTAGTGGGATTGATCCCAACATTGATTTTCTTGTTTCTCAAGTTCAAGCGCAAACTTCTCATTAATTTCTGCTGATTGTAAGTAAATACTTAATCAATACTATATTATTCTGTTCGCGTAACTTTACCATTCTACTTTATAAATATATAAAATAAACGTCATTATTATTACTTTTTCACAACTACCTATTCTATACGGCCCGCGACTTCATTAATATCCTAAAGTTTAGCCCGCAACTTTCCAAAGGTTGCCCATACCTGGGTTAGGGTGTTCTCAATAAAGACGTTCGGGGCAGTTTGATCCATCAAGCCAACCTCATCTCATTGGTTGAAAAAAGTTACGTCCTTTCAATCCCTCAAAATCAATTAGTAGCTTTTTCACCACTAATAGACACCTCTACAATTATTCTCGCCGTACAACCGGTGTAGTGGTTAAGGTGTTAGCCTCTAGATTGGAAGGTTCCTCGTTCGAATCCGGGTCCGGGCATGGATGTTTGTAAACGTATGGGGTAGAGGTGGCTGGTGCATTTTAAATCTGTCGTGGCCGAAAGTCCTCACGTTGGGTTGGCGTGGAAGTTTGGAGAGTGGGGTACCAGCTCAGGTGTTGCTTCGTCATCCGACCGTGGTTCAAAATTACGAGGTGTTGTCCTCGGATCTTTCCCTTAAGGGACTGATCCCGGACCGTCGTCAATAGCCCGTTGTGTTGTTCTAGTACGACGTTAACTAAAATTACCATTACCTATAATTATTCTCCTGCACTGTATTTTTCTAATCAGATACTGGACTGTGACAAATATCCAATTTACTTGGGTTTTACATTAGATCCTGAGATAAACTGTAGGAAACATATAAAGAAAATAGCAAATAAAGCTAGAAAGCGTCTACAGATTTTGAAGTATATTTCAGGTAGAGACTGGTGAGCTGGTGCTTCCACCCTCAGACTTACTTTTTGTTCCCTCGTACATCCCATACTTGAGTATAGTTACCAGGTATTTCAAACGGTTTCTGCTTCTAACTTAAAGATCTTGGACAGAGTTCAATTGAGTGCAGCAAGAATAATCACTGGGTTAAGGAATAGCTGTCCTAGTAAAGTGGTCCTATACGAAGCTGACATTTTACCTCTGACTACGAGATTTAGGATTGGTTCTTTTAAATATTTTAATAAATTGTGAAGAGTCTTGGTGATTTTAACAGGACTGCTGAATTCACTTTGAAGTGGAGGAGTGATCAGCGTTTAAAGAGAGACACCCCGATGGAATTTGTGAGGAAGGAGGGTTTTATTGATTTTGAGGTTATTCCTTCGATCACTTTTAACTGCTTGCCTCCCACGGTGTCCATTGAGAATGTCAGTTTTAATGATGAACTGAAGACTCATGCCAATAAACAGAAGGATCACCCAGACCTTTTGAAACAGTTGGCCCTGGAGGTTGTCAATAGCACCCCTTCTGATGCCTTGGTCATCTATACGGGCGGTAGCAAACTTGAAGACGGTAGAACTGGGAGTGGTGTTTTCATCAACAGCGCTGAGGACAAGGTTAAATTCAGCATCCGAAACCCTGACCATTGTTCAGTCTTTAGATCGGAGATCATAGCAATTGGTGCAGCCCTTAATTATGCACAGTCCACTGATAAAAATTGTGTTTGGATTTTGACTGATAGTAGGAGTGCTATACAGTATTTCAAAAATTGGTCAAAAATTTTTGATATCCCAGACCAAAATATTCTGAAGCTTCTCTGCGAGATTGGCCTGAAAACACCAATAAGCCTCCAATGGATTCCATCGCATATCGGGGTGTATGGCAACGAGACAGCCGATGTACTCGCCAAGAATGGCCGTGATCTCCCTATGGATTGTTCGAATAGTCTCACTCCCACTGAGGTCCACTCCCTGGTAAAACAGCGTTTGCTTTCCGTGTGGCGCCGTACGCCATCCCACCATTGGTATGCTGGCAATCGCCCTGGACTATCAATCTCATGCTGTGGCCCTCGGCCTTTCCAATCGGCCATGGCCAGATTTCGAAGTGGCCATCTTAAATGTATAAAATTTCAGAACAGGGAGAGAATTTTCCCTCCTTGTTCCTGTTCCCTACCTGCCAGTCCTGATCACCTTCTTCTCTGTCTTGGCGATTCGTATAAGCAGCTGTTGGTTGATCAGGACTTTTTGCAAGTATATGGGGATCTGGCACGACGGGGCCTTCTGGAGTTGGTGTAGGCTTTCCTACACCAGAGGGATGTGCAACAACAAGTTACGTCCTTAGCCTCCACTTTGAGTTCGAGAGTGTATAAGTAAAATAAGTAACTACGGATGTTTGTAAACAAGACAAGCGTATGGAAACACAGTTAACCGATAATATGCTTTTATGGTTAAGTCAAACTGTTATTTATTATATCAGTTTAGAAGTTTTCCTGAGTGCGATTCGTGTTGCGAGACTCTCCTTGAAATAAAAATATTCAATCGTTCTCTACAAAGTACTTCGTGCGTGAAAGAGGCTTTACCAAGAACTCTTCTTAACAATTTCTTAATCATCTGTACAATCCTCTCCCCCCATCCACCCCACCAAGCTGCAGTTGGGGGGTTAAACTTCCACTGGATTCTTAAGATTGAAGTATCACAAATGACTTGATCCCAGATGATGGATTTCATAAGATTTTCTGTACCAACAAAATTGCTTCACTATATATTATTTTCGGATGCCCTCTTCTTGCAATGAATCGTCGTAATGAAACATTTTGTCGAAAGACTATGTATCAGTTTGAGATGTATAGCACGGTATACGGCGCAAGTGAACAGTAAAATCCATGCTTTTTTCTCATCTTTCAAGAACCTGCCAAATTCACTCCGGTAACTTCAAAGACTTCTCTAATTCTATCTTCTGGAAGAGACGTAGGGCTGGTCTCAATCCCTTTCCCTGCATGTCTTCTACATCGAACGCATTTTGCCTCCTTGGATGGTTTTTCTACCTCTTAAAATCCAAAATTGTTGTCATATGAGAGCTAACACACCTTGAGTTCCAGCATGCATAGATAGCAGATGTTGTTCTTGAATTAACTTATCAACTATCTCATGATTTGCCGGGAGTACTATTGGGCAAAGAAAATTCTCATCGTCGTCTCTTCTGGTTATTTTAGTTTTTAATCTAATGAGACCCTCATTGTCTATAAAAGTGCATAGAGTTTTGAGCTTGAGTTTCAAGTCATCTTCCTTAAATGCCTCTTGTTGAACAATTTTCATTAGTTTCTTTTCGGCAACTACCAGTTCAGTGACCGTCAGTTTTCCATTAGTGCACTTGTTAGATCTGAAACTATTGTTGACAAATCGAAACATCCAAGCAATCATTCTTAATATTTGTGAATACTTTGAAAAGTGCTTACTATACCAATGTTGATCAACCGGTGTACATAAAAGGGACGAAATAATTCCTTTCCTCTTTTCTCCCAAAACTTCTATCTCATTAACTTGAACTTTTGTAGCTGGCCACTCCTCTTCATTCTGTTTTAACCATTGGGGCCCCTCCCACCATCTGGACATCAAAAGGACTTTAACGGAACAACCACGGGATGGGAGGTCTGCTGGGTTGAGATCGCCTGGTACATGTCTCCATGAATTCTTTTTTGACAGCATTCGGATCTCTTTTACACGGTTGTTGACAAATACTCCCCAATGCTCTTCTCTTTGTATCCAACAGAGTGACGTAGAAGAGTCTCTCCAATAAAAGAGAGGAATATCCTTCAAATCCATCGACTTTATGACTGTAGAAGCAAGACGTGCACCGATGCAACAAACTAATAATTCTAGCCTGGGGATAGACATTTTGTGTAAAGATGCTACTCTACTTTTCCTTTGGAACAGGTGTATTATTATTTTTTCTTCTTGAACTCTTCGAAGAAATACAGCCGCCCCATATCCGGATTTGCTAGCATCGCAGAATGTATGTAAACTTAATTTGACATCAGATAAGCAGATATCAAGGCATCTTGGAATTTTCACTTCTGATAGGCGTGGTAAAACAATAATCCAGTCCTTAAATTTCTTCTGCATTTCCTCAGGCAGCGTAGTGTCCCAACCAATTTTGAGAATCCATGTTTGTTGAACAAGAATCTTTGGGGATAGTGTGACGGAACACAAAAAGACCAGATGATCAAAAATCTTACAAACCACAGATAATACATCTATCCTGGTAACACTGGATTTCATTTCACCAACTGGGATTAGATCGCAGAAGATATTATCCGTGCCTTTATCCCACAGTAATCCAAGAACTGGAATGGGATCTTCTGGTTTTCCTTCTTGAAACTCATTGACAGGCGCCTCAGCGTACAGCGTAAGTGTCCGACAAGTTGACTCTGATTGGCTGGTATGATCATGTGACCTCTGATACGTAAAGGTGTTTCATTTGGCTATTTATCTACGTTTTGGCGCAGATCTCTTTGACTGATAGGAACGGTTTTCGAAAGGTTTTAACATTTTGAACCGAAAATTGTATCCTTTTATTATATAAGTTAATAATTATATAAGTTAGTGTTTTATGTATGCTTTTTGTTACACTAGAATGGTCCTAAACCAGGGGTGGATACGACATCATCATCCTAAAGCAAAGGGGACGGCAGATGGGCGGATAAATATCAGCTGGTAGTGAGTTCAGGAGTGGTTCTTAGATTATTTATGTAAAATCAACGAAAGCTTGGAAAAATTTAAAAAGGGTATTAAAAATTAGGAAAAGTAATTTAGAATCAAAAGGAATTAAATTGGAATTTTTTTTAAATAAATTGTAGAATCAAAAAATTTTTCCGCCAGCTGGTTTTGAACTCGGGAAGTCATCGTCCGCTGCCGACGCCAATCTGAAGGTAGGTGACTTTAGCCATTAGGCCATCGTTGCTTCCCGAAAAAAAACTCTTTAAAAAAATACATCATTTTTGCTTCCCCTTAGTATAAGTTGGCGAGAAATACTACTAACCACAACCATACAACATATAAACAGGGTGTTTCAGTGAACCGTTTCAGAACTTCTAAGAGGGGTAGGGTACATCCTGACAACTCGAAATCATATAGCAATGTGGGGTCGGAAATGCTTTCCTGAAGCGGTGTTGTACACAGAAGCACCGTAAAGAAAAGAGACCGTAAGTGAGAAATCGTTTTAATAATACATGAAAAGAAGCAAAAGGTACATGGATTAAAGTAAGTGTTCGAAGTTTCTTCCACGGGCTACAATGCACGCCTCATATCTCCGACGCATGGACATCCGAACATTCTGGAATACTCCAGGCATATCTCGAATTTCGCCGGCAGCTACTGCAATTCTTGCAACCAGCTCCTCAACATTGTCAACATTGGGTGTCATAAACTAGCGATTTCAGATGACCCCAGAAATAAAAATCAAGACATGATAGGTCGGGTGACCGAGCAGGCCAACGCACGGGACCACCACGTCCGATCCACTGCTGACCAAATGTGACATCCAAGTAGTTACGAACATCTCCGCTATAATGGGCAGGGGCTCCATCGTGTTGGACCCACATTGTCTGTTGCGTCGATGCAGAAATCTGTTCATCTCTCAAAAGTTGTGGCAATACTTGCTGCAGAAAGAGCAAGTAGTTAGGTCCGGTTAGACGAGACGGTAACAGGTAAGGTCCGATGAGGTGATCTCCCATAATACCGGCCCATACATTGACCGAAAATCGAATGTGCTGCACGACGTCGTATTACATGCGGGTTCTCGACCGCCCAGATAGGGTCGTTATGCGTGTTGAAAATTCCTTCCCTTGTGAAGGATGCCCTCATCGGAAAACAACACTTCAGCAGGAAAGAGGGGATTTGTAGCACATTTTCCAAGGTACCACTGTGCGAAAGCAATACGAGGTGCATAATCCTCCGGTTGCTGTGTCTGGACACGCTGCACGTAAAACGGATGCATGTCTTCTTCTCGGAGAATCCTCCAGATGCTGCAATGGGAAACCCCGACTGCGTTTGCTACACTTCGTGTACTTGTTCTTGGATTCCCCTGTACATCCTGCAGCACATTCTGTTCGACGTCTGCAGTCCGTGCTGTTCTTACCCTGTCCCTGTCAGCTCTTTCTAATGAACCTGTCTCAACTAACCTCTGGTGCAGTCTTGCAAAGAAATTATGACTGGGGATACGCCTCGTCGGATATCGTTCCGCGTACAAACGCTGTGCGGCTGGCCCACTACAATTTGCAGCCCCGTACGCCAAATGCATATCGGCTAACTCTGCGATCGTGTAATCATCCATCCTACTAACTTGGCGTTCTTGTGCGAAATGAAGATTCCCTACACGAAAGCTCGGGATTTTCGCACAACGCCATCTATCGCGTCAGGAAAGCATTTCTGACTGCCCATTGGTATATGATTTTGGTTCGTCAGGATGTACCCTACCCCTCTTAGAAGTTCTGAAACGGTTCACTGAAACACCCTGTATATTAAATAAACAACTTCAAGGAACAAATAAAACTCTTGTTGATGCAAAAGCGAATATATTTGGTTTCATTACCCTTATTGAGTTATGTCAGAAATATATTAACAACAATAACTGTGAACAGTTTCATTGGCTCCAAAAATGTGAAGTAAATGATACCGCTTTACTTGTTATTGTCGATCATCTGAAAATTCTATCGGCTGATTTAAAAGAAAGATTTTCTGATTTAAAAAAATTGATTTTACAGCATGGATGATGCAGCCAATGTTAGTGGATTTGTCCGATATATCAAATATGCAGTATCAAGAAGAACTCGCAGAAATGCAAAATGATGAGTCAGTTAAAACGTTCTTTTAATTTCAAAGGAGCGATGGCATGGCTTTGTGAGGAAACAGAAATCAAATACCCAAATTCAACCAAGTGTGCAAGAAAACTATTGTTACCGTTTCCATCTTCATATTTAGCCGAATGTGGATTTAGTGCTGTAAATTATTTACTGATGAAAAAAGAAATCGTCTGGATATAACACAACGGGGAGACTTGAGACTGAAGCTAACCAAATTGGAACCTAAAATAAAATCTCTGTGCATCAAGCGCAAGGATCTCACTAAATTAAAATATTAAATTATTTCTTTATTAAAGTTATTTCGAATTTGAATTTCAGTTTTTCATTATATGTTTTGAAAATTTATTTACTGTGTTTCGTTAACAATTTCCTAGTGATTTCTTCCTAAAACCTATCATTTAAGTTTCTTAAGTGAACAATTCAATTTTTTAATATTAAAAATTATGTATATGTTACATAGGGGGGCATACGAATTTTAGAAAGGCTTAGGTGGGGCATGGCGCAAAAAAGGTTGGGAAACACTGCTCTACACTGTCTGACTCCTACTACTGCGCATGACTGAAGCTTTGACGGAAGTAAGAACAGCGTTTTTGGCGACTATGTAGTATTTTGATCCCTTTCGCCTTTGCCATAAAATGCCAAAAGAGTCAATCTTTTTTTGTGAAAGGAAGACTCATTTTCCTTCCCGTTTCCCGCCCTTTTAAGGTTCTCCGTATATGAATCGAGGCTGGGTTGTGTGATGACCAAGCGCGCGGGAAAAAATAGACAATTGGGTTTTATTGACTGGATGGGAAAGATAATAACAAGAAACTGAAATTTGCTAAAATCAACAAGTGAATGGAAATTTAAATAATAAATGGGTTCCTGGTCAACGTCAGGAAAGCTTGTAAAGTTTTGAGAAGGAAAAATATATCGTCCCAGAAAAACAAGGTTTTTTTTAAATAGAAGTTGTTTCAACTGTAAATTGGAAATAATAATAATCATTAAAGCTTGATTCTTAAGTAGTAAATTCTTTTGGTAAGAAAAAAAAATCACAAAATCGCATTGATATTTACAGTAATTTGTACCAAATGTCTTTTAAAAAAGTTTCATGTTTTGTTTGTGTTTGAAACCATAGATTTAATGACATGAATTCTTTGAGAAGAAATACAAGTTTGTATTTATATTTATAATAGAGGAATTTTGTTTATTTTTAGTCACCTTTTACACACATAATTAAGAAAATTTTTCCATGATAATTTCAAAATAATTTAGGGGCCATCCAGTTAACTGCTCACTTTATAAGTTTACAATAATTTTACATAAGTTTATTATTAGTTACATAAGTTTGCTTAATAATATTTCAAAATTGTGCTCTCAAAATCACATAACTTATCCACAAAAGAGGAATTCGTATAATTTTTTTTAAACAAACAAATCCAAATTAATTTATTTTAAAAACGCCTTTTTAATAACATACAGAAAATGTACATCAAATAATTAAAATCCATCAAATTGCGAAATATTTGCCAAGTTGGCTACATTTTGTTGAGCACTGCTTTGCTGACAAAAACAGGTTTTGATCAAATAATTCATTTCATTTTAAAACCAGGTTCGAATTCACATGTGAACAGTTGGTAAAAAAAAAATCGTTTTTATTGCAGTTTTACTTGAGAGATAAATTTACAATTTGGATAAAAATGTACGTCTTGAAATTTTGCATTATTATTAGTTTATTAGTTTTAATCCAATAAAAAATATACTGGAAAAAGGTTTTTTTTTTCATCTTAAACACTTTATCATAAAAGTCGATATACAATTTCTACCAACTATTTCAGATTTTCCACTACATTTATAATTTAGTTGGATATCTCTTCTAAACATCGAGTTTAGTAATAGAGTAATTTGATAAAGCATCTACCATATTATTGAATCATTTCGAAAAATAGATAAAAATACTAGATACATACAGGTTTGAATTGTTTTGCAAGTGCCTTTACTTGGCTGGCACATTAAAATTACATATATAGGCTATACTATTTTAATACATTTCATCAAAATATTCATTTGCTTTTTTTGTGAAAAAATTTGGTTACACGTAAACGTTTGTATGGATACGTAATTGTATAAATTAATTTTAACATTTTAAATTTAAGTTATAAAAAACATTTAAGCAAATATCAATTTTTATTATTTGCATACCCCACAACAGAAAAGTTTTATATCCGACACAATAAAACGTGATGTGGAAGAATAATTTTATACCTATCTATTTCTTTACGTTTATTATATTTGCGATCTTGTTACGTGTACAATGGTAAAAACAGCTTATCTTATAATTTCAAAAGAAAAAAAAATCAATGTTAGTTCAATGTTTCGGAAAGACTAATCCAAGTTTCAAGCGAAATTACATTTTAAATATTTAAGAAATAAAGTCAGAAAATTGGAAAAACATATTGAGAAATAATTTGTTTTAACTGTTCATTTTTAGCTTTTAGTTCAGTTCTAATATATTTGTTCAACATTTTGTATTTTTTTTATTATTATTACCTCTAAAAGTATCAGAGCCGTCGTAGCCCGATACTTGTAGAGTACGTCGTTGAAAGAGTAGCGAATTAGAAACTAGAGCTTTGCGAGTTAGAAACTCGATCGAACCAATAATCCGCTGTATCGCTGCAGTGCGACGATTACAATACCTACCATCTCTAAAAAACATGTACTGTAAACAATCATCAGTGCAGAAATTAAACTTTTGGTTAATGTAAAAATAAAGTTACTTAAAGTTAGTATTTTGAAACTTCTTGTTTTGCATTTACTACAAATATCTAAGCAAACTGCTAATATGTATGCTTAAGAAAGGACGTTAATTAACGATCCGCGGAATCAATCACGAAGGGAAAGGTCTGTGGACCACGTTATAGGAACCACGGCCAGGTGACGAGACAGCACCTGAGCTGGCACCCCACTCTCCAAGCTTCCACACCACGCCATTGTGATGAAGTTTGTTGCCACGACACATTTAACGTGCACCCCCCCCGTATATACAACGGTCTTTGATATGACCAAATTTCGAACTCACAACCTTTCAGTTGATAATCCGTTTTCTTCGAACTGGGCAACAACAACCCGATGTATGCGAAAATAAATTTCTAAGTTGAAAAACACTAGTCTACAGAAACCTCGCAAGTGCTTACATAATGGGAAGGGGTGAAGAAAAATAATTTAAAACCTGTTTTTGTAGAGAAATGTGAATTTTGGTTTTCTTACGCAAAGGACCTGAATCGAGAGTGACTTTTTTTAGTTTTAGACATTCAATTTAACTCTTTACCTTAATTACAAAAAACGCTACAAATATTTTTTCTCAGAAAATATTTCCTTATTGTACGCTATTTGTCTTTGCTTAATGAAAGCTTTAACTTGGGACAGTATGGGGATTCATAGTAAAAATACACTCTATAACAAAAAAATCGACGCACCAAGAAGGAGTTGTCCGATGGAGACAAAAATTGGTGGATAGGAAAATTATGTACAGAATAGAAAATTATTAAAATTTCAGAACAATTGAATGACTTATTTCAGAGTTACAGTAATGAGCTTAATAAGGTGTTGACCCGCCTCTAGCCTGGATGCAAGCTGCCACACGGCGTGGGATAGACCGATAAAGCTCCCGGATGGTCTAATGCGGTATTTCTTGCCAAATTTACTCCACTTGTCGGACTACGTCATCAACATTCCTTACCGGATGCAGTCGCCTTCCCATCATATCCCAGACATGCTCGATGGGATAGAGATCTGGTGATCTGGCTGGCCAAGGAAGTGTTTGACAAGCTTGAAGACAGTTCATAGCAACACGTGCCGTATATGGTCTGGCATTGTCTTGCTGACAAATAAGCCCAGGGTACTGCGAAAAGAACGGTAGCAAAACATGTCTCAGAATGTCGTCAACGTACCGCTGTGCAGTAAGTGTACCTCTAATGACGACCAAAGGGGTCCGACTATCAAGGGAAATGGCACCCTAGACCATAACTCTTTGTTGAGGGCCCGTGTGGCGTGCAATAGTGAAAGCAGAATGGGCACGCTGCCCTGGGCGTCTCCAGACACGTCTACGATGATCGTCAGGACACAGTTGGAAGGACGCAATTTCCGATGCGCTGGAGATCGCACTATTCATTCATTGGACACCAAATTTTAATCATTTGCATGTTTGGTCAAAACATTTTTGCAAACGAAATTTCAAAGCAATCGAATGATTCCTTCTTGGTGCGTCGATTGTTTTGTTATAGAGTTGTATATTTCAAATACATGTAATTTGTACGCATAAACACACGTATCATTTGATCTAACAGTCCGGTAGGTTCACTTTGGGCTTTTTTTATGGATAAAAATTTAAGCTTTCTGATAATGTATTATATACCACTGTAAATGCTTTTTTTAATTTAAGGTCTCACCATTCAACTTTGAATTACGAAAACTGTGTATGTAACTTTTAAACCCTCTTTCATAGTAAAAAAATATCGTGTAAACAATTTCCATAAAAAACCAATATCCTATGACTTGATAGTGCAATAGAAATTACATATTGGTTATTGTAGTGTAAAATACATAACCACCTTTCTGAAGACTCTGTGCACAGGTGCACCCACGAGGGGAAGAATTGGGATTTTAAATTTCCCTCAGAGCTTATAAAGCAAATACCTTTATTAATGGAAACATTCACCAAGGGAGATAGGGGAGCATATGCCCCCAAGTATTGAAAAAAAAAAATCACCTTTTAATTCACAGGAGCGTACCGGCTAAAGTCAACCGACCCGTACGAAAGCAAATACGTATATCCTTTAAAAATTCATGGTCCATTTAATTCATAACGCCCCTCAGACCCCAAAAAAACAATATATCCTTTAAAAATTCATGGTCCATTTAATTCATAACGCCCCTCAGACCCCAAAAAAACAATATATCCTTTAAAAATTCATGGTCCATTTAATTCATAACGCCCCTCAGACCCCAAAAAAACAATATATCCTTTTGAATTCATCTACGGGAATACACAGAAAAGACATGTATCTATTTTTGATTCATTTGTGCAACTAAGAGGGTGTTAATGAATTTTTACCAGGGACCCGAAAATATAATATCCTGTGCAATCCCTTTAATTCATGGGTACCCATGGGAAGATGCTCCGTGAGTGCGCTCATTAATTAAGAGTATACTTGAGCCCCACTGACCTGAAAAAACGTAAGACAGGTGCGTATCGTTACGTAGAGCTACGAGTGGGTGGTGCGAGAAATGAAACAGTGAAGCCTTCAGACTTATTAGCCTGACGTCATTTCTTCTTAAGACTTTGTAGAAATTGATTGACAGATACATTAGGGATGAGGTTCTTAAAATTGAACCCCTATCGAGATTTCAACACGCCTATCAGCCTGAGAAATCTACAGAGGCTGCCCTGTACGATCGTGTTCTTAATATAGGGGTTAATTGAAAGGAAATTGTATTGGCAGCCTTTTTAGATATTGAGGGGGCCTTTGATAGAGTTCCATTGGATGTAATCATTGATGCCCTTATCAGACGAAAAGTTAACCAATTGGTTTCCATCTGGATAAACGTAACGTTATATGCTTGAGACAAGAATGGCTCGAGCTGGGAGACACACTCACTGTAAAGGCTGTCCACAGGGAGGTGTGTTGTTACCCTTAATATGGAGCCTAGTTGTTGACGAGCTTCTAAACAGGACTCACTTTCTGGGCCTGTACTGTTTAGGTTATCGTGATGACACAACACTGGTCAAAAGAGGTAAGTTCCAGAATACTGTTACGGATCTCATGAGCACTGCCCTAAAAAAGATTGAAAACTGGGGCAGAGAAGTGAACCTGTCGGTTAACTCCAGCAAAACTAGCCTAGTCCTCTTTACCCGGAAGAGGCTGCGAGATATTCATTTGATAAAAATTCTTTGGAACACCACTTGCATACTCAGACGAGGAATTATCTAGGAGTTATCTTGACATGGAGCTCACATCTCCAATAGTGCACGAGCAGGGCCAAAATTGTTCTGGGCTTTCAGACGTGCCGTAGGAATTAACTGGGGTCTAACGCCAAAAATGTTGCACTGGATATGCACTGAGTGATTACTCCAATGGTATCTTAAGGGGCCATTGCCTGGTGGAGTAGAACCCGTAATGGGACAGTGAAGAAGAACTCACTAGTCTACAGAGAATGGCGCCTGTTGCAATGTGTACCACTCCTACCCTACATAAACAAATGGGATTTGAGGTAATTTCGTGTTCACAACACCTCAAACTCATGGGTCTATTGAAAGCGTCCTATGAAATATCTATGCTATGTCCAATTTCTGGGTGACATGGGGTGGATATACATTATCTACAATATCCCATGATAGATAATCATTTACTATTTAATAAAACCTAATTGAAACTTCATTAGAGGTTAAATTTCAGATTCGATTCATAGTTTTTATCCTGATCTTTGAAGATTATTTACTAGTTAGGCTAAAAGAATTCTTGTACTCAAATGTGTAAGTTTTTCAAACCATGCTGTTTAAATTTTACATGTAAAACCTAGCTAAGGGATGTGTATAGGGAATGATTTAATTTTATAAATAAATATGATTTCTCATACATAGAATTTAAAAATAAAATGCAATACAAAATATTCTTTACTGTAATAAATGAGTAAGAAGCTGAGTGAGAAAAGAATTAAAGTTAGCTTTATTTCACATTTTCACTTCTAAAGATGTACAAGATTAAATTCACAACGACTACATACTATAGAATATACTTACATTTTTTTAAACTTTTTTAGCCTTAAAAATCATAATTTAATACCCAAAATACTTTCACTTAACAGCCTCTTCTCCTGTAATCCAGATATGTATATTCTATTTTACCTTTGTACAGTACTAAAGCTATTTGAATATAATTTAAAAATTAAGAATTTTATTGTATCTTTAAATCTGCTTCAAAAATCTTTGAACAAAAACACAAGAAGGCTTAATGATTGCTAACTACATCTATTGATCTTGCTTGGCAATTTAAAATTTTATTTTAGTGATGTGGTCTGGGTTTTTATGGTACAAGGGTCAAATATTTGACCATACTGCACCAGGAGCAGGACATGCAATATCAAGTAATCAACATACACACCGAAAGATAGTTTTATTGACATACAACAAGAGAGAAATACAACCAGGAAGGAATTGAACCTGTGCCCCCTACAACTTGGAGGTTGATAAGGCAGTGGACATACCCACGACCTTAATGTTGTGGGGAAAAATTATTGAAATTCTTTAAAAATTACTACTATAGAGTTGGAAAGTTGTAAAATATCCTAAATATTTTCCAATAATAAAAAAGTAAGTATATAATATACATTTGAGATCCACTATGCAAATTGACAGAAAGAAAATGAACATATTTTTGTTGAATGGTATTTACTGAAGTAACCTGTTTCCAAAATAAAAATCCTGTTTCCACTTATTAGTAATGTGGTCTTACATCAATTCAGTGATAGATGGTTGAGAGTAGAGACTAAAATGTGACATACAGGTTTATTCGAGCAAATTAAATTTTTGAATCATTTTCTAACATTCTAAGCTTACAATAATAATTGCAAAATTAAAATTGTAATAATTCATAAAATGTGTCAAGGCAGTTGGAATAATGTCTGCAGTCCAAACATTCTTGTTTTCATCTAACAGAACTCACAATAAAGGAATGTAATGAGATATTTTAAACGTATTTAACAAATCAGCAGAACAATTTACAAATCAGCAGAACAATTTACAACAGCAAGATAATTTTCATTTTGGTGGTTTTGAAAAGACTGTAAAAAATTAATGAAACTCATACAATACATCACATCTGTTAGTAAAAGGAATATTTTTTAAACAAAAAATAATCTCAGTTAAAGTTAATTTAAAAATTATTTCTTTAAAGAAAATCATATTTTTAGATAAGAATCTAAACTGAAATTTTCCGCAGATTCAAAATCCGTTGAAATTTTAACTCTGTCTTTAACGGTCTAAGAAATAGAAAAAAGAACTGCAACTCCAGTTAAAATATTTATCATCTGGCTGTAAAAACATTCCTCCACAAAATCAAAACGGAAACGAAAAAAAAATTAATTTAGAATCTTTTCCGCGTTTAGGTCACGTGGGTAGAAAAGTCTAGATTTTGACGTTTCTTCCTTTCGCGAAAGAAACCCGTTAAAGAACCCAATGGAGAATAAAACTATTAAATTTATTTTAAAATCATTTTAGATTTAATTTTAAAATTTCGCCGCGACCCAAAAATTGCAAAAAATTTGGACAACCTGTTAGCCAGGATTTTGCGGCCGCGAAACAAACGAACACTTCCTTTTATACTAGTAAAGATTTAGAATTTGGACAATTTTGCATAAAATTAAAGAAAGCCCAAATTTTAAAATTGTCTTGTTACATTTCAAACTCTAAAATTTTCATCATTAGGTTTCTACCTTTTAAATTTACACAATTATTTAAAACTATTTTATATCGAATACAATATTTAAACAAGTTACAAAAAATTCATGATGCAATCTTTACAGTTACGCAACTTGAAATGTTAAGTTAATGGTCATTTAGTTGTTACAATAAACAAATTAGGATCAGGGGCAGTAGAGTAGTGTTCAAAAGCAGCCTCATTAATTAGAAATTTTGTTAAGATGGAAAATATAACACCAATTTATTTTGTTTCTTCAAAAAATGTTGCAATGTAAAAAATTTAGTGCCAATATTTAGTAGATCCTAGAAGCCCTCTTGTTTGTTTTGATAGTCATGAGGCTACTTAGAAAGTTTCCAGTTTATGTATGCCTTTCCAAAGCTATTATATATTATTTGTTCTGCTGAACTATAAAGAACTTGTAAAGAGATTCCAATAAACAGGTAAAAAAATTACTATACTAGTTTTATTGTTAAATGTTTTTATATAAAGTGGGTAGAGCCATTAGGCTCAACAGCAACATTGGTGAAACTTCTTTTAAGGGTTCCTTTAAAGTTGAAGATAAATTTGAAATCAGATGTAAAATAAATGATGCATACATCTTGGAGGAAGCATTTCATTATAGAAGTTTCTTTTTCATACATTACCAGAGCCTACATTTGATAGTTATAGACACTGCAGTTTTCATTTAACACCTCTTGCAAAATTCATACACATGAATGTTTTGTACAGAATATTTGATTATTTTATTAAGTTAAAGGTAAGTTACCTCAATCATGTGGCTGAACAAGACAAATTCCACCATTTTAATGCATAAAATCAGTAAGCATTCGAAATAAAAAGAACAATATCCAAAAACAAAAATAAAATTTATAAACCACAAAAGTTATTTGATTTTACAGCAAAAAGTTATTTTTTTAGATGGCAACAAGTTGACACAAACAAATCCACTATTTACAGACGTAAACATAAAAGAACACCCATTACACACAATATGAAAGATCATTAATATTTTAAATGGTAAATGGAGGTAAATTACCAAAAATCTCATTTTTAACAACCAGAGCAGAGAGCATATTCTGTTGAGCAACAGGAAAAACCTTAGCTGAAGCTTCCCCTTGATAACATAAAAGGTGCACTATGATTCAGAATCGAAACAATATTAATACAATACGAGTAAATGGATACAAATATTATTATCTACCAAGGTTTATATCCTGATCCTGAGCTATACTGTTATCACTTGCTATATTGTTGAGATTCAGCAGTGAAAAAAACTTGCACAACAGACAAGAATACGTAACAGATCATAAATGTAAAAAAAGCCATGTTAATTAAAATCTTTATTTATCAATCAAACAGTAAATTCTATTGAATGGCATGAAAAAAATGCTCGCTCAACAAAATCTACCTTTTGATACAAGTTAAAAAAAAACATGTTTTAAGATCAAAATAGAAACATTTGCATTTTAATAAAAGTGGATGCACATATTGTGCTCACAGATTTTTATATTCTGAAGATTGTTTAGCCGACCAATCGAATCTGGGTCAGGGCATGGATGTTTGCAAGCATATGGTGTAGAGGCGGCTGGTGCACCTAAAATCTGTCGGGCCGAAAGTCCTCACGTTGGGTTGGTGTGGAAGTCAGGAGAGTGGGGGGCCAGCTCAGATGTTGTCTCGTCATCTGACCATGGTTCAAAATAACGTGGCGATACTCCGAATGGCTTAGGCTGGGACAGTGGCAACTAGTTGAATATCTCTAATATTTTATGGGAAGTGTTTGTCTGTTTGTTTTCTACCAGCAAAAAGTCCTGACGAATCTATGGCACTTACAGTAATGGAATTTGGCACACAGGTAGTCCAAATTGTTTGCAATTTTTGGGTCACGGCGAATTTTAAAATTCAATCTAGAACATTTTAAAATGAATTTAATGTAAAATTTAATTGTTATAGAATGCAACATGAATGAACTCATTTTGCGCAAAGGAAAGATTTTCCAGCATACGATCAAAAACAAAAAATTTTAACTGGAGTTATTTAGTACCTTTTTTCTATCTCCTAGACCAGTGTTTCTCAACCTTTTTCGGTTGACGGCCCACTAAAAATATCTGGAATTATTTGCGGCACACCTGAATACAAAAAAATTTATAAGTTGTATGATACAAAAAATCACAACAAATTATTTATTTACAAAATTTATTCAATGAGAGGGCTGAGCCTGTTTTCTTGAACAAATTAAATTAAAACGAAGTTTAAAGTCACCAGACAAATTCGCATTTCATCGTCTCATCTTTTAAAAGTCTTTCTCGCTTTTTGGACTTGATTTCTGTCAATGCTGATAATCCAAATTCACAGAACCATGAAGATGCAAAAGGCAAAATAATTTTTATAGCTTTCAAGCTGATTGCAGGATACAAATTTCTGACAGAAAGCCAAAACTCATCAAAATTTTTCTCGAAGAATACGGGTAAAACTTATTGTTTCTCAAATCAAAGAGCTGTTCTTTTTTTTTGTCAAACGTCAATGCGGCATGTTTCGTTTGGATCCTGATGTCTTTGACTTCAATTCCTAACTTTTTCTCCCCATGAAAAATTTTATTTTGCAAATCCTATATTGGATCATGACCCGGTTGTCGCTCGAAGTTGCTGAGCTTTTCTAGACTCGACTGGACCCTAATTGAATCACTAAAACACAACAGTTTTATTTCTCATTTTTCGACTATGTTTTTCTTTTATTTAATTAATATTAAATCTTTTTTCTACTTTTGTTATGGATCATCGAAGTTTGCCACTTCTGAATGCGGTCACAATGACATTCCGGTCTGAATGCGGTAGGGACTGATTTGCTGATCTCGCTCCAGGAGGTGGCGCCATCTCTCGTAACTTCGTACAGCTGAAAACTCATTTTAATTTCTCCAGCCAATTTAACTCATTTTTTCTTTTAAAATTTTCTCATTTAAATTATGTAAATCAGTTTTATGTTACACACACTTGATGACGGGGAGTTAAGCTGCTCTGCAGTAGGCACTCCGGAAGTGATTGTCCAGTCCATTCATATTCGGCAACTGAAAGCGAAGGAAAGTAGCTTAAAAGTGAGGTTTGAAGTTCGTCAATAGTGTTTGCCCACATTGCACAAAAATGCCCTCTCCCATTTTCTGAACCACTTAAATGCAGCAACTGTGGTGGAGATCACGCTGCAAACTATCGCAAATACCCTAAATTCCCGACTCAGAAGTTACTAATTCTGTAGCTCCGCCCACTAACTTATTCGCCCCACCAATCCGTAACACGCTAACACCTTCGTACCTCCCATTGGAAAGGTACTCACTCGAGATCCTTTACCTGGACTGGACTGGACAAATCAATTACGGAGTTCCTGCGGCGGCACGCCGCTTAGCTCCACATCGAAAGTAGAAAGCATCAGAATAAAGATAGTTCATCAGGGGGGGTGATCCAAGGAGGGTAGATACAGGGGCTTGTCTCAGAAAGTCGACAGCTACAGCAGGACAGCGGAGCGAACGTCAGGTGACGAGCGCAGCTTCACTCAGAATGAAGCAGAATCCGCTGTCTTGCAGGTTCAAGGGAGGGGGGAGTGGCTAATGTCACGTGACGGGCAGTAGCCAGGGAAAATACAGAAGGCGGTGCATGCAGCTTCCCGCACTAGGAAGGTCATCCATTGGACGCTGCTGGTCAGGTGACCGGCATGCGCAATGGATTAGAAGAAAGAGAGGGTACACCTTTGAAAGGAATACGTAGAGAATTTATGGACAGAATTTAATCATTGATTTAATTAGGGGTCCAATCAGTCCTTACCCAATCTTGATGGTATCAACGCGCGTCCCACTGAAGTGGGAATGCAAATGGAGTACTTTTAAGTGGGGGAAATGAAGTCAGAGACATCAGGATCCAAATTAAGCACAGTGCGTGGGCGTTTAACCCTTTGAGGGAAGGTTTGAAACTGTTGGTGCGAGATCCTTTACCTCAAAACCAAATCAGTTATGTACGAGCTAGTGATGGGGAAAATGACTCTTTTCAGGGATCGGATCGGAACCGCTCACTCACTAAAAAGAGCTAGCTCTTTTTGATGACTCACCGCTCCTTTGAGATATATAATAATGTATATAACATATCGAAATGTATACAATATGTTTGGGCCATCGAACATCCCTCGTTGTCACGTGAGTGCATGTGTCCAGACGAAGAGGCGCCAAGCGTGCTTGAAACACCCACGCACACAACACTTGAAACACTCACTCATCCAGCAATTGCGCAGTTTACCTCTAAAATCAACAAAAGGAGGGAGACGGGGCCCGAGGACGATAGGCATTGCAGCATAGGGCTGCTAAACTGTAAAATTTAATTGCTAAGGCATAAGATGGCCCAAAATCATGTCAATTCATATAACTTTGAAATTGTCCATAAAGAATAAATTACTTTGAGGACACTTCTACTTTTGTAATTCCCGTCATGAACCCGTTGAGATTACAGAAGTAGCAATTAAAATATCCAAACACGTTAAAAATCTCATTTTTGACCAATAATTATAAAAAAGTTTTCGATTTTATTGGATAGAGTATTTATTTGACTTTCCAAAACATATTTAATTTTTTCTCTGTTAATTACTTAAAGAAGTATTAAGATTTTAATCAAGGCGGGAAAACAAGAAGTAAGAATGGAAAACACTGGAAATGGCCATTAAAAGGTCAAAAACATGGCAAAATCTAAATTTAAACCTTACTTTTTTTTGCAAATATAATTTTAGAAAGTTTTTTCAAATATTTAAATGGTTTCTCTTTTGGAAATGGAATGAACTTTTTTAAGAGAACAAAATTTTTTACACAAAGAGCAAACGCAAGGGAGCAAGCGATGCACTTGAAACTACCTTTAACTCTAAATTAATATTTTTGCATTATTTCTTCACTTCAAATGTTATAATACAAAAACTTATAACTAGATTCTAGTAAACTTTTGAGAGTTTGTTATTTATAATGTTGTCAAGTGAATGAACTAGAATAATTATGCTGAGTTCAAAAGTTTCTAAATTATTACTATTTATTTAAGAAGTAGGACTGTAAAACTATAAAAAATCTTCTATTCATTTTTCAATCACTTGTAAAATTGTTGTTTATTTAAATATCCTTTTATTCTAGTTCATTCCCTAGAAATATGCATGTAGTTTATTTTGGTAGCATCATTTTTCAAATTGGTTGAATAGATTTTCATGTAGCACATTTGAAGTTTTTGACACATTTCTTTAAAATTTCATACATAATTATCATATTTTTACAAAATTATTAAGATATACTTTTAATATTTATAGCCCATTGCTATTGTTTAAAACACAAAACATAAAAATATCATTAAAATGTTTCTATACCACATTTAAAAAAAGTGTCTTGGACGTGTTTGGATACATTAAGATTTCTTTCTAAAACCACTTAGTTACCAAATGAGACTTCCTAATAATTTAAATGATATTTTAAAATCATATAATAAAAATATTAATAATTATTTAAGTACTTAAGATTTTTAACTATTTATTTTAAGATATAGGTATATAATACCCTCGAATACTCGTTGTCCCAAAGATTTTCAAAATCCAAGTCCCCTCCCTGTCTTTTAATAAAATATTTTCAAAATGCCTTGTTTTGTGAAGGCAATGCAATAAAAACGAGTTACGTTTAATTTAATTTTGTGTAGCTTTATTAAAATGATATCACTCCCGAGAAATCAAGGTTTTATTATAATTATTATATTAATGTTAAGTGAAAATAACATAATAACTGTTAGAATTGTTTTAATAACAACCTTAAGACTAGTTTTAATTAGTGCTAAAAGGCGTGATATGACTTAAGCCGTAAAAACACCCTTTCAATCTAAAATTGAATTAAATTTAAAAAAAATAACATTTATGATAATACATAGATATTTAAAAATTTGAAACTTCAAAAAAATAACAAAAAGCTAGGGAGCGCAAAAGAACGAATGCGGAATTGACTCTTCGAGAGCGATAGTTATCGAAAAGAGCCAAAGAGTTAACTCCTTAAAAGAATCAACTCCCAAAAGAATCAGTGAGCGCAAACGATCGAATGCGGAAATGATTCTTCGAAAGAGCCAATCTCGAAAAGAATCAACTCCCAAAAAGAATCACTGAGCTGGTGATCGCATGCGGAAATGACTCTTCGAGAGTGGAAGCACTGATTGGTTAAAAAAGAGTTACCGCTCTTCAGCCCTGATTGGTTAAAAAAGAGCTATAGCTCTTTTTTGACGAATCAGCGCTCGCTCACTCCGTCAAGAGAGTTAACTCTTTGAGTCAGCTCCTGAGCGGATCGCCCATCTCTAGTACGAGCTGTTCAACCTGTTAACAACCCAAATTCGAGCTCACCCAACATCCGACCATTTTCTTACGTCTTTCCGAATGTTTGTCCAAATAAATCTTGATGTCATTTGTTTCACTGTTGCTTTGATACCTGGATGGGCTAAACCATGGATTTTATCAAACATTATCCTTCTAAATATTAGAGGTAAAAAGGGTCTAATGGTTGAAGTTGAGGTATCACACCAGAGAAGTTTTCCTGACGGAAGTGGATATTGCTTAAACGCGAATAAAGTATAATTGCGTAATTTGTTAAGCTCTTCACAGCCAATTTGTTTATCTGCAATTGCATCATAATCTAACCCGATTACGGATTCTATCCTAGACATCGAGTCTGCAACAACGTTTTCATGTCCACTGATGTGGCGTATTTCTGTTGAATACTGCGATATATATTGAAGATGTCTCAGTTGTCTAGGCGAAGCCTTTTCGTTTTTCTGATTAAAAGCAAATATAATTGGCTTATGATCGGTGTATATAGTAAAATTCTGTCCTTCTAACATATGTTTAAACTGCTTAATTGAGAGGTAGATTCCTAAAAGTTCCCTATCATAAGTGCTGTACCGTGTTTGTGTTTCGTTGAGTTTTTTTTGAAAAATATGCGATCAGTTTCCAATTTCCTTCTTCAAACTGCTGCAAAACAGATCCTACAGCGAAATCTGAGGCATTTGTAAATAAAGCTAAAGGCAAATCAGGATTAGGAAATGTTAATAATGCGGCATTCGCTAAATCTTGTTTGCATTTTTCAAACATTTCTTTAGTTTCTTCGGTCCACGGAACTTTACTCGCGTCTTTTTTTCTTGCTCCACGTAAATAATTGTTTAGTGGTGCTTGAGTATTAGCAGCGTCTTTTAAGTAACGACGATAAAAGTTAATCATTCCGAGAAAAGTGCGCAATTCATGAATTGTTTCAGGCAATTTATAATCTAAAATTGATTGAACTTTAGCGGGAAGTGGGCGTGAACCTTCTGGTGTAATTAAATACCCTAAAAATTCCAATTTCTTAACTCCTAACTCTGATTTAGAAATATTTATTCTTAAACCATATTTTTCCAAGCGATTAAAAACTAATTTCAAATTATCTTTATGTTCATCTATAGTTGAAGAGGCTATCAAAATATCATCTAAATAAGGAAATACGAAACTCAATCCACAGAAAACTTCATTAATAAAGCGTTGAAATGTGGAAGGCGCGTTTCGTAAACCAAAACTCATAACATTAAATTCATAAAGTCCGAAAGGTGTAATAATCGCAGTTTTTTGCTTATCTTCTTCAGCAATCGGTATTTGAAAATACGCTTTAAATAAATCAATTTTTGAGAAAATCTTCTTACCTTTTAAAATATGCTGGAAATCTTCAATTCTCGGTATCGGATAACGATCAGGAATAGTTTGTGCATTTAATCTTCTATAATCACCACACGGCCGTAATGTACCATCTTTTTTATGCACTAAATGCAGTGGACTAGCCCATGGCGATTTTGAAGGTCGAATTATGTTATTGTCTAGCATATATTTAAATTCCTGTTTCGCAATTTCTAATCTTTTGGTATCTAACTGTCGAGCTCTCGAATATACTGGCTGACCTTCAGTGGCAATATAATGTTTGACATTGTGCGGAGTATTATTTATCAACAGATTAGGTTTCATCAAATTTGGGTACAAGGAAATGATATCAGAAAAATTAGAAGATTGATTCATAACACTTAAATTATTTTCTGCCTCTATAGATGAAATTTCACCAGTTACAAAAAGGTTAGTTAGTCCATCAATAAGGCGTTTTTTGTTAATATCTACCAACAATTTGAACTTATTTAAGAAGTCAGCTCCAAGTATTCCTTTATCCACTTTTGCTATAATGAAAGGCCACTGGAAATCACGGCGAAGTCCCAAATTGAGTGTCAAAATTTTATGTCCGAAAGTTTGAATTTCGGAACCATTAGCTGCATAAAGTTTAAAAGAATTACATACTTTATGTTTTTCTGAAGCTGGAATGATTGATACATCCGCTCCACTATCAACTAGAAAGCGCAAGCCGGTGTTCTTGTCCCTCACAAATAAACGGTAATTGCGGCAATCTTGAATATCATCATCAGCAGAGCTCGCCGTTCCTTCTACTGCTGACTTATGTTTTCCGACGACTTCCAACTGCAAGGACCTTTGCATTTGTTTGGATAACAATTAGCTCCGAACTTGAAATGGTAATAGCAGTATTTGCCTTCTGGGTAGAATCGCTTTCTCGATCGGCTTCTATTTCGCCTCATATTTGGAACACGAATGTCAGTTCTAGATTGTCTGTCAATATTCAGAGCAGAGATTTGTTGTTCTAAAGAAGAAATTTTTTCGAGGATTTTGGTTGTTTCCGAGTTATTGGGAGTTGCAGAAAAAAGTTCCGTTTTCGGATTCATTTCCAAAATTTTATCAGCCATAACTGAAAGATTATCAAGGCTTTCTACGCTCACCAACAAAATGTTCTGAATGGATTCTGGTAATTTTTCGAGCCATAACGTGCGTAAAACCTTCTCTGAGATGTTCATTCCGCCAAGCGATTTCATTTTACGTAGCAATTGACTAGGCTTTACATCACCTAGTGAAATTCCAGTAAGTAGACGCTTGATACTTTTTTCTTCGCTTTCTTGAAAAGTATTTAAAAGTCTTTCTTTTGCTGCAGAATACTTGTCACTTCGACCACTTCGGATTATGTCCCAGATGTTTTCAACCACTTTAGGTTCCATCTGTGCAACCAGGTAATTGAATTTCGTTTCCTCTGTCACAATATCCGCGATAGAAAACTGGGCTTCCACTTGATAAAACCAAATTTCAGGTTTTTCTTCCCAAAATTGAGGAATTTTGATGCTTACGCGATTTGTTTCCAGGTTCAAATCAGTTTTGTCAACTTTTGTATCCATGCTTCCTTTTTGGGCGGGATCAGTATCAACCATTTTTGCTCGTTCTGCTGATTCAGAAAATATTGTTATTCCGGGTCACCAATTTGTACTCTCTTAGAGTTACAAGACAAGAGATGAAAACAAGCAATTCTTCCAAGTAATAATATTTATTACAGCATGCAAAGAACGAACATATTGACTACAACAGAACTTCTGCTCAACTGCTTTTTTAAAAATCAGAATCATAAGCAGAACAACAATCTTTCGTTTTGCAAGAATTTATATTCTTTTTAATTGGTATTGCCAGGTTTTGATGTAGAGCCTTTAAGAAAAGAAAGATTATACTTAGCATTCATAGATGCTTCTAAGTTATATTGACCGCTACAGTACTCACTCGAGATCCTTTACCTCAAAACCAAATCAGTTATGCACGAGCTGTTCAACCTGTTAACAACCAAAACTCGAGCTCACTTAACATCCAACCAAATAACAATAACGATTTCTCTTGTGCTGACGCGTTTATGGCCGTTCTTAATATGTCTCAGCATGAGAACTACAACATCACTACTATGCTCCATGCCTTTGAAAATGCCCTGCCTGAACTTCGTGAAGCCACTTTCGGCGTTGACAGAGCATTCATTCTATTCAAACATTACTGCTTCGTTTCTGGTGCAATCACCCCCCCCCCCCAATAAATAGTATTTTATTTTTGGCTTTTCATTCACTCCCCAAAACAAACATTTTAATAAAACTCTCTCCATTGGCATTTGGAATGCCAATGGTCTTCGAAATAAAGCCCAAGAAATTCGTACCTTCATTAATGCACATAATCTTGACATTTTTCTTGTTCAAGAAACGCACCTTTTACCCACCCAAAATGTTTTAATTCCTAACTACAACTTTTATAAAACAGTTCGTAACAACCCAAATCACGCTAATTTCGGTGGTACTTGTATCTACATTAAATCCAACATCGACCACCACCAAATCCCATTAATTTCATCTCAATTCATTGATAACACTATCATTGAAATTAACCCAGGAAATTCCTCACCCCCCATATTTTAACATACATGCCATAAACTTTTTTCGTCGCCGCTGGCAACAAACCAAAAACCCCAATTTCAAAAACAGCTATTACTCCCTCTGTAACTCCATCAAAATCCTTATTCGCTCCCACTCAAATGAAATTCTTCTATCTATTTACGCCACAAAGATAACAACAATCGTAATCTATGCAATGAAATTCCCACAACTGATCTAAAAAAACCTTCTAATAACAGCCAAAATGCCATCCTTGCCGGCGATTTCAATGCTGTTCACACTGCATGGAACAACACAAAATCGAATCAGAGGCAAAAAACTTCTCAAATTCACTAACGAAACTCGCAACATCAAAATTATTGCTCCCAATCTTCCAACTCACCCTTCAAATAGACAAAACTCTAACGGTACGATTATTGATTTTGCTCACTTTAAAAACATTCCTTTCCCTTTCACTATTGAAACCATTACTGAACTTACTTCTGACCATCTCCGAATTATTTTAAAAATCGACCTCATAAATTTAAACAGAACTTCTAACGAATTTTTCAATACCAATTGGCAAAAATTTCACGATTTACTTAAAACAAAACCACTATCTCCTATCCATATTACTAATATAAACGACACCGACAACAAAATTCTCTCCCTTACAAATCACTTAAATGAAACTCTCTTGGAAGCTTCCACTAAAAAATTCAATCCTACCACTATCTTTCTCCCAAAAGACATCCTCAACAAAATTAAACTTGGAAACTTTTTTCGTCTCCGCTGGCAACAAACCAAAAAGGCCAATTTCAAAAACAGCTATTACTCCCTCTGCAACTCCATCAAAATACTCATTCGCTCCCACTCAAATGAAAAATTCCGCCAACATATAGAATCTCTCTCCACTGAAGATGGTTCCATATGGAAAAAAACAAAATCTCTCAAAAACAATAACTACAACCTCCCTCCTCTTAATACTACAAACGGTCCCGCTCTTTCCAAAATCCAAAAGGCTGAAGCTATCGCTGACAGCCTTGAGGATCAATTTAAACTCAATTCAAATATTGACAACCCCAATATTACCCAAATTGTTCACACCGATATCCAACTATTTAACTCCACACCTATCCAAAATTCGCTTAAACCTACAAAAGCATCTGAAATTGCAGATTTCATTTACTAAAAAAGCTCCTGGTAAAGACCTAATTACTAACAAAATGCTTAAAAATATCCCTCTCAAAATTCTTTTCTTTATTACTATTATTATTAATACTATTCTTAACCAAAAACACTTTCCTACTTTTTGGAAAAATGCTATTGCTGTACCCATTCACAAACCAAACTCCTCCCCTTCCGAACCACAAAATTACCGCCCTATCTCTCTTCTCAGCGCTTTCAGTAAAATATACGAATTTATTACCTTAAATCAATACATCGTATCTAACAATATTCTCATTCCTGAACAATTTGGGTTCAGGCATCAGCACAGCACTGTCCATCCACTCCTTAGAGTTACTGAGTTCATTCATCATGGACTCAGCAACTCCGCTCACACTGGCATCCTTTTTCTCGACATTGCCAAAGCTTTCGATCGTGTTTGGCACGAAGGGCTCCTTCACAAACTCATTAAGCTTAAAGTACCCCCTCAACTTATCAAAATCATTCAAAATTTCCTTTCTCAACGCACATTCCAAGTTAAAATTAACCCCCACCTTATCTCAACATCTATGTATCTAAGCAGGTGTACCCCAAGGATCTCTCCTTTCACCCCTTCTTTTCAACATCTATATTAATGATATCCCTACCGGACCAAGAACTTCTCTCGCCATTTATGCTGATGATACTGCCATCATGTACCATAATCATAACAGGAGATTTCTTATTAAACAGATTCAAAATTATGTTGACAAACTCCAGCTCTGGCTCACCAACTGGAAAATTTAAATTAACGCCTCTAAATGTGCACTCCTCATGTTTTCTAACAAATCTCCTTCTCAACTTCAAAACATTAAATTTTACAACGAACCCATCCCATTTGTTAAGAATTATAAATACCTTGGTCTGACCCTTGACCCACTTTCACCCCTCATATCAAAACTATTGGTAAAAAGACGCTTGCTCTTAAATCTAACCTATCTTCACTCATTGGACGTCATAGCCACCTCTCACTGAAACACAAAACCCTCATTTATAAATCTATTATCCGTCCCACTCTCCTTTATGCTTCCCCTGTTTGGGGCTCCACATGTAAAACTAATATCAAGTACCTTCAAAATACTAATCTCCTCCAAATGGTCAATGCCCCGTATTATGTAGTCATTCACTGAGATCTCAATATCGAACCAAATTTTGATGAAGACCCTTTCTATAAAATTTTTCAATAGACTCTCACTTGTCTCAAACCCACTTTTACAAAACCTACCATCATATGACACCTCCGTTATTAAATCTCGCAAGAGACCCAAAACCCATCTACATCGTGACTTCCCCCCTCGCAAAAAACGTCGGTGTGGTGAGCTGAGGGACCCCATGGTGAGTCTCCTGGACTCACCACACTGACACCACAAACTCCCAAATCATCACCACAGCTCATGCATTTTGCCACTTCTTTTCGGTACTGATTGGTCGCCCTTCCTCTTTGTCTCCCCCACCTTTAAAACGTGAATTGGACTCCTAATTGTATCAATTATTAAACTCTATCGTCTATCACAATTATTTACTTTTTTCATAGTGCAATGCCACTACCTTTAACTTTCTTCCCTCATTTTTAAGTTTACAATCATTAAATTCTTTATTAATTCTGATGTGGAGGTTCGCAGTTCTCTGCAAGGTACTCCGTAATTGATACGTCCGTTCCGTTCCAAATGGGTTGCTGAACCATTCATATTCGACAACTGAAAGCGAAGGAAAGTAGCTTTTAAGTGAGGTTTGAAGTTCGTCAATAGTGCTTATAATTTCGTCTGCAATTTTTTTTTTCGACTGAGATTCATTCCACAGTGTTAATTTTACTTCAAATTACTTCAGTTTTGATGTTGATGAGGTGATATTCTCAGATAAACCTTGACCACTTAAATTCAGAGTTCAACTTTTCAAACAAGTCCCAGAGAAATTGAACTTTAAGCCACCAAATCTCGACATGAAGAGAAAATCCAAAAGTTGTTTCTTCGACCTCCAAGAACAAAATCGCCTCTACTTTCAGGTGTATGAGTCGTTTCAAAACCTTTCTCTTCAAAAGCCAACGCGGGAAAATAAAAATTGAAAATAGTTTTTTAGTAACCTTTGAACAAATACTATTTTAAACTTACAAAACCCATGCAATTTTAATTGTTTGTCAAAATCTTTCGCGGCACATTTGACTATCTCTTGTGGCACACTAATGTGCCGCGGCACATAGGTTGAGAAACACTGTCCTAGACCGTGAAAGATAGAGTAAAAATTTCAACGGATTTAACATCTGCGGAAAATTTCACATTAAATCGGTACCAAAAAATATGATTTTCTTACAACAAATACATTTTTTTTAATTGAATATCTTTTATATTTTCGCAAGAGATTGTGACGTCACGCCGATTGAATCTCTTCGCAATTGGAATTTGTTCGAATTTGACAATGATGAGGCATAATTAATAATATTCATAATTCGGTTTGCGAAGCAAAGCAACAACACGGGTAACGGCATGATGGCTGTTATCGAATATGGCCGCATTTGACAATGACGAGGCCATCACGGTATTGCCCATTTAGTCGGTTTGCTTAGAAAAAGAACAAACCAATCTATTCCGCGCAACAAACTATTATATTCATAATTTGGTTTGCGAAGAAAATCAAATGGGAATTCATTACAATAGGCTACGAATATCCATTTGGTTTGCGAAGCAAACCAACACTACGGGCAACGCCATGATGTCTGTTATCCAATATGCTACGAATTCCCAATCAAATCAAATGAGAATTCGTAGCAATCACCGGGGGTTAGCGAGCAGTAGTTACACATGACCCCACAAAAAGAACTGTCACGGGCAATGCCGTACTTTTTTAATAAAATGTTGTTTTTAAAATCATAATGTTTGAGAAACACAAAATTTTTACAATCTATGTTTTACTTCTGCAAGTTATTGTTTTGTTTTCGTCTGTATAATCTTTTGCTTCACAACAGCTAATTAGACCGAAATGGCCTAAAATTGATTGCCAACTACAGTGAAAATCCATGCCTATTACGGGATCTGATCTGAACACAGCCTGTTGAGCTGAAGGCCAGAGCTTGGCAACGAGTTTGTTCTTCTTGTCCATTAAACATTATCTGACCACATTAAACAGGCATGTGAATTTAAATCAGCTGATTTCAATCAAGTGATAAGTGATCAAGTTTCCTTCCTATATTGTGTTTGATAATATTGAAAATGAAATAACTATGAACAAAATGCATGTTATTTTATTCAAATGTTAAGAATTTGCTCGTCACACCAAAAATTATACAGAAATCTTCGAATAGGTGAAGAAGCTCAATATATACTCACTCAAATTGCAACTTGTATTCGATAAGATGTTATTTACAAGGTGTGTTCAAATGAAAAGGTACGAAACGTCGTAACAACGTAACCGTAAACATATTTGCCTATGCCGCTATGGGAGAACGTAGCGAGACATCTAGGGATGCGATTGGAAGGATCCTGATGTCTTTGACTTCAATTCCTAACTTTATCTCCCCATGCAAAATTTTTATTTTGCAAATCCCATATTGGATCATGACCCCTGTTTTCACTCGTAGATGCTGAGCATTTTTTGGACTCGACAGGACCCTAATTGAATCACTAAAACACAACTGTTTTATTTCTCTTTTTCGACCTTGTTTTTCTTTTATTTATTTAAAATTTTAATCTTTTCTAACTTTTAAATGGATCATCGAAGTCTGCCACCTCCGAATGCGGTCACACTCTGGAAGGGAAACCGACTGGTTTGTCGATCTCGCTTAAGGAGGTGGCGCCATCTATCGGAACTTTGTTCAGCTGAAAGTTATGTTTTATTTCTAATCAGCCTTTTGAATCATTTTTTATTTTTAAATTTTCTCTCTTAATTTAAGCAACTCAGTTTTAAGTTACACACACCTGATGACGGGGAGTTAAGCTGCTTTGCAGTAGGCACTCCGGAAGTGATTGTCCTGTCCTGTCCTGTCTCTCTGGAGTGGATCGGAGCACGCGCGGGCGCACGGAACGGAACGGACGTATCAATTACAGAGTACCTTGCAGAGAACTGCGAACCTCCACATCAGAATTAACAGGGAATTTAATGATTGTAGACTAGACAATGGAGGAAGAAAGTTAAAGGTAGTGGCATTGCACTATGAGAAAGGTAAATAATTAAGATAGACGATAGAGTTTAAAAATTGATACAATTAGGAGTCCAATTCACGTTCCAAAGATAAAAGGGGAGACAGAGAGGAGGGGCGACCAAACAGTACCGAAAAGAAAGTGGCGAAATGCATGAGCTGTGGTGATGATTTGGGGGGTTGATGGTGATAATAGGGTAAGAGGGGAGGGGAAAAAATCAATGTGGGGAGCCCGTGAGACTCACCAAGGGGTCTCTGAGCTCACCACATCGACGTTTTTTGCGTGGTGGGAAAGTGTGGAAATCACGATCCAGATGAGTTTTAGGTCTCTTGCGAGATTTGATCGATGTAGTATCATAAGATGGGATGTCTTGTAAAAGTGGGTTTGGGACATGTGTGAGTCTATTGAAAAATTTAGAAGAAAGGGTCTTAATATATTCGAAAATGGGTTCGATGTTAAGATCACGATGAATGATTTCACGGCGCATTAACCATTTGGAGGAGGATAGTATTTTGAAGGGATTGAAGATATTTAATATTAGTTTTGCAAGTGGAACCCCAAACAGGGGAAGCAGAAAGAATAGTGGGACGGATAAGAGATTTGTAGATTAGAATTTTGTTCTTCAATGAGAGGTGGCTATGACGACCGATGAGAGAGGATAGGTTAGCTTTGAGAGCAAGCGTCTTTTTACCGATTGTTTTGATGTGGGTAGTGAAAGTGAGTTTGGGGTCTAGAGTAAGACCAAGGTATTTGAATTTTTTCACAAAAGGGATGGGTTCATTGTAGAATTTAATGTTTTGAAGTTGAGATGGAGATTTGTTAGAAAACATAAGGAGTGCACATTTAGAGGCATTAATTTTGATTTTCCAGTTGGTGAGCCAGAGCTGGAGTTTGTCGACATAATTTTGAATTTGTTTAATAAGAAACCTCCTGTTTTTATTTTGATACATGATAGCGGTATCGTCTGCATAAATAGCGAGGGAAGTTCTGGGACCAGTAGGAATATCATTGATATATATGTTAAAAAGAAGGGGAGAGATCCTTGCGGAACACCTGCTTGGATACAACGGACTGGACTGGACTGGACAATCACTTAGGGAGCACCCGCGGCGGCACGCCGCTTATCTCCACATCTAAAGTAGAAAGAATCGAAACGAGAAAGTTCATAAGGGGGTGTATGAAGTTCATAAGGGGGTTCATAAGGGGGTGGTCGGTGGACGGTAGATGACAGGAGCTTGTCGCAGATTGACAGCAGAGAGCAGTCCAAGCGGTTCGGAGTCCTTCGTCTGAATGACGGGTGGAGCTCCGAGGATCGTTGGTATGCAGGAGTAGGGAGGTGGGAGTGGCTTCAAGTCATGTGACTTTCATCAGCCAGAGAAAAATAAAGAGGCGGTGCATGCAGCTTAACCGCGCTGAGAAGTTTCCCATTGGTTGTAGGTGATCAGGTGACCACGTTACGCAATGGGTAGAAGGAAAAATACAAGGGTAACCCTTTGATGGGGGGTTACTGAGAGAATTTTATGGACAGAATTTAACTGTGATCTAATTATGGGTCCAATCAAGTCCTAACCCAGGCTTAATGGTGTCCACTCGCGTCCCATGAGATTGGGAAATGCAAATGAGAGGTTTAAATGGGGGGAAATGAAGTCTTAGTCATCAAGAGCCAAACGAAACATTCCACATCGGCGTTTCGGCCTTTGTGGATAAGTATTAAACTGTTGATGCAGAACGGCTCTAGGCCTTTTCTGCGAGCTTCTAACAGTTGGGTCATAAGGTGGAAGTGACCTCAATGCTTCGTTTGGAACTTGAGGAAGTTTTTCAAAGAATTTAATCGAAAGGATAAATTCAGCAACGGGTTTAATTTCGAAATCCGAATGAATGACTTCATTTCGAACAAACCAGGGGGCTTTCGCTATCGTACGTAATATACGATTTTGAAAAATCTGCAGTTTTTTAATATTTGTTGCACATGTTGCAGCCCACACCTGGGAACCGTACATGACAATAGGTCGTAATATAGCTTTGTAGACAAGAATTTTATTCTCAGTGGAGAGCCGGCTATTCCAAGCCAAGAGGGGATAAAGTTTGCAGCGGGCAATAGCTCCGTTAGACAGAGCATGCCTGACGTGCTTGGTCCAAAGTAATTTTGGGTCGAGCACGAGTCCTAAGTATTTGTAACTGAAAACCCAGTAGACTGGCGTACCAAAAAGTACAAGGGGGGGAATATTAGCATAATCTGGGTTTTGAAGGTCAATTTGGAATCCATAATTAAATGAATTATATCTCCTGGAGAAAAATATGGAAGCACATTTTGAAGCATTGACTTTTACCCGCCAGTGGGAAAGCCAAATTTCGAGATCTTTAATGTACTCTCTCAGTCTAGCCAAGATGTGAAGCTTGTTGTTAGATTGCGTGATAATTGCAGTATCATCAGCGTAAATAGCAAGGGTGGTGTTTAGATTTTTCGGAATATCATTCACGAACAGGTTGAAAAGTTTGGGACCTAATAGAGAACCCTGCGGGACTCCTGAAAGGATTGGGCGGTGGGAGGAAAAATCTTTTTGACCAACTCGCACAGTAAAGGAACGATTAGTGAGGTACGAGTTGATTAAGTTAATGAAATGAGCCGAGAAACCAAGTCGCATGAGCTTGTATATAAGTCCCGTGTGCCAAACGCGGTCAAAAGCTTTTGACACATCTAAGAATAAAACACCAGTGTGTTGTCTTTTACGATAGCCTTCATGGATTAGTTCAGTAACACGTAACAGCTGGTGGTTAGTGCTATGTTTCTTGCGAAACCCAAATTGTTCTGGAATGATAATATCATTGTCCAGAACGAACTTTTCCAGGCGTATAAGTAAAATATATTCATAGATTTTACTCAAAGAACTGAGCAGTGATATGGGACGGTAATTACTAGGAAGATTATGATTTAAGCTAGGTTTTGGAATCGGGACGATGACCGCAACTTTCCAGCTTTGGGGAAAATAACTTTTCTTAATCATGATATTAATCAAGAAAGTTATGAAAACAATGAAGTTTAAGGGCAGATTTTTAAGCATGCGATTTGTAATAGAATCCAATCCAGGAGTCTTTTTGATTTTCAGGGAGGAAATGTAATTATCCACCTCGTGGGCGGATGCAGGTTCGATACCTGATTCGAAAGGGGTTCCTAGGTACTCATCAACCTGTGCATGAATATCCGAGAAGTGCTGTGGTTCTCCGACCATTGGGTTTGGTTGAAATTGAAGTTGGAGACTGTCTGCTAAGACTTCGGCCTTTTGTTTTCCAGTAATAGCAGTTCCACCTGAGTTATCAGTAAGCGGTGGAATGGAAACATAAGCTTTTTTGAGCTGGGAGGTTTTCCTCCAAAGTGAATTATCTTCAGTCGTTAGGGACTCAATATGGCTACGCCATCTGGCCTGAGCAAGAGAGTACACCATCGATTTGATTTCTTTATTAGCGTTGCGGAGTTCTTGTTTAGAAAGTGGGTCACGAGATCGCTGCCAAATTTTCCGCAAACGATTTCGATGCTTAATTTTGGTCCTGACTTCCTCAGAGAATCGGAAAGGTTCAGGCTTTAATTTGGGTTTGGAAGCAGCATCAAATGCCTCCTTAATCTTAATTCCTAAACTTTCAATGGAATTTTCAATGTCATCACAACTTGAGAAATTTGGTGAGGGAAGGGGTGAGTTGGCCAAAATTGGATACAACGGTGATTAGAAAGGGTGGGGTTGACTTTAACTTGGAAGGTGCGTTGAGAAAGGAAGTTTTGGATAATTTTAATAAGTTGGGGTGGAACTTTAAGTTCGTGGAGGAGCCCTTCGTGCCAAACACGATCAAAGGCTTTGGCGATATCCAGGAAAAGGATGCCAGTGTGGGCGGAGTTGCTGAGTCCGTGATGAACGAACTCGGTAACTCTGAGGAGTTGATGGACAGTGCTGTGCTTATGCCTGAATCCGAATTGTTCAGGAATGAGGATATTGTTAGATTCGATGTATTGATTGAGTCTTTTTAAAATGATAAATTCGTAAATTTTGCTGAAAGCGCTGAGAAGAGAGATAGGACGGTAATTTTGTGGTTGGGAAGGGGAGGAGTTAGGTTTGTGAATGGGGACGACGATAGCATTTTTCCAAAAAGAGGGGAAATGTTTTTGATTGAGAATAGCATTGGGGTCATTCCACGTGAAATGAGCAAAAATCAGAAAAAAACCGTGGCCGTATGGTAATGGATTTTCATGAAATTTCGTACAGGGGTTTAGTTTACGCATAAATAACGATATCCAAAAGAATTAGGTTCAAAATTAAATATTTTCGAAATTGGAGGCATTTTTAGGACTTCCAACTTTGAAGAACAGTTGCGAGATCGCTTAATGTTGCATGTTTGAAGTTCTGTTTCTCAAAAACTACTTAACGTAGACAAACATGTTTTACATTTTTATAATCTGTACAAAATGTTCTTTTTTTCACTGTGGCAACAACATTTTTAAGCATCATATTTAATCCAAAATTTAGTTGCAAAAAATGGAAAATTGTCATTTTTGACGGAATTAAAAACATTTCTATGGGCTAAAGAAATTTTACGACATACTTTAAATTCATGCCAGTTACAATGCTAGATATGATAATATTACTGATAGAGTTTGGAAGTCGTATTTTAATTCTTTCATCTTCAAAATAGCTAACGAAAAGTACAAAATGATAATTTTCTACTCTAAATAGGCATAAGAAATCAAATGAAGGACAGCTTTTACAAAACCGACATTCCACAGGAATACAGTTTCATATGTATATTACTTGTAAAAAAAATCAGGATTGTAATCTGAGTCCTATTGCAACAATAATCAAAACAAAATCACAACATTTGCTTCCCACTCTATGCATGTTACGAGAACTTCAATGATAACAGTGAAATAAAATATAGATAATGAAACCCTAATTCAACTAAGAAATACCAAATCATGTTTAACTTTAAGGGTGAATTATAAAAGCAGAAAAAATGAGTGTCAAAACAAGCTTAAAAATTTCAACGTAGTATCATAGAAATTATGAATTTTAACTAATTACCTTTTCAAATTCACGATGTGGTAAAGCTCACAAGTTAAACTTTGCTTCTTCTATTATTGAAACGTGATTATTTTTGTGGTGCTGAATTCTTTTAAAACTTTTTACTTCTTTTCCTGGCGATTGCGATAAATATGACACTCGAATTAGTGTCGTACAATTTGGAATACGAATGTAGCAATGACAGTTACGAGTTCCCGTAATGGTTGTGGTTATTTCATTAAACCTTTGTTGAAGATAAGACTCAATTTGAATAACATCAGTTGAAGGCACATAAAAGAATTTGATGTTTGAAATGGTTGAAGTACAGAAGGAAAATAGTTGTTTTGCATTTAAAATCTGATTGTTGTATGGTCTCTGTAAACTTGTTCTTGCGGCTAACCGTTTGATAGTTCCACTGATTCCATCGCATGGGCTTTTGCCATGACTTGTAGCGAAAAAGTGTCATTCTGCCTTCAATTCAAAATCGAATTCATGATGGCAAATGTTGAAAAAGTTTTTCCGGTTTTTATACTGTGCTGAACACCTATCGCTGAAATAGATAAGTTTCTTCACAGAAAGAAACCTTTCTTTTATAAAAGGGATTACGGAAGTCTGAAATGCAAATACACTCAATGTATCATGTCTAGTATGGTCACTAATAACACACATTGAAAGGATTTGAAACCTGGTTTCGTTATCCTTCCCATAAAGTACAAATGGGTGCAGTGTAGCTTGAGTAGTTTCCCAATAGAATCCTTGAATTGCATCCTGAACAATAAATGAATAATTTTCTGAAAAATCGAGGAGTACAATGCACTCCTCCTGCGAAACAGTCAATTTCTTTTCCTCCAAAAATTTGGACTGCGATTTAGCAATGAAATTATGTTTTGTCAATCCAGACATACTTTCAACAAGTGAGTCAAGAAATTCTTCTGTTGACTGGACTTGTGTGATTAGAGTAGATCTGTCGGTCGAAATCCAACGCTTGTAAATAATTTCTTCTAAATTTTTGAAAACCTCAAATTTTTCTATTTGAGCACGAAATTGATATTTTGGACACTTATCACATTCTCCGAACATACATTTTTCCTTTTCAATGTTACAAACATATAATTTCATTAGCTCTAGCAAAGTATAATGAGGTTTAATAGCGTGTAACATCAGTTTCATATTTTGATGTATGGTGCACACACACACGGAATGTGTACCATTACTTCCAGCTAGTACACAATGTTTCGGTCTTAATTCAGCGAATTTACTGAAACCAATCTTTGCACTCCCATGCTGTTTCTTAAACTGCTGGTATCCTTCTTTTAAGTTACAAAGAATCAACCTTTTTTGTTTTGGGACTTTACCTTCATCTGTGTTTACATTAACATAGTCTTTTTTTCCTGGACATAGCCGACTTATGTCATCAGACTATTAAAAGTTTATAACTATTGCAATAATATTGTCATTAATTTTTTTGCCTTGTCTCTTAGCAGGTTTTCCTTGCTAAATACAATGTGGTAGAAAATTCTGTCCTTATTTTTTCTAGACTCCAGCTCTTTGGAACAAGAGTTAGAATTTGAATTTTTTCTGCAGGGGATGGTTGTTTCAGCAAACTTTGCTTTCAGCTGTTCTATTAAACAATAAAAAATCGTCCTTACTTTCAGTCGCATGTGTACTATTAATTTTATAAAGGTTTACTTTCAAAACAGTTCCCAAATTTATTTTAGCAGTTGAAACAAATTTCTGTAATTTTCTTCTGCCATAATGTTTTCTTTAAGTCATGCTGAGTTTACGAACCTTTTTAACAGGCGAATTTCCCATATTCTGTACGCTGTTATTGAGTTTCTCGTACTGTTTCTCTAAAGCTTCCGTTTCAAAATAAAAATCTGTTGCATCCTCTTCTGTAATAAAATTTTAACACCAATTTCACATGTGAGACAGATCTTTTTACCTGGCGAGAGCAATCCAGCTGATTTTTTGGCAATATCTAGTGTTATTATTCGCAGGGACTTTTTCACGGCATGTTTGTGACTTTTAAAAGGATTATAACAAGTTCGTCGGAATAAGTAAGTATACTTCAGTAAATACACTTTCTCATGGTGAAGACAAATGTTTTCAAACTTCCTACCTAATTTCAAATACAACAATTCTCTGGCTTTATCTGTAAGTTCGGAAAGTTCTTTTAATCCGGTTTCTTTTACATAATGGATTTTATGGCAGTTTTCTTACACCATTTCTCCCACGTCACAGTTCGAAAGTTCAGGAATTTTAAAATCTCTTTTACTATCAAAATCAAACATAGTAATAATATTTCCTAAAAACTACAAGAAAATCCAAAAGACTTCTCTAACCGACTAATGATCATTTCAATGGATGGAATACTTATGGATTGCCACTTGAACATTCGCATGTGTTCGAAAGCTTTCGGTTCAGCAAAAAATTATCAGTTTATAGCAACCCAAGCACATTTATAACCATAATTCATTTAGTAGTGGTTATTTATTCTATTATCTGTCATTGAATGTAATAGCATCTCTTTCAATGAGGAAATGGATGGCATAATGGCGTGTTTTCGCCTGTTTTGTTTCATCATGCGATAAAATAAAACTATAGTTTTCATCTAGTTAAAAATGCTCCTGGGACAAAAATAAGCAAATTACAATTATGAAAATTTCAGGACAGATAATAAACATCTGGACACATAATACTGAAAATTTGTGAGTTTTTCGGAGCTGTCCTTCACAATAAAATTTGTATTTAAAAATACAGAAAAATCGCCATTTTCAATTATTTTCCTTTATTATTATTATTTTTCTTTAATAAGGAATATGATTACAATCACTAAATTATACCAACCTTTTATATAGAAGAAGGGCTTTGTTAAGAATTATTTTTGATATTGTCTTTCCATTTTTAGAGGTACTAGAGCAATTTGAAATTGGTATCATATTGGACAAATCTCTATTTTCGCCGATCCTTCAGAACGAGAAGTGCCGGATATTAAACAAAATTCTGACATTTCCTGAAAGAACTTTTACTGAAGAATGTAACAATATAAAAATTTATAATTTGTGTCAATAACTTTTTGAAATATTGGGTCTCAAACATGCTACTATTAGTGCTACAAAAATCTACATTTGTGTGACCTTGAATTTTAAAATTCAATAAAAAATAAAATATCCATTTCTGACATTTAATATTTGGCAGTTCCTTCTTACTATATGCGATCTATTTAGAAACTAATTTTCATTAAAATCGGTGATGTGTCAGCCACAGCCTATTTGCTCATTTTGCGTGAAATGACCCAGATGCGTTTCCTGGACAAGAAAAATGTCCAGATTATGTGCATTTATGAAAGTACGGAATTCTTGGGCTTTATTTCGAAGACCATTGGCATTCCAAATACCAATGGAGAGAGTTATGTTAGAAGTATTGTTTTGGGGAGTGAATGAAAAGCCGTGAAAGAAATACTAATTATTGGGGGGTGATTACGCCAGAGGCGTAGCAGTAGTGTTTAAAAATAATGAAAGCTCTGTCGACGCCAAACGTGGCTTCGCGGAGTTCGGACAAGGCATTTTCGAATGCATGAAGCATAGTAGAGATGTTATAGTTTTCGTGCTGCGACATATTGAGAACGGCCATAAGTGTGTCAGCACAGGAAAAGTCATTGTTGAAATTAGGTTGGTTGTTGGGGGAGCTCGAGTTTGGGTTGTTGGAAGGTTGAACAGCTCGTGCATAACTGATTTGGTTTTGAGGTAAAGGATCACGTGTGAGTACCTTTCCGATTGGCGGAACGAAAGCGTTCGCACTTCGGGTTGGCGGGGCGAATAAGTTGGTGGGCGGAGCTACCGGATTAGTAGCTTCTGGGTTATTGCGTGATTTCGGAAATTTAGGACATCTGCGGTAATTGGCAGCGTGATCTCCACCACAATTGCTGCATTTAAGTGGTTCAGAAAGAGGAAGAGGGCATTTTTGTGCAATGTGGGCGCCAGAACAGCGTACACATTTGCGGGGGAGGGTGCAGTTTTCTGAAGAGTGGAAGAAACCTTGGCATCTCCAGCATTGAGTTGGGCCACTGCGGCCACGATAGGTTTCTATTTTGACTTCAGTGCCAAAAAGTTCGGTAATATTTTTTTTCTTCTAATGGCGGGCACATTTTGACCGAAGTCATTGGCCACTACAAGGCCGGAAGTGATGGCCACTTGTGAAGGAGCACCCAGTGGGAGGGCCATCATTGCCCCTAACAATTACATCGTAATTTTATACCATGTTCAGATGACGAAGCAACACCTAAGCTGGTATACGCTTACAAACATCCATGCCCGAACCCGGATTCGAACCGGGGACCTTCCGATCTAGAGGCTAACACCTTAACCACTATACCGGTTGGTCGGCTCGGTAATATTGTAAATTTCTTCAGTTTTATTCGTATGGGAAAGCTGAAGATAGAATAGGGGCATGGGGGCTTTAGTTTTGAATTTGGTTAGTTGGATGATTTTAAGGACTTCAAAGTCCAGATCTGCAATAGCTGCTTTGATTGTGTCAATGTGGGTATCCGCAGGAAGACCGCGGATAACCACTTTGACGGGTTTTTCATTATTAAGTTGATATCCTTTGAATTCAACGTTTTGCTGGAGAAACCAACGAGAAATTTCGCGATATTCCTCCTCGGTATCGACGTTGATTCTGAGGAATTCGCCAGAAAGAGTGGATTTAATGGAGGGGGCAACTCTCCGAACAAAAGAGAGAAGTTGCGGCCAATCTTTACGAGGGGTGACAAAAAGTGGAGGTGGGCGGAATTTGCGAGGTTGTGGTGGAGGGGGAGCGGGATCCTTGACCTCGGAATTAAGAGAAGCTGCTTCAGTAGCAGAGGTAGTGTGATCGTGCATACTCCAATCAGTGATTGGTTTAGGGTTTAAGATGTTTCTCTTGGCCTTTCTTGATTGCACAAGAGTGGATTCATCATCATTAAGATGATGTTTTTTTTAGGAGTAGATTTAGGGGTTTTTTGATTTTTCCTTTTGCGAGGGGTAACAGTCGCAGAAGTTGGGTTGGAGTTAGAAGTGGAGGGTTTAGGATTTGCATTTGATTTAGTTGATTGATTTTTAGAATTAAGTTCCTCAATAATTTTAAGTAAGGACGGGATAGAGTCAGGGATAGCAAATAGAGGAACTCCGAGTTTGGCGGAGTGGGCAAAGAGAGATTTGCTCACCGTATCCAAGCTGGCGGTGATGTTGGTTTTTTCTTCTTCTGTCTTGCACTTGCGCAGCTGGGTTTCAAATTCTAAGTGGGCAGCCTTTAAGGTGATGAGGCTGACAAGATGGCATTGGTTATTTTTAATCCATGCAGTTGAGAGTTTCTGCGGTGATTTTGGATTGAAGGGGCCATTTTCAAAGGGGAGCCCGATTGGCTCTGGAAGGTGGTCGACGGCGTCACGGAAAATAAAGTTCTCAATCAGTTGTTGAGTGGAGGGATCGGTGACATTGTCGGAGTTCGTTGATTCAGTAATATCGTTGGAGCTGGAGTCGGAAAGATCGTCCATGATGAGGAATGATGATAAGAGGCGTGGCAAGGAGCTGTGCGGAAACACGTCCGTACCGGATCACATCATCAGGCAGAATCTCGAAAATATAGTCGAGAAAATGTAGTGTCGATTGAAGAGAGAAAATGAAGTCAGACTGGATACTGCGAGAAAATGTGCACAGGAGAGAGCAGAGGCTCTTATAAAGAGCGAATTAACGCGGTAGTGGGTGTGAGGAAAGGACGGCGTTCACATTGCAAAATTCCATGATTGAGGAGCAGCGAGGCGTTATCCGATTTCTGACAGCGGAAAGTGTTAAACCGGCCGTTATTCATCGCCGGATGGTGACCGTATATGGGGAAGACTGTGTGTCCGACAAGTCAGTGAGAAAATGGAGTACCCGTTTTCGTGCAGGCCGTGAGAGTTTGGTTGATGACCAGGCCAGGCAAACACAGTCATCACGGCCGATCTCATCGACAAGGTGAACGACCTAGTGAGAAGTGATCGGCGTGTCACATTGCGAATGTTGGCGGGGAAGGTGGATGTCAGCGTTGGAACAGTGTGGACAATTGTTCACGACAGGTTGCGTTATCGGAAGGTGTGCGCGCAGTGGGTTCCGAAGCAGATCACCGACCAGCAAAAGAACTGCGTGTGGAGCTAGCACTTCAACATCTGTTTCGGTATCATGAAGACCCCGCTTTCCTGGAGCGGATCGACACAGGTGATGAGAGCTGGTGCCATCACTACGAGCCAGAGACAAAGCGGGACAGCATGCAGTGGAAGCATGCGTCGTCACCTCGCTCTAAAAAGTTCAAAGCCGTGGCGTCAGCTGGGAAGGTGTTGCTCACCGTCTTTTTTGACGTCCAAGGTCCGCTACTTGTTAAATTCCTCGAGCACAGAAAAACCATTAACTCTGATGTGTACTGAGAGACACTCCGAAGCCTACGCATGTCCATTAAGAACAAAAGACAGGGGCTTCTCACGGAGGGTGTGGTTCTGCTCCATGATAACGCGCTTCCACACATCTCCAGGGGTCACACACGCGGAACTGGTAAAGTTCAAGTGGGAGCAGCTTGTCCATCCGCCCTACAGCCCGGACATATCTCCCTGCGATTTCCATGTGTTTGGTCCCCTGAAAAATATCTGAAAGGTAACGCTTCAACTCGAACGACGAACTCAAGGACGCTCTGATGGACTGTGTCTCGTCACGGCCACAGGAATTCTGGAAACAAGGAATCCTTCTGCTTGTTATTCAATGAAATCGTTGTGCTCAGGTCTATTGTGTACTTTTTTATTAAAGTCTTCATTTATACCCACAGTGTCGTTTCGTACCTTTTCATTTGAACAACCCTTGTAGTATTGTAATCTGTTCATGAAAAAATAAAGACACTTAGTCACAACGAAAAGGTTTTCTGGTAGTAATACAAAAGCCATTCCAATTTTGACAATGTTAATGTTTTCATTATGTTTTGAATACATTCTCTCTCTCTCTCTCTCTCTCTCTCTCTCTCTCTCTCTCTCAGGTAACTTTAATATAAATTTTATGCATTTATCCTTTGGAATTCCATTGCACTACTAGCTTGATCATTCTGCATTCATGGAATCAAAATTTGGAATAAAAAAAAAAACGGACGGGGCTGTGTCAAGACACAGCCGCTAGGTTTAAGGCGTAGAATACGTCAGTGAGGCCATATGGTGAATTGAGAGTGATGGAAATTAGTACAAGACTGTTTTAATTACACACATCAAATGTTCATCGCATCAACTGATGTTGAAGGTTGTGGCTCAATACCGACCTGGGTTAAACTCCTAAATTCGATTATAACAACTTTGTGTCATCATATATGCTATTTGCGTCTAACTGAGCGGTGGAAGTACTTGGCACACTCGTATCAATTTGTTGACCTTGAAGATACGACACCTAACTTTCAACAGACAACAATCCCCTCCGAGCCCGTTGACACTCAGCATCGGATGTCTGGATCTTCTTGGATTTCTATCACTCTTACAGTTGACCTTTTCTCTAAGTCTTCTAGCGGTTATTATATACTTGGACATTTAAAAAATTTTACTATTTTCCACACTTTGGTACAATATTTAACCAGTATTAAATATATTTAGGTTTCATTTCTACTATCATGTATAAAGCAAATCGACGAAAGAAAGAACACCTCAAACGTCGTGCTCGCACAAAAGTGGACGGAGCTAAACTAAATTATGTGAGCGGCACCAAGCCTCTACTTTAAGGCGCTCCTTGAGAGCCCGTTGACGCTCAGCATCGGATGTCCAGAACGTTTATCTTGGATTACCTATCTCTTGATCTCTCTTTCTGTTGACGTTTCTATAATTTTTCTTGTATTTATTATACATATATTGGGACATTTTGAAATTTATGCGAAATGTTTACACTTTGAAGTTCGAAATCTAAACAAGTATTAAATATTACAGTTTTATTTCTATTATTATTTATAAAATGCAAAGAGACGAAGGAAATGACACCTCAAACAAACAAAGTAGGCCAGAACTAGATTAAATTAATGTGAGCGGCAGTGCGCATTTTCGTGACTCAACTTCACGCAGCGCATAATCGGATGACGTCAGCGCAAGATTAGTGAAAATTTATAACGCTCTTTTGAACGTGATCTCTTTCATTATTTATTCTCCTTTCAAGTTATTAAATTTTTCGCATTTACGCTTTTATGTGAATTTAAAAAATAAAGCGTGGTATACTGGTTTCGAAGGTAAGACATATTTCAACGTCAAAAGTCAATTCACTCATCTGATGATTGAGTATGTTGAGAAAAAAAATAGGGATTGAATTGAAATCTTATTGGAATGATTGCGATGAACTGCAATGCTGAATTTTTTATTGCAAGCTCAAAATTTCACTGGACTGGCATGTTCTGGGAATGCTATAACACTTGTTTGTATGCTGTTCATAGAGGAAGCTTCACTTTCTTTTATGTTGTGTACAAACCCCTTTTTGTGTGCTAGCAATATACCTATGAAATCCATGTCAATACTCAGAGAATTTGAAAATTGAGCATTTTTTATTGCAAGTTTTTGTGTTTCGTCTCATTTTATATTATTTAATCACAGATAACAATATTTTAAAATAGGGTTATTTTTACACGCTAACTACACTGTTGGCCACCGTAAATGCAACACTCTGAAGGAAGCATGCAAATAATATGAAATTTAAAACATGCATTAGCGGAGGTGAGATATGCAAATGATTAGAATTTCAGCGCAGACGCACATCACGCGCGCTTGTGGCACTACTTCAAAGCGCTATTTAAGGATTGGAGATTTCGACGATTTCAACTACGACAATTGTGTTTTTCTTGTGGTTTTAAAAAAACCCGATCTATTATGCCTCGTAGAAAACAGCGATCATCTTTTGATCAAGTATCCGAGTTCGACAGAGGAAGGATAGTGGCCTACCGAGATTGGGAATTATCTTTCAGGGAAATCGATAGTCGTGTTGGACGAAAACAAACAACTGTAATGCGGATATGCGATCGTTGGATGCAGGAGGGTACGACGGACCTACGTGTTCGATCGCATCCACCTCAGTGCGTTCACGTGATGACAGGCATATTGTGCGTATGGCAGTGACGGATCGCTCAGCCACATCACGAACCATAGCACAGCATATTCAGTCTTTAACGCATCATCCAGTGTCTGCGAGTACCATTCGACGCCGTTTACAGCAGAGTGGTCAGTCCGCAAGACGTCCATTGCTTCGTCTACCCTTGGCACAGAACCACAAACGTCTCCGCCGCCAATGGTGCGATGAAAGAAGGATGTGGACGGCAGAATGGAATGAAATTGTCTTTACTGACGAGTCACGTTTCTGTCTGCAACACCACGATGGTCGGATTCGAGTGTGGAGACACCGTGGAGAGAGGATGCTGAACAGCTGCGTTATGCACCGACACACTGGTCCTGCACCAGGTATTATGGTATGGGGCGGTACTGGATATCACTCTCGCACTCCTCTAGTACGCATTGCCGGTACTTTAAACAGCCAGCGCTACATCTTCGAGGTGTTGGAGCTAGTTGTCCTTCCTTACCTTCAGGGCTTGCCCACAGCCATATTTCAACAGGATAATGCGCGACCACACGTGGCACGTATTGTCCAAGGGTTCTTTGTCAATCGCCAGATTGAATTGCTTCCCTGGCCAGCTCGCTCTCCGGATCTTTCGCCGATAGAAAACATGTGGTCCATGGTTCCTCAAGGATTGACCCAGATTACATCCCCAGCTGCCACACCATATCAACTTTGGCAACGTGTGGAAGCTGCTTGGTCTGCTGTACCCCAAGAACACATCCAAATTCTCTTTGAATCAATGCCGAGGCGTGTGGCAGCGGTGATCTACAATAATTTTATAATAATAATAAATTTTGCTGTGATATCTCTTGTCTTTCTTGGTGTTGAATATATATATATATATATATATGCATAAGCCGTTTAAAGCCAAAGTTGTGCGAGTCCTTTAAACATTCTTGCGAGATGTAGATTTTTAGTTGAATAGTAGCTTTGTTGACTGCATAATCGTGTGCATATGTGTGGTTATTTGTGGAATTAGGAATTACACCATCTTTCTTAAAGTAGTAAAATTTCCTTTAGTTTTATTTTTTATTAATGAATTGATTTTTTCTGAATTATTAAATTTGAACAAATTAATTATATTGTATAAAATAGAACTAAAGAGATGTTATACGTATACAAACAGGGATGGGTAGGACATAGAGGGTTGATAGTACACAATAACTGCTTAGGAAAACTAACAGGGTCTAAATTACAGGAGACAAACAATACAAAAGGAAAGTGCAATGTAAGGGTGAAAAATAAGCTAAAAGTATTTTATTGTAATGATCGCAGTGTGAGAAATAAAATGGATGAGCTCAGGGGAATAGCACAAGCAGAGGATATAGATATCATTGGGATAACTGAAAGTTGGGCAAGCAGTGAAGATGCACAGATTTTAGAATTGAGTGGATTCACAATGTTTTGGGAGGACAGAGTGAATAGGAAAGGGGGTGGGGTTTTGATTTATGTGAGAGAATTCTTAAACTGTACGGAAATAAAGTTAAATAGTAAAACTGAGGGTATAGAATCAGTCTGGGTGAAACTGAATACAGACAAAGGCAAAGGACTAATTCTAGGTAATATATATAGACCTCCTGTTTGTAGTGAAGAGCAGGAAAAGGGTATGTGCAATCTGATAAATGAAGCATGTCAAAAAGGAGAACTAATTTTAATGGGGGACTATAGTTATCCAAATATTGACTGGACAAACAATCTAGCTACAAATGGAATTTGGGTAGAATTTTTGGAAGTGGTACAGGATTGTTTTTTTGTACCAGATGGTGTATGAGGTTACTAGGGACAATGCAATATTGGATTTGATTTTCAGCAATGATGAGGATAGGGTGCAGGATTTGGTTATAGGTGAGCCACTGGGAGAAAGTGATCGTAGAAGTATCAGATTAAGTATAAATCTTCAGTCCGCATACACAATCAAAAGTTGGATAATTTCAAATTTCAGAAAGATAAATTTTCATAGGATAAGGGAAGAGTGAAAGGAGACATTCAAAGTGGGATTATTAGCACCGCATCATTGTGAACAATGGGAGGAATTCAAGAATAAATTAGACAGGGTGTTAAAAAAACATGCAACTTACAGGAAAAAAAGGAAAATCTAGAAACTTGCTCCCTATGTGGTTTTCAGGAGAAACACACAAAGCTTTAAAATTAAAACAAAGAACATACAGGGTATATAAAAGCACTGGTATCGACAGGGACAAGGAGGCATATCTGAAAGCCAGAAAGGAGTTTAAAACTATTAGTCGGAAACAAAAGGTGTCCTTGGAGGAAAAACTAGCAAGGGAAATACACTCATTGCCATAAAAATTAGCGCGACAAGAAATAATTGTGGGATCGTAACGACACTTGGCATGAAGGTACATGTCGGCCAGGTATGCAAATGATTAGAAATGCAGCGTGATTGCGCATTGCGTAATGCCACTAGACTACGTTCTCCTTGGAGTATAAAACAGGTAAGCAGAGCTTGTTTGAGTGTACTTAATCTTTTGCAAAGGAAACGCTGAGGTAGACATGTCGTTACGCTGCCATCGAAGAGAATATGAGCAGCTGTCAGAGTTCGAGAGGGGAATAATCATGGGGATGATGGAAGCTGGGTGGTCAGCTCGGCGAGTAGCTCGTCAAGTAGGCTGTTCTGATTTTACTGTGATAAGGTGCTGGGACCAGTGGAAAGAAGAGACGTTTACACTGCGACCAGGCTCAGGACGCCCTCGACAGACCAGTCGTCGACAAGACCGTCACATCATACGAAACGCATGCGTAGAGCCAACTGCTTCATTGGCCGCTATACAGACACAGGCAGTACCTTCACTTCGTGCTCCTGTGTCTTCCCGAACCATCGGAAGGCGCATGGCTGAAGGACATCTGGTATCGCGGCGCCCATTACGTGTGCTGCCAATGACACCCACCCACCGACGCCTCCGTTTGGAGTGGTGTCGCGCACGACGGGATTGGACTGCAACGGAATGGAACCAGGTCGTCTTCAGCGACGAATCTAGATTCAATTTGAGCAGTGATGACATTCGTGTTCGTGTTTGGAGGCCCCGTGGTGAACGCCTCAATCCTGCCTTCGCTTTACAGCGACACACCGCTCCCACAGCTGGTGTGATGGTATGGGGTGCCATTGCTTACGCTACACGGTCACCCCTAATATTAATCCATGGCACAATGTCAGCCCAGCGGTACGTCCATGACATCCTTCAGCCACATGTGATGCCACTCATGGCAGGGCTCCCAGGTGCCATTTTTCAGAAAGACAATGCTCGACCACACACAGCAAGAATGTCAAAAGACTGCCTCCGCCACATTACCACCCTTCCCTGGCCTGCTCGATCCCCAGATTTGTCACCAATCGAGCATATCTGGTATCATTTGGGATGGCAAGTTGGACACCCTACGAGATTGGTCGAACTAGAGTCACGTTTACAGCAACTGTGGAACGAGATGTCTCAGGACATCATACGGAACTTGTATGCCTCAATGCCCGCTCGTATCGCATTGTGCCTTCGAGCTAGAGGGAGTCCAACAGAGTACTAAAACTTCCGTTCATGTGTACTTTTTTCTACAATAAATGATCTTTTTTCATTGATTTTCTAATCACTTACTTATATCAAAGTAGTACTTACATGTGTAAAATTTCGTTTCATTTTGACAACTTTTTCTTGGTGAACAAATGTTTATGGCAATGAGTGTAAATATAAACCCAAAAGAATTTTTCGCATACGCAAGTAGTAAAAAAAATTTAGTACTGCACTGGGTCCGTTGGAGGGGAGTGGAGGTGAATTAATTCAAGACGAGGTGGGAATGGCAAACCTGTTAAATGACTTTTTTGGGGAGGTTTTCAATGCTAACTATAAATTAAAACAAGATAACAAGAATGGAGCCTTTGCATGAGGTATAATTAAAGAATGTAAATTTAACAGGGAAGAAATAGTACATCAGTTGAAAAGAATTAAGCCATCTAAAGCACCAGGGCTAGACAATATTTATCCGAGAGTACTAGTGGAATGCGCGAAAGAATTGGGAGACGTAATTCACATCATATTTAATTCAACATAGAGCACGTGTTGGGTACCAATGGATTGGAAGTTGGCCAACATAAATCCAAATATATATATATATATATCAGATCGAAATCTATGCCCTAAAAAATCTTACGGAAAATAATTTTATTAATGGCTTATTTCAAACAGAATCACAATAACACATTCATTTGTTTCTAAATTACTTTTTATTAAAATCAACAGAAATTTAAGAAATCAAAAATGGTCGTATATACTAGATCACATACATTTTAGTTTCATTATAAAAAGACAAGTGAAGTTACAAATAAAAAATTTAATAGAACCGCAGCATGCAAAATACATAAGGAAATATGAAAAATGAAGAAATCTATTTTTAAAACATTTTAGTTCAGACGAAATTCAGCCAGTTGTTAGGTTTGAGCTAAAAATTTTCCTATGTTTTACCAATCAATTAAAATAATAAATATAACGAAATTCCTAAAGCGAGTGAACAAAAGACATACAAATTTTCAGTCTTCAGCCGTGATTTCTTTAGAGTACCTTTATATGTAAATTTTTGCGCAACGCCGAGTTTTTTAGAAATTTCAATTTGGTTCCTAATAATAATTTTTTTTTAATTCGGCAAAATCGGGATATTTTCGATTACTTTTTTTAAAAAACTGTCATGTATATCTTATTACTATTAGCTTTAAAATTTGAAAACATCGAAAGAAACCTTAGAATGTACTTTCTGACTGTACAGGTATTTTTGAAATTGGTTCATAAATAAATTCGATGCAATGAAAAGTATAATTTTGAATTATTGTACAAATTGTTCCTCCCGCATACACGCGGAGATCCAACGTCAAACGGCCTTTACGAAACCGAGGCGCACGGGAATGAAAGCCTCGATGAAACTTGATGTGAGGTCAATGAACGGAGGAATGCAGGGGGGCCCGGGAGTTGGTAAGCAGTGAGCGGACCCCCTAAGAGACCTGGGCGATGTTCAAATTTTTACATCGCGATACATCGTATTCTAACATCACGATATCATGTTAACCATGCGTTTCATGCATAGTAAAAGCAAAACTTTGTTCCTACACAAATATATATATATATATATATATATATATATATACACACACACATATATATACATATATATATACATATATATATATATATATATACATATATATATATACATACATATATATATATATATATATATACATATATATATATATATATATATATACATATATATATATATACATATATATATACATATATATATATACATATATATATATATATATATACATATATATATATATATATATACATATATATATATATATATATATATATATATATATATATATATATATATATATATATATATATATATATATATATATATATATATATATATATATATATATATATATATATATATATATATGATTTTTTTCAAGTTCTTTTGTTTCTTTGCTATAAAAAATCGTGGTAGGAAAAAAGTACCAATTAAAGACACATCATATCTGATCAGATAGAGATTTAAAAATTAGCTTCTTTAGAAGGAGAACTTCAGCATAAATAGAAATATATAAAGGGGCATTCCATACCTTTAAATAATGATGACGGCATTTTTGACATTGATTGCCACAGAAGTTCGCAACAAAATAGGAAGCAAACGGATTGATTGTAACATCAAAAAACAAGAATCAATTTTTGAAATCATCTTAAAATGTGCAAAATCATTTTGTTTTAAAATTTTTAAATTATACTGAATTTTAACTTTGCTAAAAACAATTTGGCATCGAAAGTTATCTTCAGGACAAATGATTCTGAGAAATTCCTTATTAAAAAGAAATGAAAACAGACCGATAAATTCCCAGATTTTGCAAAATTATCTTGTTCTTATGTACTCTTAAGGGGAAAAAACATTAACTATTTAAAAAATGTAATATAAAGACCAGATAAATTCAGCAAATAGAGTAGAATTATTCGCTCCCTCGCAGTTTGAAACTTTAATTTTAAATGTTTATATGTGTGACCTGTCACTTTATTCCCAAAAGAAAAATCGGCGCAGAAATTGCAAAATTAATCATCACAAAAGATTCTCATTAGTAGGCTTAGTAGTAGTATCGAAAAATTAAGTTCCGTGGTGGAAAATCGCACATGCGCATAAATAAACATAGGAATCGTTGTGTCGGTCAAAACCCAAACTTTTCCCCAATGATGCTAAAAAAACACTGATTAGTTTAACTCAGATATCGCGTATGCGCTAAGAAAGCATCGAAATCGTTGGCACTGAGCGACAACATCGTGAAACCGGAAAAACGTGAAATCTTGAATTATTGCGATATTACGATGACCGCGAGGTCTGCGCTAGCTAAAACTGAACACGATTGGAAATATTCACGATGCATCGTCATTGTGAAAATCGCGAAACCTCCCATGTGGCGATGTCGACCTCTAACCGGCTTTTCGCGATGTATCGATACATCGCCCAGGCCAACATCCTAGATTATAAAAACGTCACTACAACATCCGGTTCTTCAAACCTTGAAATATACTCTCAATGGCTAGAAACACTAAGGACGTCATATTCTTAAAAACGGCCAAAATAACGGAAGAAAAAGACAGAAATCACTGAAAAGCGGGAAAACATATAAAACCCCCACTAAAAGTGGAAATCACGGGTAGATTGTCATGCCTGGTCGCGTCTTTCGAGTATGGAACCAAATATGTAATCCCATGTTCCAACTTTGTGAACTGCATGTTTTGCATCTTTCACACTCGTATTGCTCGTCTTCACAGTGGATATGCCATATGTATTTTTAAGATAGAACATAGTGAAAACCATCTGTCGCATATTTCAGTCATGGCTTCTCTTCAGTGTGGAATCGCATATGTGCTTCGTATGACTTCTCTCCAGTGTGGATTACACTATGTCTCCTTAAGGATGAACTGAGCGCATAGCATCTCTTGCATATTTCACATTTATATGGCTTCACTTTAGTGTGAACACGCATATGTATTTTTAAGTTCCCATTTTGCGAAAAGCGTCTGTTGCATGTTTCGCACTCATATGGCTTCTCTTCAGTGTGAATTCGCATATGTGATCTCAAGTTTGAATTGTCCGAAAAAACTTTCTTGCATATTTCACACTCGTATGGCTTTTCTCCAATGTGCATTAGCCTATGTCTTCTTAAGTGCCCATTTTGCGAAAAGCGTTTGTCGCATATTTCACACTCAAATAGCTTCTCTTCGGTGTGGATTCGCATATGTGATATCAAGTTTGAATTGTTCGAAAAAACTTTCCTGCATATTTCACACTCGTATGGCTTCTCTCCAGTGTGCATTAGCCTATGTCTTCTCAAGTTCCCATTTTGCGAAAAGCGTTTGTTGCATATTTCACACTGATATAGCTTCTCTTTATTGTGTATACGCATATGGGTTCTTAAGATATAACTATTAGTAAAGAGTTTCTTGCACACATTACACTCGCAAGGTTTATCAGCTCTGTGCAATTTTACGTGTCTTCTCAAATTCTTATTTGGAAGCACTTTGTGGTCAATAGTACATTGGATTGTCTGTTCTCCATTGTGGACTACCTGATGATTACCCCCCAGTTCTCCTAATGGGTCGCATCCGTAATCTGCACCCTGAGAAGTATCTCTAGGATTTTCTGACATTGAGGCTTTATTGGAACAATCTGACTTTGTGGAGAATTGTGGTAGGGGTAAGCTTTCCAGAAGTTGATGGGTTTAGCTATGATAAAAAAGAAGCACGAGATCCTTTCTGCTGAACCAATGAAAATTTACTTGAAAACGTGTCTCTGCAAATCGTGTATTTAATTTCCTTTGAAGTTTTCCAGAAGTATTTTCTTTTTAGGTGCTTGTTGTCCTGTACAGACACGAAAAGATCCTGCCCCACAACTGACGTTTTTGGAACTTCGAGATTCTGCGATACCCTTCTTAGAGACACGAACTGATTCCTGCGAATGAAGAATTCGTTTCTTATCTTTCTCTGGATAGCACTGGGGTGTCTACAAGTGGTTTATTCTATATGGCAGAATTTCAAAGCTACCCCCTTAATTGGTTAATGCTAAACTGCTTTTCTTGGTACCTCATTGCCTTCGCATGTGTGCAAGAAACTCTTATATATCCTACGAGTCAGTACGAATTGGGTTCACTGGACAACGGGCATTTCCACGCGTCCGTGAGAATCGAACGTTCTCTGTTTGGCGAAAGTGGATGTTGAACGCATAGGGATCACATTACTTGATAATACTAGAGGCATATATCATCTGCCTCAACATTTTCTAGAGCTTCATTCACTTTCACATTCCTGCCAATTTGATATCCTTTGGGCACCTGGAACAAAAATGATAAAATGACAACTAGGGTAAAAGCAGCAGCTATAAGTAGGATTTCAAGCAGTAGTAAATACAAGTTTGAAGAAAAATATAATAAGTCCTTGTTTATTAAATGTAAAACTTAGTGAAATCAATGTGAATGCTGATAAATCCTTCAATATATCACAAGGAAAATACAACCAACAACCAAGATATTTACTTTCTTATTATTCCAAGAACCTTAAGAATACATACTGTTATATTCTTATTTGTACCTTAATAATTTTAACGGTAGTTTAATTAATAAACCCATGATAGTTTTAAGTAGAATATAATAATACTGTATTTACATCATCACATTAACATCATTACTCCTATACATCAAAGTATGTATCCCACAGTTCGGTTTGCCACCCGGAGCCGAATAGTGTCCAGAGGTTGCACTCTTTATTGAAAAAAATGATCGAAACGTTATATTTGGATTCGGGTCGTGATTGGGAGGAGATTTTGTCCTTGACGTTATTCGCGTTCAGGAGTTACTCATGAATGTATGGGGTATAGCCATCCTGAGTTAATTCATGAAAATAATTTGCGAAAGTATATCAGAACTGGTTAGGACAGGAGAGTGTTGGTCAAAACGTAGTAGATAACGTATTGAATTTAAATGAGAGGATGAAAATGTGTCAAGAGTTAGCCGTCAAGTGTGTGACGGAGAGTCATTAGAAAAGGAAACTATGATACGACCGAAATGCGGTGTCTAGAAAGTTTAAGGTAAGAGACACAGTTTTGGTCCTGTTAAGCTTCAAGCCTCAAAAAATGGCAGTAAATTGGATTGGTCCAAGAACTGTTACGGGAGTGATTTCGGATACTAATTACACTACTGACCTGCATGAGTGGCTTAATAAAGCCACGATATGTCACGTAAACCTAATTAAACCGTATCATAAGTGTCCAGAATTCGTAAACTTGTGATAGTTAAGGTTTCGAAAGAGGTTGACGAAGATGCGGAAATTCCCTATCCCCTGTCAAACCCTACGCAGACATTTCTAGGAAATTGTTAAGGACAGAAAATGGAGAAGCACGCGACACTAACTGTTTGGTTGAGGTGGATATAGAACCAACGGATGAATCTCCAGTTAGGGCAAAGCCGTGTAGAATGTCGCCGATGCAGACGGAGATTGTAAAAGGATATCTTAGGTTGTTAGATCGCGGGGCGATCGAGGTGGGTCAGACTTTAAGGTCCACCAAAATATTAGAATGCTGACATATTGAGTAGAATGGAGAAGCTATTATCTGCTACCAATGCATCTGCAAAATTTCAGTAGAGTGAAAATTTGAGTCGAGTAAATTTTTACGCTGACATTTGTTTTATATGTTTATATTTCTTTTGTCTGTTGTATCATGTGTTTTAAGTGTCATTGTAGGTAAAATTCTTTACTGGCATAAGACGTTTCTTTCTTATTACTGAATTGTATACTTTTGTATAGGCTTAAATTTCGAATTATGTACTTTAAATAAAATTTTAATATTGTATGTTTTTATGTGATTGTGAGTTCACAAAAAAAGTGAAATCTAGGATAACTCTATTTCAAAACTGACTACGCGTTCGCGGGCCATTAAGAGCCAGTGTAAAATATGTGTGTATATGTGAACCCTCGACGGCTGAAATAGTTTATCCTCTGCTATGAGTTACCAAGAAAAATGGAACTATTGATTTGTGTTGTGAATGCCAAAAGTCAAGAATCGACTTTTTTAATGAATTTCGAACAACTTCGTATCAAGGCAGGTGAGGCAAAGTATTTGCTAACTGGACATTCTGAAAGGCTGTTGGAAGATTCCATACTTGTAAAATGGCCGGAAATTGACAAGTTTCATTCCACCCAAATAACAATGGAATGCATGCCATTTGGACTTTGTGGTACACCTTCTACATTTCAAAGTATTACGAAACAGATATTGCGACCTTAAAGGAGTCTAATTTGTCAGCAAACCAAGGAAAGCGCACGTTTGCTAAATACAAAGTTAAATACAATGCTATTTGTAAAAAATGCAACACCATGAAGGAATCATCCGAATGAAATAAAATTTGCAGCAAATGTCAATTATAGGATGTTATGCAAAGTAGTAACGTTTCAGAGCCACCACGCATGCGTGGTGTGAGCAGCGGCCTTTGAACTGATGCTAAAAGCGTATAAATAGAGGGCTGTAGCGGGACGTTGAAAACAGTGCATGGTTATTTTATAGTGGCGAACGTTTAGTGAGACCTAAGGATGCTTCCACGACGAAATAGTGTGAAATTTCAACAACTTACTGACTTTGAACGCGGGAGAATCATCGGCCTTCGTGAAGAAGGATTTTCCTATAATAGCAGCTGGTGTGCAGCGGAACAGTTCCACAGAAATGCGAGTTTGGAAGCAGAGGACCGACGAGCACCGGACAACGCGAAAAACTGGGTGTGGACGACGGAAGGTGACGTCAGCGGGCGATGATAGACACCTGGTCCACATGGCGGTGAATGACCGTACAGCTTCCTCCAGGCAGTTGGCAGCACTTTGGTCTACTGCTGCAGGTGTACTAATGTCGGCTTTGTCAATTCGCCGACGTCTGCTGCACCGTGGACTGCGTGCAAGGATTCCTTTATACTGGATCCCCTCACGCCAAACCATCGACGGCTGCGTCTGCAATGGGCTCATGAGCACAGAGCCTGGCGGGCTGATTGGCAACAAGTTGTCTTTTCTGACGAATCTCGCTTTAATTTGTGGAACCATGATGGCCGCATTCGTGTTAGACGCTATGCCGGTGAACGCTGCCTTCCAGAGTGCGTTATCGAACGTCATAGTGGCCGAACACCCGGAGTTAAGGTCTGGGGTGCTATTTCGTATCATGGACGATCTCAGCTGCTATGAATTGAGGGTAATCTGAAGAGCAAAAGGTACGTCCGTGAAGTGCTAGAGAACGAAGTCGTTCCCTTCCTTCAAGGTATCCCTGGAGCTATCTTTCAAAAGGATAATGCACACCCACATGTTGCAAAGAATGTTTGAGACTTCTTTTCAGCCCAACACATGCAACTTCTTCCTTGGCCTGCTTATTCGCCGGATATGTCGCCTATTGATCAAACTTGATATTTTGTTGGTCAACATCTCGCTCGTGATCCACGTCCAACAGCTTCAAAAGACGAACTTTGGGTGCGCATACAAACAATATGGAATTCTCTATTCCACAAGCAGACATTCAACATCTGTTTCTTTCCATGCCACGTCGTATAGCAGCACTTATTGCAGCGCGTGGTGGCTACACCAAATACTGATTTCGGACACTTAATATAGTGTTTTTGCTTTCAAAATTTATTCATTTATTTGTACAAATACAAGCCGATTGTGTATTAATTTTCATTTAATTTTGACTCCTTCATGATGTTGCATTTTTACAAACAGCAATATACTTGAGTCATACTGTCGATTCAGGTAAGAAAGGACTAGATCCAGAAAAGATTGCTCTCATCAAAATTTGAAATCAGAAAGCTTTACGGTCAACGTTGTCTTTTCAACTATTAGCAAGAATGCGCAACTCCTTATGCAACCATCGCTAAATTGTTGTCAGACTTGACCAGGAAGAAGGCACCCGTGGTCAGAGGAGGCTGAAAAAGCATTCAACACGCTCAAAGGAAATGTGTGCAGTGTGGTTTACATTCAACACCCGACATGAGCAAGCCTCACGAATTGCATTCAGATGCCACGTTGCCTCCTGCCTAAGTGCATGTCTCATGCAAGGGGCCGTAAAAATAATTCTAAACCGATTACGATTGCCAGTCAGAAACAGACAGCTGCTGAAATAAAATGGTGCACGATAGACATATGCCGTAATATAGGCTCTTATTGAATTTTAAATTTGGACTTCTAGCACTATTGCTAGTGCATTATCCTGAATTTATGATGAAAATTAGTCCATTTCTCATGGGTGTAAATATATATATATATATATATATATATACACTCTATAACAAAAAAAATTCGACGCACCAAGAAGGAATCTTCCGATTGCTTTGAAATTTCGTATGCAAAAATGTTTTGACCAAATATGCAAATGATTAAAATTTGGTGTCCTATGAATGAATAGTGCGATCTCCAGCGCATCGGAACTGCGCATCCAGCAGATGTATATAAGGAGTTGTTCTTGAACTGTTGTTAAAAATTTCTGCTGCATTGCGATTTAGGATACCTTTCAACGAATGAAAAAATGCCTCGCCGAAGGATTCGGGCTCATTACGAGCAACTTTCAGAGTTTGAAAGAGATCCTATCATCGGATTGAAAGAGGCAGGTTGGGCAAATCGGAGAATCGCTCGTCATGTGAGTCGAAGCGATGCGGCGATTAGAAGATGCTGGCAAGAGTGGGTGGACAATGACAGATTTCAGCGTCATGATGGTAGTGGTCGACGTAGGGCCACAACAGATCACGAGGACAGAGTGATTGTCATATCAGCTGTCACAGCGCCTGATTCATCGCTATCAACCATCAGTCGTGCGACCCACACACGAGTGTCCACCATGACCATTCACAGACGGCTGAGAGAGCGAAATCTACGCTCGTACCGACCGTTATGCCACCTGCCACTCACGCCTGCACACTGTCGAGCCAGATTACAGTGGTGCTTGGCTCGATCAGGCTGGAATGATGCTGACTGGGGACGTTTAGTCTTTAGCGACGAATCCCGCTTCCAACTGTGTCCTGACGATCATCGAAGACGTGTCTGGAGACGCCCAGTGAAGCGTGCCGATCCTGCTTTCACTATTGCACGTCACACGGGCCCTCAACAAGGATTTATGGTCTAGGGTGCCATTTCCCTTGATAGCCGGACCCCTTTGGTCGTCATTAGAGGTACACTTACTGCACAGCGTTACGTTTACAACATTCTGACACATGTTTTGCTACCGTTCCTTTCGCAGTACCCTGTGCTTATTTTTCAGCAAGACAATGCCAGACCACATACGGCACGTGTTGCTATGAACTGTCTTCAATCTTGTCAAACACTTCCTTGGCCAACCAGATCACCAGATTTCTCTCCCATCGAGCATGTCTGGGATATGATGGGAAGGCGACTGCATCCGGTACGGAATGTTGATGACGTAGTCCGACAATTGGAGTAAATTTGGCAAGAAATACCGCAGGAGACCAACCGGGAGCTTTATCGGTATATGCCACGCCGTGTGGCAGCTTGCATCCAGACTAGAGGCAGGTCAACACCTTATTGAGCTCGTTACTGTAACTCTGAAATAAATCATTCAATTGTTCTGAAATTTTAATCATTACCTATTCTGTACATAACTTTCCTATCCACCAATTTTTGTCTCCATCGGACAACTCCTCATTGGTGCGTCGATTTTTTTTGCTATAGAGTGTATGTATATATATATATATATATATATATATATATATATATATATATATATATATATATATATATAAAATTCTGTTTTACGCGATAAATACGAATACGTGTAAATTAAATTCGTACAAAATATACACTACAGTTTGTAAAAATTGCAACACTGAAAAATTCGTTGAAGTTAACGTTGAAATTACAAATTTATAATCCAACACTTCACAAAAGAGCCCCCAGTGCACTTGTGTAACAACTATTTTAGTTTGCACTTGAATTAAACTTAGGATTACAACTTTTTATGCGAAATGAGAGTCCGAACTTTATTATATTTGAAAAGATATTGGTTCGCTGTATCTATCTATATATGAGCCTTTTAAAGCTCAAGTAGTAAAATGCAATTTCTGTAAAATCTGAGTTAATGCTGGTAATAAATTCTGAATATGGTTTAAGAAAGATGGTGTAACTCCTAATTCCCCAAATAACCACACATATGCACACGATTGTGCAGTCAACGAAGCTACTATTCAACTAAAAATCTATTTATCGCAAGAATGTTTAATGGACTCACACAACTTTGGCTTTAAACGGCTTATGCATATATATATATATATATATATATATATATATATATAATTTCAAGACCACAAGAATTTCAAAAATCCAATAAAAGTCTTAAAAAATGATAAAAAAAATGAAGAAATGTTGGTGGATCAGGGCGTCATCAGGGAGGAGCCTGACCCAAACAAAATAAAATGGTGTTTTCTACATATGAGCCCTGACTACTGATGACGCCCTGATCCAACAACATGTCTTCATTTTTTTTTATCATTTTTTAAGACTTTTATTGGAATTGTTTTGGAAATCCTTGTATTCTTGAAATTATACTGCTTACCATGCTATGTCTGCAGCTTCAGCGCGCTTGCATGGGTAATTTCGAGTTTCGGTTTCTGGTTAATGCACCCCGGCTGTTTGGTTATTTTTTGTTATATTTTTGTTATTGTGTGTTATGTAACTGTTATTTTGTATATTTTATTATATATATATATATATATATATATATATATATACATTAGGGTGGAGCGAAAAACACTAATTTCGGAAATTGAAAACGCCTATGGTGGGAATAGTTGGGTACTACCATGCTTATTAATAATACAAAATATGAGCTAAATCAATTAATATCTTCAGGTGCCAAAATCACTTCGAAATTTTGCCAATTTTTACATAAAAATGATAATAACGCATTTAAAAAATTTAATACAACCTATTTAAAGCCATGGATGGGTGAAATGAACTTTCCTGCTTGTAAAAAAAAAGTTTTGCAACTGACATTATCCCGGAAATTTAAAAATGTCCCCTTTTTTTAGAGCGCCATCACGTGCGTCTCCACTTCTCTGAATAGACTCATCATTGCGTTCCTCGTTACTTCGGGTGCAGGTGCACGGGCGATTCCCTTTCTTCGCTTGTTTATACGGGGGTAAACACTCATATTTCACCGCATGAAGTGGAGGTGTCAGGGTTTCTTTAAATACCCGCCCACTTTTTTTCATAAATATCTAGTAGATGCATGTTCCTGCAAATGCCATATTGATCTAGTCTATCGAGGAAAACTAAGTCCTTTGTTCAAATTGATTCGCTTTCGTTTGTTGGTGCGTATTTTACTGTTTATTTTTACTTATTTTAGATTTTTTTATTTAGAATTTTAATCTTTAAGTTCAGTTTTGTTTGTTTTGTTTGTTAAGGAGATACGTATCTGTGAATAAGTCAAAATGCCTCGGACACGATCAGTAGATGTATGTCCCGTGTTTGGAATGGCTGAAATAATGAAGCCTAATATGCTTCCAACATATGCAGATGTTATGAAGTATTATCTTTACATACAGAAAGATTATAGAAGAGATGTTAGTATGGCTGATGTATGTTCAATTTTAATTAAAGAGCTTAAAGGATTATGGGAAAAAAGTTCGATTCCAACTGTAACAAACCAACAAATAAGATATATGCTGAAAAAATATCATAAAGCATATAGAAATATTAAGAAACCATTAAAAAATACTGGCAAACTAGATTTCTCGAAAACGGTTGTGTCCTTCAGGGAATCAGCAGAAAAAAATCTATTTGATATTAGCATATGTAAATGTAAGGACTTTCTCAGTTGTACTTGCAAAAGGAAAGTACCTATTGCTGAAAGAGCTTTTTTAACCGATCAAAGGACATTTCGAAAAATGGTCATTGGAAATGTTGACATTAAAATCAGCAGAAAGCTTGAAAAAAGATTGCAGCGCAAAGAAAGAGAAGCAGAGAGCCAAAACTTTCAGGTGAAAGATTGTACAGGAAAACAATTCAAAATACTTTCTCCCTCTATCACGTGGGCTAATTTGAGTTCTAATTTACTAAAGAATTCTAATGACACGATAGATACAATCATTGATAATAATTCTCCTTCAACTTCACAAATGAGAACTAAACTTCCAAATGTAGCTCAGGCTTGTGATAGAACTGGTGTTTCCGATAGATCGGCAGCAATTATAATAAATGCTGCTTTGAAGGATATGGGAGTAATTTCCAAGTATGATTCTTCAAATATAATTGATCGTAGCAAAATTAGAAGAGAAAGGACAAATACCCGCAGCTATCTGAAAATAAAAAATGAGGAAACAACCTCTTTATCAGAACATGGAATATACTTTGATGGGCGAAAGGATAAAACTTTAGTTATGATTAAAGAGAAAGGACTTCTAGAAAGACTGTAACAGAAGAACATATCGTTCTAATATCAGAACCAGGATCAAAATATATGGGACATGTCACTCATACAACTGGCTCTTCTCAAAATATTAAAACAAGTATTTTAACTTTTTTGGAGAAAAACATTGATCTTTCTAAGATGCAAGTTGTCGGTTGTGATGGTACAGTGGTAAATACAGGTTTGAAAAATGGAATCATTCGACAAATTGAGCTTTTTTTAGGACGTCCTGTGCATTGGTTTACTTGTTTATTACATACAAATGAGCTACCCAGCTATCTTGACGTCATTTGTTGCAACATTTAGACGGGAAAACCACTGGACCCAAAGGATACAGCAGAGAAATTGGAAAAATGCTAGAATCTTGTGAAAAATTGCCTTTAACAAACTTTGAAAAGATAGAAGCAACTTTGCCAGATATGGTCATAGAGGATCTTAGCACTGATCAACGGTACCTTTACGAAATGTGCACAGGGATATCAAATAAATATATTCCATTAAGCTTATCACAAAAAGATCCAGGAAAATTGAATCATTCCAGATGGTTGACGACGGCAAATATAATTTTAAGGTTATATGTTTCAACAGAAGATCCAACCCATAACTTGAAAATATTAACAGAGTATGTTGTGAAGGTATACTCATATGTGTGGTTTAAAATTAAAATTCAATCATCGTGTCGGTACGGGAGTCTTCATTTTTACAATGTTATAAATAAGTCGAGATTTTTGCCTGAGGAATTAAAAATTGTAATAGATCTAACTTTGCAAAGAAATGCTTATTATGCCCATCCAGAAAATATTATTTTGGCAATGTTAGCTGATGATCGAAAATTGGGCCTTAGAAGAATTTTAAAATTACGACAAAAAAATGAAGTTGAAATGAATATTCGAGAGTTTAAAATTCCCAAGTTAAACTTCGAAGCAGACGATTACATAAATCTAATTGAATGGCAATCAGATTCCGTTACAGAGCCACCACTTACAGTATCTCTTTCTGATGATAACTCAAGTCTACGATTCTAGACATTCCAACCAATAACAACATATTTAACTTTCCGTGCCATTCACAAGCAGTAGAACGTTGCGTTAAATTAGTAACTGAAGCATCAAGTGCAGTATGTGGTACAGAGGCACGAGATGAATTTATTAGGTCAAGAATTGCTTCTAGACTTGCTTTACCCAGATTTGAAACGAAAATCCAATATCAACCACTTCTATACCAGTAACTGCACTTTAATTTTTTAATGTAAGATAGTAACTTCAATTTAATTTTAAGGGGGGTGGGGGTGGAACTCGATATGCAGCCACCTCCTCGTGGTGAGTTCTGGGTTGTTTTCATAATGAAAACAAGCAAAGAGCTGCAAAGGGAAGCGCTCGTGTAAACGCGTGGTCGTAATGATGAGTCTATTGAGAGGAGTGGAGACGCGCGTGATGGCGCTCTAAAAAAAGGGGACATTTTAAATTTCCGGGATAATGTTAGTTGCAAAACTTTTTTTTTACAAGCAGGGAAGTTCATTTCACCCATCCATGGCTTTAAATAGGTTGTATTACATTTTTTAAATGCGTTATTATCATTTTTGTGTAAAAATTGGCAAAATTTTGAAATTTCGAAGTGAATTTGGCACCTGAAAATATTAATTGATTTAGCTCATATTTTGTATTATTAATAAGCATGGTAGTCCCCAACTATTCCCACCATAGGCGTTTTCAATTTCCGAAATTCGTGTTTTTCGCTCCACCCTAATATACATATATACATATATATACATATATATATATATATATATATATATATATATACATATATATATATGTATATATATATATATATATATATATATATATGTATATATCTCTTCTCTTCTCTACTATTATAAAGTAAAGTTTTTTTTTGTGTGTGTATGTTCGTGAAATGGTGCCCTGACGAATTTATGGCATTCACACTAATGAAATTTGGCACACATGTAGTACGAATTTTTTTGCAATTTTATAGACAGCCCAATTTTTAAAATTTGATCTAGAAAATTTTAAAATTAATTTAATGCGATGTTTCATTATTATTCCCTTTCCTCCGAATGGCAACAGTCATGATCGGTATTGAATGAATCCGTATTTTCTGCGCGTGTGTAGCCGCCCTATTACTGGATATCCTTTATTAAATTTATTGCCTTTTTAAAGGCATATTAACTTTTAGTTAGCGTCAACTTTTATATTTGAATTTTTTTATTGTGCTTACTTAATTTTTGCAACTGGATAACGGTTGTGCAATACGTTTGTTATTGCTTATTTTTTAGACTACCGTTTTTTGGGATTTGATTTTTTTAAGCATATTTACTTTTATAGTATTACTGAATATCCTTTATGAAATGTATTGCTTTTTTAAAAGCATATTAACTTTTAGTTAGCGTTAACTTTTGATCTTTTATATTTGTATTTTTATATAGTGCTTACTTCATTTTTTGAACTGGATAACGGTTGTACAGTACGTTTGTTATTGTTTCTTTTTTAGACTACCGTTGTTTGGATTTTGATTTTTTAAGTATATTCACTTTTAGTTTAGATTATTTGGATATTTTTTTCAAAGTCTAGCGATATTTTTTTTAATTCTTTTGTGCAATTTATGGTTTGTTTCATTTATGCAATCTTTTGTTTGTTTCTGTATAGTACTTCGGTTTTTATATAGTAATTTTTTATCATTTTTGTTATCATGTCTTATGGAAAGAAAAGCGATATTTAATGTACAATTTCAAAACATTAATTTATTATTATATTTTTGTTTTATTTGGTTTCCTAAAAATGTCCACAGTATTGAAAAGGGCTTTAACTGCACTCTCACCAATCCTGGATTTCTATCATTTATGCAAACTAAGAACATTTCTTCTATGTAGCTCTATGCTCACAGGATCATGATATACTCTTCGAATTTCAACATTTTACTGAGAAGCAAACACATGTTCCATCAATTTATTGTCGCCATGTAATCCGAGATTCAATTGGAGAAGGTGTTGTAGATACGACTGAATCAGATCACTCAGAATGGAACAGTATGCACATTTGAGAGATGCGTTGATGAAGGATGGAAATGTTGCAAAACAAAAACACACAGAAATCGCTAAACTTCCAAAAAGATATCAAAACCAAAAGTTCAAGGTGATACTTTTGTACATTTTTATGTTGCATAAATTATCAAATTTAAATATTGCTATTCTTAATTATTCCTATTCTTTCCTAAACACACTGAAACACAGAAAGAAACAAAAAATTGCATAAAATAATAACTAAATTATGGCATTTCGCTAAAACAGCCTCTTTTAATTTATGCCCCACAATGTTTTGTTAAATGACCAAAACAAATGCTGTTTTTATGCTTTTGTTTAGTATCAGCTTCTCCCTTTAGGCGACACTGCTACATTTTGCCTCAAGAAAATATCAGTAATGTTTGCATAACATTGACATAATCTTACTGCGTTGTCGCTATAGTGTACTTAGACCAACATCGACTTTATACAATGCCGATGTCACAACTCAAAATCCTATCGCGAGGCTACTTTTACACGCTACGATACGAACTGAAGTCGGTTCAGACTAATAGGTGTAGTTAAACATAAGTAACTTTTTCATATTCGTTTTACAATACACTCTACAGAAATAAGGAAGTATTAAAATGTATTACATAACGGCCAATCACGGTTTTGTTTTTAGAAATATGCTACAAATGCAGTCTTGGATTTAAACATTATTTTATTAATGCCACCAATGCTCTGACCCGTCACAATGCTGGCTTCTTATATCACTGCCTTTTTTGCATATTGGGAGCTGTAAATTAAAAAAATACTGTTATTACGAAATGATGTTATTTTGTTCATTTTTTATGCTATTTTTGTTTGTTTGTGTTTGGGTGTCTTTTGGAAAGCATAGCAATATTTAATTATGTTCATTTATGTAACGTATAAATTTACAAAAGCATATACTTTAACTTTTGGTTTTTATATCTTTTTGGAAGTTAAGCAATTTTTGCGGAGTTTACGTATAGCAACGTTTCCACCTTTCATCAAAGCATCTCTCAAATGTGCATAATGTTCCACTCTCCGAGTCCCTCTGATTCAACGATATTCAAAACAAAAGTTTATACTTTTGTAAATTTATGTTGCCTAACTTATCATAATTAAATATTGCTATGTTTTCCAAAAGTCAAACAAACACAGAAACAAACAAAAAACTGCCTAAAAGAGCAACAAAACTATGGCATTTCGCTATAACTGCCTTTTTTTTTTATTCACGGCCCACAATATTTCGTTATATGGCCAAAAAAACCCGCTGTTTTTATGTTTCTGTTTAATTTCCAGAAGCCAATCTTCATTTCAGAGGCTGCAATTTGCTGCACAGTAAGATGGAAGCATTCAAATGTGTTAGGTAACAGGCAATCACGGTTTCGTTTTTAGAAATATGCAAAAAAATTTAAATCCAAGACTAGACATCATTTTGCCAATGCTGTCTTCTTATATGACAACCTTTTTTGCATATAGGGGGCTTCCGCTAGGTGTCGAGCAGTGTGCGTCGCGTTTTCGGAGCTCCCGCGAAATTCAAGTTATTTTTGAGTATTCTTCATTTATTTAGTACTAAGCACTGTATTACTTCTTTTTCTATCAGTTCAAACATTTCTAATTGTTTTTAAAGTGTTTTTATAGTCCTTGTACTTAGTTTTTGACTTGTCAAATAGTCCTAAGTCAAGTCTCGTTAGGCCTAATTCACGTATGTCTCGTTGGGCCTAAATATTTTGTGTCTTGTTTGTTTTCATTCATTTCATTTAAGTGCAGTGCTTTTTCTGTGTATTTGACTTAGTGCTTTTTCTGTATGTTTGATTTTGTGTAGTGCTTTTTCTGTGCATTGAATGTTACTTTGCATAAGCATGGGTATAGTTAGAATGTTCAAGGAGATGAGGACAGAGGGAGCCAGTGGGGAGTTCTGTGTGGGAATATGGTTGAGGCAGGAAAGGGGGGTGTGAGTGGGGTTAAAATGTCAGAGAAGGTTGAATTTACAAGCAAGAGTTGCTTAGAGGTGGGTGATTTGAGGAAGGAGCTGGAGGCTTTGAAGGTGAGGGCTGCAGAGGGAGTGGAAAAGGGCGTCCAATGTGTAGACTTGGGGCATGTTGATCAGGGGGATAAGGTAACTAGAGGAGTAGTGGTTGGTGATTCAATGGTTAGGGTTTTGGGAGAAATGGTAGGGCGTAAAAAGCGCAATTTTGCAAGGTGTTGCTTGCCAGGTGCCAGGGTAAAACATGTAGTTGAGGCAGTTAAGGCAGGTGTGGTTAAAGGGGAGGAAAAGGCAGTAGTGTGGGTGGGAACAAATGACGTAGAGAGGACTACTAATGTTGAGTTTAAGAGGGAGGCAGAAACACTTTTAAGAGGCATTAAGTCCATGGGGCAGAAGTAACAGTATTAGGATTACTACCTAGGTATGGGTTAGGTAATGGTTGGTTAAATCAAAGGGCCAATAAGATGAACGGGTTGTTAAGGGATTTGTGTGAGAGGGAGGAGGTTAGATTTTTAGAAGGAGTGTAGGAGGGATTGGATAAGCAGGGACAATTTGCATTTAAGCTTGATAGGTAATAGGGAGGTTGGCAAGCGGGTTTTGAATATTCTGGAGTCAAAAAACTAGTATACAAGCAGGGATGGGAAGGACATAGAGGGTTGACAGTACACAGTAATTGCTTAGGAAAACTAACAGGGTCTAAATTGCAGGAGACAAACAATACAAAGGGAAAGTGCAATGTTAGGGAGAAAAACAATACCAAGACAAATAATACAAGGGGAAAGTGCAATATAAGGGTGAAAAATAAGCTAAAAGTATTTTATTGTAATGCTCGCAGTGTGAGAAATAAAATGGATGAGCTCAAGGGAATTGCACAAGCAGAGGATATAGATATCATTGGGATTACTGAAAGTTGGGCAAGCAGTGAAGATGCACAAATTTTAGATTTAAGTGGATTCACAATGTTTAGGGAGGACAGAGAAAATAGGAAAGGGGGTGGGGCTTTGATTTATGTGAGAGAATTCTTAAACTGTACGGAAATAAAGTTAAATAGTAAAACTGAGGGTATAGAATCAGTATGGGTGAAACTGAATACAGAGAAAGGCAAAGGACTAATTCTGGGTAATATATATAGACCTCCTGTTTGTAGTGAAGAGCAGGAAAAGGGCATGTGCAATCTGATAAACGAAGCATAAAAAAATGAAACAAAAGTCTTAAAAAATAATAAAAAATGAAGAAATGTTGGTGGATCAGGGCGTCATCAGGGAGGAGCCTGACCCAAACAACATAAAATGGTGTTTTCTACATATGAGCAGCATTAGGCTGAAAAAATTGCTCATACACTCCCCCAAACACCACCAAAAATCAAGTAAAAGAAAAACAAAACAAAATACCAAAACAGAGCAGGAACAGAACGAAATGAAACCCGAAGCCGCAGCTGGGATATCATCAACAACAAGCCTAAAAATTGCCACCAAATGCCATCAATTACACAGTTTAACTTATATGCTAACATCATACCTCCGATGCAACAAGTCCAAAAAAAAATAATAATATGAAAATCCCCAGCCCCTTATCAAAAATATATTCATAAATAGTAAAAAAATAAAATTGAAAAGCAATTCCCATGGCTCTGGGGAAATTACGAAAAATAATTATTCATGTGTTGTGTAGGTGTTGATATTAATAAATCTTTCAAAAATATTTTTAAAGAATGAATACGGGTATTTGTTATTGAGAAGTGTGTTTTTTAGATATTTACATTGTAATAAAAAGTTAGCATCAGAATTACAAATTTTTTTGAAACGTACCAATTGACCAGCTATCGTGTTGTAGTATATTCATTTAGAGATATTGGAGTCCCAAAATATTAATTTAATGACTGTAAATTTAAAATCGCTGCGTTTATCATATACATTAATGTCAACTTTGCCGGATGAAACAGAAATTTTTATGTCTAGAAAAACAGTATTATTGTTATCCAGATTGGTTTTAATTAAAGAAAGGTCGTCTGGATAGATGGATTTCCAAATATTAGAAAAGTTGCTATTATTAAAAACAATTAAATCATCAATAAATCTAAAAGCAGTATTTATCTGAAGGCAAAAGTTTTTTTCAAAATAATGAAGAAATAAATTAGCAAGAATGGAAGAAAAATTAGAACCTTGGGGTATACCCTTAACTTGAGTGTAAATATGCTCACCATTAAATATAAAATTATTAAAAATACAATAATTAACCAAAAATTCCCATTCCTCAAAATCCAGATCAATTAAGTTATTAAAATCATGATAGTAATAGTTCAAAACATCTCTCAATTTGTCCAGGGGTATGCTGGTAAAAAGGTCTTTAAAATCATAGGTCTGAATATCATTAATAATATTTTTATCCAAAAAATTCAAAACCTTGTTATTATCACATATAATCCAGGTAAAGCCTTCATCAAAAATGGCAGCAAGGATAATTTTTAAATATTTAAATAGTAGCAAGCCAGGTTTAATCATGTAAGAGTTATTACCACAGGTGATGTAACGGAATTTAATAGGATTTTTGTGAAATTTAGGAATAACGGTAATTTAAGGTAAAATTATGTGTTGATTGGAAATTTTAACTCTTTTATTTGAAGAAATGATTTTTTTAATAATGGTATTATAAGTAGATTTACAGAATTTATATGTATCTGAATTCTTAAGTTCAGCATCAAGTAAATTTAAATAAAGTTTTTTACAAATGAAAGCATAGTTACCTGAGGCTTTATCTACTGGAGTAATGATAAATTTATTTTGAATATCCTTAATGGCTGTGTTTATTGTCTTGTAATTACAGGTATTGTCAAAAATAGATTGAATATTATTATTAATAACATCTTTAAAATGATCATATAATTTCCATTTCCATTCTGTAAACAAACATAAAGGGACTTTAAATTTAGAAGAGGTCATAAAACAGAAATTATCAATGTCTTCCAGAAAGCTTTTAAGTATACTATTTCTATTAAAATTATAAATGGGCCTAAATTTAGTACCTTTATACATAACATCTCTTAATTGATCATTTTCAACAATACCAAGATCACCAGTCACTATGTGTCCTAAGTCTTCATTTAAATAGGGTCTGAAATTTATGTTGTCGCACAAGCATACAACTTTATCTCTATATAAATAAATTTTACTGCAAAAATGATTGTAATTAAAAATTTTTCTCCCCAATGGTAAATCATATTTAAAGCATTTTTTTATGTTAAGAAATTTTAAAGGAAAAATTTTCTGTAGGTTATTCACAATTCTGTTAAAGTTGAATTTATCGAAAATAATATGTTTAAAACTTATCTTCATATAATTTTGGATTATATTTACTACTAGTTTTTTTTCTTATTAATTTTAGAAAGTCTAGCTTTATAAAGATCATGGAGTAAAAGTAAAAAATGAGGATTGAGAGAGTCAATGTTTGTGAGTAATATATATATATATATATATATATATATATATATATATGATTGAATTTTAAGATCAATTAGAGTGTCCACGCAGTGTATTAAAATAAACTATCACCTATTAGGCTGATATAAACTTAAGTTACTAAAAGTACCCATGACGAAATCTTTAAAAAATCCAAACTTGAATTGATTCAAAAGATAACAAATGAATTTAAGTTAAGATTAAAAGATTACAATCGACGCATAGTTACATAGAAGAGTAAATCGAATAACTTGATCATGAGAGATCAAGTAAGAGGATAGGTGATCAAACAAGTGAGAACGGGAATTAAAAGCGGGAATACTGGTGCAACATTTTGCAACCGCTTTTATAATAGTACGAAATATCACGTGACAAGATTTGCATAACCGTGAAGATTTGCATAAAGTACGAATCAAATATGTTGGCTTAGTAAAATTGAGAAAAGGAAGGTTTTCCTAACACAAAACAGCTGGCCACCCAAATTGCAACACCAAGAAAGACAAGAGATATGACAACAAAATTTATTTGGTAGATAACATGTTGACCAAGTATCAAATGATTAAATTTATAGACTTTTGTAAAGTGTGGTTCCTGCCAAAATCTGTAGCCAGAGTAGCCGCCATTGTCGGAGATCACCGCTGCCACACGCCTCGGCATTGATTCAAAGAGACTTTGGATGTGTTCTTGAGGTACAGCAGACCAAGCAGCTTCCACACGTTGCCAAAGTTGATCTGGTGTGGCAGCTGGGGATGTAATCTGGGTCAATCGTTGAGCAACCATGGACCACATGTTTTCTATCGGCGAAAGATCCGGAGAGCGAGCTGGCCAGGGAAGCAATTCAATCTGGCGATTGACGAAGAACCTTGGACAATGCGTGCCACGTGTGGTCGCGCATTATCCTGTTGAAATATGGCTATGGGCAAGCCATGAAGGTAAGGAAGGACAACTAGCTCCAACACCTCGGAGATGTAGCGCTGGCTGTTTAAAGTACCGGCAATGCGTACTAGAGGAGTGCGAGAGTGATATCCAATACCGCCCCATACCATATACCCGGTGCAGGACCAGTGTGGCGGTGCATAACGCAGCTGTTCAGCATCCTCTCTCCACGGTGTGTCCAGACTCGAATCCGACCATCGTGGTGTTGCAGACAGAAGCGCGACTCGTCAGTAAAGACAATTTCATTCCATTCTGCCGTCCACATCCTTCTTTCATCGCACCATTGGCGGCGGAGACGTCTGTGGTTCTGCGTCAAGGGTAGACGAAGGAATGGACGTCTTGCGAACAGACCACTCTGCTGTAAACGGCGTCGAATGGTACGCGCAGACACTGGATGATGCGTTACAAACTGAATGTGCTGTTCTATGGTTCGTGATGTGGCTGAGCGATCCGTCACTGCCATACGCACAATATACCTGTCATCACGTGAAGTGGTGCACTGAGGTGGATGCGATCGAACACGTCGGTCCGTCGTACCCTCCTGTATCCAACGATCACATATCCGCATAACAGTTGTTTGGTTTCGTCCAACACGACTACCGATTTCCCTGAAAGATAATCCACAATCTCGGTAGGCCACTATCCTTCCTCTGTCGAACTCGGATACTTGATCAAAAGATTATCGCTGTTTTCTACGAGGCATAATTGATCGTTTTTTTTTTAAACCACTAGAAAAACACAATTGTCTTAGTTGAAATCTCCAAGCCTTAAATAGCGCTTTGAAGTGGCGCCACAGGCGCGCGTGATGTGCGTCTGCGCTGAAATTCTAATCATTTGCATATCTCACCTCCGCTAATGCATGTTGTAAATTTCATATTATTTGCATGCTTCTTTCAGGGTGTTGCATTTACGGTGGCCAGCAGTGTATATATATGTTGTATTTTCGAACCACCATCCACCAAACCACCTGAACAGTGGCGAGACTTGTAGCGATGAATGAACAATTTCAGAAAACGTTTTATGTCTGCAAGAGAGATTTTGTAAATATTTGTTTTTCCTTTTGATTATTTTTCAGATCCTCAAATCACAGCTAAGGTCGGCGGACCGACCAGTCAGGATAGACGAATTTGTATACTCGAACAACCATCCACCAAACCACCTGAACAGTGGCGACACTTGTAGCGATGCCAGCGCCACGGAGTACATAAGACGTAGCGCAGGTGCAAAGAGCATAGTAGGAAAGAGCGAAGTCAACAGCTACGAAGCTCTCATCAACGCTTTCGTTTTTGATGTCTCTTTTAGTTAGGCTTAAGAGCCTAAAGCTGTATGCTCAATCATAGAATATATCATTATTGTTTAGAACTTGATTTGTTCTTGTCTTGTACATTCAAAATTTTCGACCCATTTCAAGTTTTCTATCCGTTTTGGACCCTTATGATGCCGAATCCGCCTTTTTCTCGTTTGGTGTCTGTCTGTCTGTATGTTGTGCCCTATACACGTCCACACGGTTTAAGATATTTCCATGGAAATTTGCATACAGTGAGTACTTATCTTCATTTAGTGAGTGCAATTGGTTGCGAAAGTCTGTCTGTCCGTCTTTCTGTTCTATGTTCGATTTTGTGTTTGTGTAGGCATCACATGAATTGTATTCCAGATATTTGATTGCAGTGTATTTTATTTTATGCATTATCTATTAGTTTAGTGAATTCAATATTAACCTTTTCTTTATTGTTATATTTAGACGAGTTTCATGCTAAAACACCGGAGTAAGTATACTTAAATCAACCATAATTTGGTAGTTTTGGAAAAATTGGAATGTCTATTGAATATTACGATTACTTCGATTGCTTTACCAGTACCTGCTGAAAAAGTAATTATTCTTCCAAAAATTATATTTTTTAATGGAATTTCAGCTTTGATACTTCATTTATTTCGTGACTTATTTTTGTTCTTTGCGCAATGAAAACGATTTCGGAATATTTGAGACAGACGATATTTTTCAACGAAACGCGAATGAACAAAATCGCGTGAGCAGTGATATTTTCTGTTTCTTTCGCTCTGAATTAATTTCACATTTCTAAATTTTGTGCACTTTTAGTTGTAAATTGTGGCAACTGTGCGAGATCAAGAGATAAAAATGAATCACAAATTAATATCTTTAGAACAATTTTTCCGACATCTTTTATTTTGTTCTATTTCACTGTTTTCTGTTTATAATATTTATTATTTTAATAAATGTGTTTTCCTTCTCATCACAGGCAACAGCACCACAAAGTATTAGACTTAAAAATTTTAGGTAAGTCAGTATAAATTTTCAGTGTAGTTATGCCATTATTGAAAGAATAATGCCGTCATTGAAATAATAATGCTGTTATTTAAATAATAATGCCGTTATTAAAAGAAAAATAATGTTTAAAAAAACCGAACTGGAACTTTTCAAACATTAAAAAATAAGTCGTCATAATGACAGGAGAAGATTGCAACATTTCAATATGTCACATACCGGATGCAAGAGTGCCACAGGTAAAAAAATATTGTTTTGTTGACTATGAGTGCGAGAGCACTCGCCGTAAATCGTAATTTTTTTAAAATTGAGTTGAACATGAAAAGAACTTAAGTAAGGGAATTCCAAATCTCCCTCAAAATCGTCTTTTGTAGTAGTAACCTTTCGTCCGTTCGTTTGTAGTAGTAACCTTTGTAGTGTCACCTTTCGTCATTTTGTAGCTTTGTCATACAGCAAGGGTGCGATGAATGTGAAATGTATTACATGAATGGATATGCATGTGTAAGGATTTGTGTCCAAAGTAAGTTGTAGAAATTATAAAGATGACGAAAGTTATTCAAATAAATTTTTATTCTACAAAAAACGTAAGTCATTCTATATTTTGATTTTCTCTTCAATTTAGAGTAAACCAATTCAAACCGAGTAAGGTCGGGTATTTTGCTAGTATACATATAAAACCCCAAATACCACTCATTCACTCACTGATCACTATCTCAAGAACAACATGGAATACTTATACCAGATGAGTAACGAATTCCTTGGAATTAATGCATAAAATATTTCGTTTAAATCGTAATGAGGAACTCGCACCCGTGAGGAAAATGCTCATTTCTGTGTTTTATTAATAGATTGATTGTCAAAAGGTTCGGAAACAACAATTACAACTCATAAAATGGACTTATTTAACCCCTTGCCTCTGACGCCCGAACTCAGTTCGGGCAACGCTAATGCGACAATTTTGGAATGTCCGACCTGAGTTCGGGCAAGAGAAAAATCGGTGCTTCAATTCCGTGAAGCCTGAACTCAGTTTATCAAATGCGTGATATGTAATTTACCATTGGCGATAATTTAGGCATAATAGATGGCGATAAATTCCACCTTACAGACTGTCCCATTGCCAGAATGGACTACAGAATCTCAATTGTGGAACAAATTATTGAAGATAATAAGCCATACATTCAGCCGACAGTCCATGAGCATATTTCAACATTTATTTACACATTTCTTGACTATATTATTTACAGGCTCATTCCGTCTATGATACACGGTCGGGAATAATCCCATTCGATCTCCAGCGCAAAACAACGCGCCCAGATTCCTCGCTGGCCTTCGTGCAAGTCCCTTTTCTTTTCCACAATCTACTAACGGGTTACTTTTCAAAAACAAGAGGGGGGGGGGGAAACCCCGTGAAGTTCGACTCCATGTCTATCGGCCCTACCCAAACCTAGTGAGGCTACGGGGAACTTCACAGCAATAAACATAACCAAGGGATATTTCCAGATACCACTGACTGAGAGACCCAAAGGTACGAAGCTTTTGTGTATCCTTTCGGGGTATTCTTGTCTAAAGTTGTGATGTTTCTGCTTCTGAACGCACTATTTTACTTCTGCAAACTGATAGCCAGGGTTTTGAGAGGATCAGAATCGTTCACTCTACCATATATCGATAGTGTGTTCACACCGAACTGGTGTGAATAACATTCCTGACTGCCCTCTGAGTTCCACTAAAGACTATGAATTTTAGCCACAACAGCTTGTACTACTATGTCCAACTAAAATTTTAATGTTCTACCTCTTGACAATTATATTTCAAAGGCTAGTTTATATTGGGAAGCACGAAGGGAAATGATCAATACAACCTATTCCTCAACGTAATTAAAAAATATATTGCCGTGCTCTCGTGAACTTGGGAGAAGAGTAGAGGGATATAGATGATGAAATACTTGAAGATAGGCCGGATTAACTGTGAAACCGTTAGTTCATATTCGATCAGGATAGTATGAAATTTCTGCGACATGAAGTGGGTTCAGGGAAAAGGTCCAACAGAGGTAAAAATTAAAGCGATACAGGAGTTCCATACGCGCACGACCAAGACACAAATTTGTTTCTTTTGGGGGAAAAACTATTATTTATAGCACATACGATATAACTCGACAATAGCGGTCCCAATTAATAATGTATCAAAAGGGGAAATTGAAAAGGAAAAAATTACCTGCAGTGAGGATTGTGAAAGGGCTTTCCAAGAGCTAAAAGCCAAATTAATTCAGAGTCCAGTTTTATATGCCACAGATTACACAACAGATTTTTAGATGCGAACCGATGCTAGTTTTTACGGTACGGGAATTGTTGTCACAGATGCAGGAAGGAGAGGAGCATCCTATTTTGAATCTTAGTAAAAAATTTCACAGACAGAGCTAAATTTTAGTACAATCGAGAAGATTTGCCGCCATTCTGTACAACCTAAGGAAATTGAATCATTTGGACGAGCAGTGTTTTGCGATTCAAGCTGCTGACAACTCGTTCATATTTCTAAAAATTATGGGTACCAACGCTTCACTAACTAGGTGGGCACTTTGCTTACAGTATAATTTTACGGTTAAACATAGACCGGAGAAAATGCATTAGAATGGAGAAGCTATTATCTGCTACCAATGCATCTGCAAAATTTCAGTAGAGTGAAAATTTGAGTCGAGTAAATTTTTACGCTGACAGTTGCATAATATGTTTATATTTTTTTGTCTGTTGTATCATGTGTTTTAAGTGTCATTGTAAGTGAAATTCCATAATGGCATTAGACGTTTCTTTCTTATTACTGAATTGTATACTTTTGTATAGGCTTAAATTTCGAATTATGTACTTTAAATAAAAGTTTAATATTGTATGTTTTTATCTGATTGTGAGATCACAAAAAAAAAGTGAAATCTAGGATGACAATATTTTAAAACTGACTATGCGTTCCCGGGGTGTCAACATACTCAAAGGAATCATCATATGACAAGGAATATCCGAATTTCGCCACCTTCCCTCCAGTTTCCTTTAATGGACCATGTAAGGCACGTGGAAACTAAACGAGATGGAACGTCAGAAAATTAGTTTCTTACATTTTTTTATCCCATTAACAGCCAGTTGTGTTTATATGAACCATCGACGGCAGAAATAGTTTATCCTCTGCTATGAGTTGCCAAGAAAAATGAAACTATTCATTGATGTTGTGACTGCACAGGACTGAATGCCAAAAGTCAAGTATCGACTTTTTTAATGAATTCCGATCAACTTCCTTTCAAGGCAGGTGTAGCAACGTATTTGGCATTTCGACATCCTGAAAGGCTATTGGAAGATTCCATACTTGTAAAATAGCAAAGTATTTGGCAACTGGACAGGCTATTGGAAGATTCAGGGCGCCTAACAGGTTTCAAGTTCTAAAAAGGTGACAAAAGTGACTAATTGAACCAAAACGGTGACAAATTAAGCAGAAAAAAGTGACAAAAAACAATAATGCTAAATATTTTCAAGTATAAAGATAGAAAATAAAAAGATCCTCCCCTGCTACCCCTATCTTTTCTTTCTTTGGAGGGATATTTTTATTTTCTTCATTTAAAAATTACATCATTTTAAAATATTAACATCAAAATTTAAAAAATCAGAATTATGATTTTTTAGTTCGTTTATTTTTGTCTTTTTCTTCTCAATAAAAGAATGTGCATTTTTTAAAGTTTGTCTTAGCTGACCAGCATCCTCTGAGACTTTTGCCGCTCGTTCTATCATTGACTGAGCAAGTGCTGCTTCCATTAACAATTTTGAAGCACTGTCTAAGGGTACGTACACTACGGAACCTGGCGCATGTAGCCTTGCTGGTCGCCTACTAGCTTACCGCTTTGTAGAATTGACCAGTGTTTCCATACGGGAGCAAACACTACCGAGCCTGGCGGGTCACCTAGATTGGCAAAGCAGGAAGCTGGATGAATGCGAATGTTTACATAGTAGTGCGCGGGTCAACTGAACGATCGCCTCGATTGTTTCGTCTGTGCATTTTTTGGCGTAAACAGTGAAGTAATATTATATTGGTTTGAATTTCATTATTTTTAAAACATAGTTCCTATTATTAAAATGGTAATAAACAAAAACATAATACACAAAGTGATTAAAAATACTGAATAATGTAGTTCTTTGTAATAAAAATATTTAGACGGTAAAAAACTAAATGCGACTTAGGTTCAAATATATATAAAATACATTACATAAAATATGTTTGTGTGAAACATCCTAATATGTTAAAACAAACTACGGTCTGCAAACGTATACAAAGAAGAAATCTATTTGCGCATGTGTAACTCCGTTGTCTGCAGGCTCTACGCGTGCAAGATCAGCTCCGTTGTGTTTATACTACACGCTTTAATACTAGGTTACCTTCTAGGCTACATGCGATCATGACTTGCGACCAGCTAGGCTACATGCGCCCATCCAGGTTCCGTAGTGTACGTACCCTAACACCTCATTTTCTTCCTTATGCATAATTTTAAGTTTTCGTTCTTCTTCTATTACCTTTTTTTTGTCAGTTGCTTACATTTTTTTTTTCTCTGCTTCCTGTCTTTCGTTAATTTTTCTTGTGCCTTTCGTTTTATAATTTCTAAATATGCATTGTAAGCTTTATATGCAACCCTTCCCATATCCATTAGCTAGCATTGACTTCCCATATCCTTCCCGGACATGTAGATGGCCTTGCTTCCCTTAAACTTCGCCACTTCGTTTTACAGATAGCCTTTTCCCGTGGGAAAATTTCCAAAACTTGCTGCTAATACACCGTGGGCAAAGTGAAGTATCCTTTTACAGTTGAAACGGTACGTTTTTAAATCCATTCTTGCAGTGGAACGTAGCGCGCACTTCAAAATTGAATTCGTGCAAACCCTGTTTTTTAAGGGGGATGAATTTTTTTAATTGAGCACCAAAAATATTTCTTCTTTAAATAGAATTTAAAACCCCTGAAAAGTTGACAAAATGTCAAAAAATAAAAAGGTGACGTGTTAGGAGCCCTGAAGATTCCGTACTTGTAAAATCGCCGGAAATCGACAAGTTTCATTCCACCCAAATAACAATGGAATGCGTGCCATTTGGACTTTGTGGTACACCTGCTGCATTTCAACGTATTATGAAACACATATTGCGACCCCACAGTGACTTTGCAGAAAGTTTCCTAGATAATATAATTATTTTTCTAATAATTTACAAGATAGTTTAGCACATAGCGATGCAATTCTGAGCGCCTTAAAAGAGTGCAATTTTGCAGCAAACGCTAGGAAAGTGCACTTTTGCTAATTCCAAAGTTAAATACTTGAGTCATATTGTCAATTCAGGTGAGAATGGACCAGATCCAGAAAAGATTGCTGTTATCAAAAATTTCATATCACCTAGGACAAAGAAAGGTCAACGTTTTCTTTTCAACTTTTAGTAATAATCCGCATCTTATTATACAACATCCCTAAATGGTTGTCTGACTTGACCAGGAATTCGGCAACCAATGATACACCGTGGTCAGACATGCTCGAAGAAAATGTGTGGAGGGTGCTTTACTTTCAACACCCGACATGAACAAGCCTCACGAATTGCATACACATGCCACATTGCCTCCTGCCTAAGTGCATGTCTCATGCAAGGGGCCGTGAAAACAATCCTAAACCGATTATGGGTGCCAGTCAGAAACAGACAGCTACTGAAATAAAATGGTGCACGATAGACATATGCCGTAATATAGGCTGTTATTGAATTTTAAGTTTGGACTTAAAGAACCGTGTTCTTGTATACTGACCACTCTTTGAAATTTTTGACAGAAGGAATTCCGAAAATGACCGATAACAGAAACGTGGACGTCTCATTTCCAGGTGTCAATTGCTCACAAACCTGGTAAAACTAACACTATTGCAGATACATTATTCCGAAGTAATCAGGTAAAAAAAAATGGTAATTTTTAGTTAACGTCATACTAGAGCAACACAACGGGCTATTGACGACGGTCCGGGATCAGTCCCTTAAGGGAAAGATCCGAGGACAACACTTCGTAATTTAGAACCACGGTCAGATGACGAAGCAACACCTGAGCTGGCACCCTACTCTCCAAACTTCCACGCCAACCCAACGTGAGGACTTTCGGCCACGACAGATTTAAGGTGCACCAGCCGCCTCTACACCATACGCTTACAAACATCCATGCCCGGACCCGGATTCGAACCAGGAACCTTCCGATCTAGAGGCTAACACCTTAACCACTATACCGGTTCCGAAGTAATCAGGAAAAGATTTCTCTTGGTGTTATAATGTAGTATATTCTTTCATATCTTGCCTTTTTGTATTTTAATCATTAATAAGTGTTTTTACACAGTAGATACGATCCTGTAGAATACGTGTAAAATAATTCGTACATAAATATACTCTACTGTTTGTGAAAATTGCAACACTAGAAGAATCATCAAAAATAAATTAAATTTATTAAACGTATAGTGCTTTAAATAAACAATCAAATTACAAATTCATAATCCAACACTTTCACCAGAAGGGCCCTCAGTGCACTTGTGTAACCACCATTTTATTTTGCACTTGGTTAATAATTAGGAATACAACTTTTGATGCGAAATGAATATCCGAACTTTATTATATTTAAAAAGACGCTGGATCGCAGGCATCTATATATACACTATCTTACAATGAACACCAGTGGAATAAAAAATAAATCAAAAAATCCGAATGCTTCTTTGGGGGTGTTTTTCGTGGTATGGCCTGGGACCTTAGAATGTTGATCCTGGAAAATTGAACACCGACATAAACATTTTGAGCAATCAGGTTTTTCCTACAATCTGGCAATTTTATAGAATGGACGAATGTTACTTCCAGGACGACTACGCTCCAACCTTGTTGCAGCCTCTGTCAAAGAGCGGTATCAAGATATGGATGTACCACGTCTTCCTGGCCCGAACTAAGCCACATAGAACATTTGTGGGACGAGAACAGGGAACCACGCGTTAAATCTACAGCTGAGCTGGCGACATTCTTGCAGCAGAAATGAATACAAATACCCATAGCTGTGTATCAAAACCTTATAGAAAGTATACCCAGAAGGGTTACTCGTGTAATCGCAACACGTGGGGGACCATCCCCTTTTAAAACATGTATTCTTTCGCTTATACAATCACATCTTGCTGTCCGGTCCATTATTGTAGGGGGTGAAGGGTAGTGTAAATATATATATTTATTTATATACATAAACTTATATATATACATACACATATAATGAAACGAAACCTAAAAATACCCCCCCCCCCAATACAATTCTCACCAGAGAACAGTCCCCGATCACTCCACTTTCCTAAGCCTATCGTCTCTTTTGTCCGATAGGTCATAGATCTTGCCAAGACCATTTTCCCTCTCAAATCGCCTGTAAGATAAAATTACCTCTTCGCATAACTTCAGACCTCTAGCAATGAAATTTTTTGCTAGATACCCTGTCCAATAATCTTTCTTTTAATTTTATCCCACTGGCGAATTCATTCGTAAACTATACACTTTTTCCATGAGCTTTTTATAATAGAGAGCCAAAAGATCCGTTCAGGGCTCCGTCCCTCAATAGCTTTCTCGCCAGTTAAGATGTTAAAAGTACGTTATTGAATAAAGATTTCGTTAGAGAATTTATGTCTCTTTTTATGGAACCAGCACTCCACTCCACGCCAAATGGACCACCCTCATCCTGTTGCCTATTATCACTCTTGACATTCTACCAAGACTGCAGGCTAATCATTTCTGTTAGTATGATATATATATATATACATACATATAATATATATATATATATATATATATATATATACATACATATAATATATATATATATAATTTTTTTTTTTTATAATATATAACACACACACATATATATAGCAGATCAAAATGTATGCCCTGAAAAAATCTTACGGAAAATTATTTTATTAATGGCTTATTTCAAACAGAATCACAATAACACATTCATTTGTTTCTAAATTACTTTTAATTAAAATCAACAGAAATTTTAGAAATCAAAAATGGTCATATATACCAGATCACATAAATTTTAGTTTCATTATAAAAAGACAAGTAAAGTTACAAATAAAAAATTTAATAGAACCGCAGCATGCAAAATACATAAGGAAATATGAAAAATGAAGAAATCTATTTTTAAAACATTTTAGTTCAGACGAAATTCAGCCAGTTGTTAGGTTTGAGCTAAAAATTTTCCTAAGTTTTACCAATCTATTAAAATAAAATTCATGTTCATTTCCGACTACAGATGAGAATATTAGATAGTGCCTACACAGAATAATGTAGAGAAATACAGATTAGTGGGGATTCTGACTCTGATCTTGAACACTGCCAAAAGCCACTTTCACGGGTGCGTTCAAATGTGAAAACATTCTAACTTTCCAAAAACCTTTTCATGGACACATGTATAGGTTCACTTAAATATTTTCGCTTGCGCCACTAAATGTGAATTTTGCAAAAGCCTTTCATACACATTTCACACTCTTACGAATTTCCTTCGCTTGCAATAAGTATACATGTTCGGTAGTGTGGAAAGTTTTTCTTACATATTTCACCCTCATATCGCATCTTTTCAGAATGAATAAAAGTTTTTGTCAGTTCGAACAATGCGAAAAGCATTTCTTGCATATTTTCCACTGATGTAGCTTCTCTTCAGTGTGGTTTCGAACATGTGTTCTTTAGTTCGAACAGTAAAAAAAGTATTTATTGCATATTTCACACTAAAGTCGCGTCCAGGCATAAGAATGCATAATTTCAAAAAAGAAGAAAACCAAAATGTGAAATTAAATACACGCGAGTCAGGTCTGTGTGCACAGGATTTCGCAACAGTAAAAATTAACATTAGCCCGGAGCTATAATTTATTTAAGAATACATAAATAATTAATGGTAGACCATCAATCGGGAAAAGCGGTGAATTGCGAGCACGTGCTAAATATCAGCCATTTGAAACAACACCTCAAGGCACATGTCTATTCGTTTAAAAAAAGGTTACTGCCGTTGCAGGATAGAAAACTAGCTTCTTTCGCTCGATTCTTAGGCTGTTTCCCGAGAAAGTACAGAAAAGAAAATTGAGAAACTAACATGGTTTGTTAAAAATTGTACAGGGAACAAGACGAAAAAGATTTTTTTTTCCGATGCGGCTCTTAGTTTAGGTTGTATGAAGTATTAAAGTCGAAAAAAGCGAAATTCCTAAAGCGAGTGAACAAAAGACGTACAAATTTTCAGTCTTCAGCCGTGATTTGTTTAGAGTACTTCTATATGTAAATTTTAGCACAACACCGAGTTTTTTAAAAATTTCAAAATGGTTCCTAATAATATTTTTTTTAATTCGGGAAATTCTTGATTAAAAAACTGTCATCTATATCTTATTACTATTAGCTTTAAAAATTTGAAAACATCGCAGGAAACCTTAGAAAGTACTTTCTGACAGTACAAATATTTTTAAAATTGGTTCATAAATAAATTCGATGAAATGAAAAATATAATTTTGAATTATTGTACAAATTGTTCCTCGCACAGATCCAACGTCAAACGGCCTTTATGAAACCGAGGTGCACGGGAATGAAAGCCTCGATGAAACTTGATGTGACACGGCAATGAACGGAGGCAAGCAGGGGGTTATTGAGCAGTGAGCGGACCCCTAATAGAAATGGGCGACATTCAAATTTTTACATCGCGATACATCGTATTCTAACATTATGATATCATGTTAACCATGTATTTTGTACATAGTAAAAGCAGAACTTTGTTCCTACACTACACACACACATATATATATATATATATATATGCTCAGGTAGAGATTCAAAAATTAGCTTCTTTAGAAGGAGAACTTCAGCATAAATAGAAATATATAAAGGGGCATTTCATACCTTTAAATAATGATGACGGCATTTTTGACATTGATTGCCACAGAAATTCGCAACAAAATAGGAAGCAAACGGATTGATTGTAACATCAAGAAACAATAATCGATTTTTGAAATCATCTTAAAATGTGCAAAATCATTTTGTTTTAAAATTTTTAAATTATACTGAATTTTAACTTTGCTAAAAACAATTTGGCATCGAAAGTCATCTTCAGGACAAATGATTCTGAGAAATTAAGAAATGAAAACAGACCGATAAATTCCCAGATTTTGCAAAATTATTTTGTTTTTATGTACTCTTAAGGGGAAAAAACATTAACTAATTAAAAAATGTAATATAAAGACCAGATAAATTCAGCAAATAGAGTAGAATTATTCGCTCACTCGCAGTTTGAAACTTTAATTTTAAATCTTTATGTGTGACCTGTCACCTTATTCCCGAAAGAAAAATCAGCGCAGAAATCGCAAAATTAATCATCACAAAAGATTCTCATTAGTAGGCTGAGTAGTAGTATCGAAAAATTAAGTTCCGTGGTGGAAAATCGCACATGCGCATAAATAAACATAGGAATCGTTGTGTCGGTCAAAACCCAAACTTTTCCCCAATGATGCTAAAAAAACACTGATTAGTTTAACTCAGATATCGCGTATGCGCTAAGAAAGCATCGAAATCGTTAGCACTGAGCGACAACATCGTGAAACAGGAAAAACGTGAAATCTTGAATAATTGCGATGTTACGATGGCCGCGAGGTCTGCGCTAGCTAAAACTGAACATGATCGGAAAAAGTCACGATGCATCGTCATCGTGAAAATCCGGAAACCCATGTGGTGATGTCGACCTCCCACCGGCTTTTCACGATGTATTGATACATCACCCAGTCCTACCTCCGAGTACATAAAACCGTCACTACAACATCCGGTTCTTCAAACCTTGAAATATACTCTCAATGGCTAGAAACACTAAGGACGTCATATTCTTAGAAACGGCCAAAATAACGGAAGAAAAAGACAGAAATTACTGAAAAGCTGGAAAACATATAAAAAAACCCACTAAAAGCGGAAATCACGTGTAGATTCTCATGCCTGGTCGCGTCTTTCGAGTATGGAACCAAATATGTAATCCTATGTTCCTACTTTGTGAACTGCATGTTTTGCATCTTTCACACTCGTATTGCTCGTCTTCACAGTGGATATGCCATATGTATTTTTAAGATAGAACATAGTGAAAACCGTCTGTCGCATATTTCAGTCATGGCTTCTCTTCAGTGTGGAATCGCATGTGTTCTCCAGTTCGAAAAGACTTTCTTAAATATTTCACATTCTTATGACTTCTCTAGTGTCCTAAGGCCTGTCTTCTTAAGCTCCCATTTCGCGAAAAGCAGTTGTTGCATATTTCACATTTCTATGGCTTCTCACTAGTGTGGATTACACTATGTCTCCTTAGGGATGAACTGAGCGCATAGCATCTCTTGCATATTTCACATTTATATGGCTTCACTTTAGTGTGGACACGCATGTGTATTTTTAAGTTCCCATTTTGCGAAAAGCGTCTATTGCATGTTTCGCACTCATATGGCTTCTCTTCAGTGTGGATTCGCATATGTAATCTCAATTTTGAATTTTCCGAAAAATCTTTCTTGCATATTTCACACAAGTATGGCTTCTCTCCAATGTGCATTAGCTTATGTCTTCTTAAGTGGCAATTTTGCGAAAAGCGTTTGTTGCACATTTCACACTCATATAGCTTCTCTTCGGTGTGGATTCGCATATGTTTTATCAAGTTTGAATTGTACGAAAAAACTTTCCTGCATATTTCACACTCGTATGGCTTCTCTCCAGTGTGCATTAGCCTATGACTTCTCAAGTTCACATTTTGCGAAAAGCGTTTGTTGCATATTTCACACTCAAATGGCTTCTCTTTATTGTGTATACGCATATGGGTTCTTAAGATATAACTATTAGTAAAGAGTTTCTTGCACACATTACACTCGCAAGGTTTATCAGCTCTGTGCAATTTTACGTGTCTTCTGAAATTCTTATTTGGAAGCACTTTGTGGTCAATAGTACATTGGAGTGTCTGTTCTCCATTTTGGACTACCTGATGATTACCCTCCAGTTCTCCTAATGGGTCGCATCCGTAATCTGCAACCTGAGAAGTATCTGTAGAATTTTCTGACATTGAGGCTTTATTGGAACAATCTGACTTTGTGGAGAATTGTGGTAGGGGTAAGCTTTCCAGAAGTTGATGGGTTTAGCTATGATAAAAAAGAAGCACGAGATCCTTTCTGCTGAACCAATAAAAATTTACTTGAAAACGTGTCACTGCAAATTGAGTATTTAATTTTCGTTGAAGGTTTCCAGAAGTATTTTCTTTCTAGGCGCTTGTTGTCCTGCACAGACACGAAAAGATTCTGCCCCACAACTGACGTTTTTGGAACTTCGAGATTCTGCGATACCCTTCTGTGAGACACGAACTGATTCCTGCGAATGAAGAATTCGTTTCTTATCTTTCTCTGGATAGCACCGGGGTGTCTACAAGTGGTTTATTCTACATGGCAGAATTTCAAAGCTACCCCCTTAATTGGTTAATGCTAAACTGCTTTTCGTGGTACCCCATTGCCTTGGCATATGTGCAAGAAACGCTTATATATCCTATGAGTCAGTACGAATTGGGTTCACTGGACAACAGATATTTCCACGCATCCGTGAGAATCGAACGTTCTCTGTTTGGCGAAAGTGGATTTTGAACGCATAGGGATCACATTATTTGATCATACTAGAGGCATATATCACCTGCCTCAACTTTTTCTAGAGCTTTATTCACTTTAACATTCCTGCCAATTTGCTATCCTTTGGGCACCTGGAACAAAAATGATAAAATGACAACTAGGGTAAAAGCAGCAGCTATAAGTAGGATTTCAAGCAGTAGTAAATACAAGTTTGAAAAAAAATATAATGTTCTTGTTTATTAAATGTAAAACTTAGTGAAATCAATGTGAATGATGAAAAATCCTTCAATATCTCACGAGGAAAATACAACCAACAACTAAGATATTTACTTTCTTATTATTCCAAGAAAATTAAGAATACATACTGCTATGGTCTTATTTGTAGCTTAATAATTTTAACGGCCAATTAGATGGCGCTAGAGTCATCGAATGTATGCGGTATGTCTACCCGTGTGAGCTTGCAGTCAGGGTTTGGAAACATGACAAGTTTTTTTCAACGCTGAGAAAATTATTTATTTTATTTCCGTTTGTATTTTTCGCGGTCGAATAAATTTCCAGCCAGACGATGAGCCTTTTAACTGAAATGAGTTCTTTTATCAATCTCCTAGACCGTTAAAGATAGAGTAAACATTTCAAAGGATTTGAAATCTGCGGAAAATTTCACATTACAACGATATCTAAAAATATGATTTTCTTTAAATAATTTTTTAATTGAATATATCTTTAACGGTTTTGAAATCTGCGGAAAATTTTACACCACATTAATACCTTACATCATGGCGTTGCCTGTGGAGTTGGTTTGCGGAGAAATCCAACTCCACAGACAACGCCACCTATGTATATGCTAATTAACATCTTTAATTAGCATATACACCTAATTCTGTTTTACACGATAGATACGTTATAAATAATTTCGTACAAAATATACAGTACGGTTTGTAAAAATTGCAACACTGAAAGAATCCATAGAAATAAATGAAATTTATTAAACGTATTACTTAAAGTGGTTTAAATAAACGATGAAATTACAAATTTATAATCCAACACTTTCACCTAAAGAGTCCTCGTGCACTTGCGTAACAACTATTTTAGTTTGCACTAGGGATGCGACATCGACAGCAAAAAATCGATGTTTTGAAACATCGATGTTAAAAATTAAAACATCGATGGTGATAATACATCAACCCAAAAACATCGATGTTTTTAAAATTTAGTGTATCCCTCTCCCCATTTCTTAAAACTAGTTATGCAACATCGACAGTAAAACATCGATGTTTTGAAACATATATTTTCAAAATTAAAACATCGATGTTGATAATGCATCGCCCCCAAACCATCGATTCTTTTAAAATTCAGTGTATTTAAACTTTTTCCCCCATTTCTTAAAACTGGTTTAGCAACTAGTGATGCGACATCGCATCGATGTTTTTATAAGACATCAATGTTTTGAAAACATCGACATCGATGTCGCATCCCTACTTTTCAGGCGCTTCACTCTTGGCCACTTTGGTCTATAAGTATGTTCAATTTGCTGATTATAAAAATTATGCTACTTTGTTAATTTTAACATTTTTATAACTGTTGGAGCCTGGTGTCTATGGTTGAAATGGTTTATGGTATGTGTATGGTTGTCTATGGTATCGCCTCATTGGCGAGCTGCAAGTAAAATTTTCCGCAGATTTCAAATCCGTTGAAATTTTCACACCATCTTTAACGATCGCAAACATACAAACTTGGCCTAGAGAATAAAAAAGCACTTTTGTTTTGTTTCTGGAATAAAATAAACCACGACAGATCGTTTGCGTGGAAATAACTCGAAAGCAAAATGACTCATCACTTGAACGATAAAGTTTGAATGGGTCAAACTTTTCTTGATCCACTAAAAAGTTGGATCAGCTCTATTGAAATAAAGGTTCTCACAAAAGTTTTCATTCAACTATTGTCGATCAACTATAATCGGACAATTAAATTTGATTCGTGAGAATGCGCCTTTATTTTTATTAGTTTCAGCGTATACACGTATCTGAACTTAAACCAAGCTAAAAGCTTAGAAAAAGTTTAGAATTATGTTTCTATGGCTTTGCAATGGCCATCTTGGATAAAATTCAAGGAGTGAGTCACTCTCCCGACCTCCAAAAAATCGGGTTGCCAGCCCTCTGGATTCACCAGTGCCCCCACTCTACCAAATATATTTTTAAAATTTTGATAATGTTAACCCTTTTAAGACCTTATGAAAAACAAAGCACAAAAAAATTTGTAAATGCCTGTGTTTCCCAATTGCTGCAGATTCAAGAAGCACACAAAAAAATATTTCAACAAATTATGCCACAATAGTTAATTTTTTATTGGTACGTGTTTACGTCTCGCCGAAAGTACGCCGGAGCATGCGCAGTTAGGTTACATACGTCGTCTGCCGATCCCCAACCAAAGACAGCACGAGCAGTTGGACAGACACTACCTTTAAAAAAACATGTAGCTTTTCTAAGCTAAAACATAAAACAAAAGTAATTTTTAGTTTTACATTAGAACTCCATTAATCTGTCACTAGTGTATGTACAGCACTCATGTACAAAATTTATACAGTGTAAAATATCACTATAACAATAAACACGTGTTAAGCAAGGAATCGAAATGCATTTGTCACCAACTATCTGACTCAAAAAATGTGTGTTACTGTTTCAAAACGCATTCTGACCACCGGGATATTTAGACATTCCGGCGACTGCGGTTCGAGTCATGGTCGAACCATCGGAGGTCACATTAATGGGGTTCTACTGCACCATGAACAACCAAAGCAATTTTACAGTTTGCGGGCTGCTTAAAAAAGAGCATAGGCGCTAACCATGAACAAATGATCCAATCCAGAAGTAAACTTTTTACACTATTTCTGTTAGACACACTTTAATAAAACCACTTCCAAAACTACACTGTTTATTATCTAGAACATTTTTCAAAGAATTCAATAGAAATTTAATTATTATTGTTTTTTTTTTGTGGAATGGCAACAGCATGAAAGATCACATATTCGAAATTTATTTTTTCCGCTTCCGTTTGGTTTTGCGGAGGAACGATTTTAGCAGGCAGACAAAACAAATAAGTTTTAACTTTAGTTAAGAAGTTCTTTTTTGTATCTCCAAGACCGTTAAAGATATAGTAAAAATTTCAACGGATTTGAAATCTGCGGAAAATTTCACATTACAACGATATCTAAAAATATGATTTTCTCTAAATAAATAATTTTTAAATTGTAATTTTATACTTTTTCCAATACGAACGCCGCTGCGCAGAATGACCTTTGTTTAATTCGAGATTACATAAATCGGGTTTCAATTCCTGCGCTTAGCAAAACAAATAAAAAACATTTTGACTGGCATTGCTTTGTTCTTTTTTGTAAAATCGGTATCGTTAAAGATAGGTTAAAAATTTCAACTGATTTGAAATACGCGGAAAATTTTACAACACATCGATACCTTGCTTTTGATTTTCTTTTTATCAATAATTTTTTCAATTAAATATTTATATTTCCGCAAGAGATTGTGATTCTTGCCGATTGGATTTCTTCGCAATTGGAATTCGGTTTGCGAAGCAAACCAACACCACGTGCAACGCCATGATGGCTGTTATCCAATAGGCTACGAATTCCCATTTGGTTTGGGAAGGAATGCGTAGGGGTTAGCGAGCAGTGGTCACACCTGACCCCACAAAAAGAACTGTCACAAAATATCGCAGAAAATAAGTGAAAATCGATTGTCCGTATTATATCGATTTGCTCTAATATTCATGCACGGCTATAATCGATTATATGCCTCGATGATACTGAACAATCATAAATTGATAAATGTAGCATATAAATCGATAAATGTAGCGCAAATATCGAGTTTCTTAGAAAAAGTCGCCTTGCGATGAAAATAGTTGTCTTTTTTCCCCCAAAATAGTTGCTTTTGACATTTTCCAACGTTAATTTTCTGAAAAAAGTCGCCATAGTCGCCTTGCCTTGAAAATAGTCGCTTTTTTGGTCGCCTCTGGGAGGCCTGCAGCAATTTATGTGCAGGTAATCTCTCAAGACCTCACAATTTCTTCAACACTACTGTGTAGCAAATCTCGAGCAGCTACCATAAAGACCGTTTCCATTCCTCGCTTGGAATTGTACGCTTCTGTCCTGTTGTCACAACTAATGGAACGGGTTTTGAATTCGTTACGAATGGAGATTGATCGTGTATTCTTGTGGAGTGATTCTACTATAGTACTCGCATGGCTCAAGAAATCACCGCATCAACTTAAGACATTTGTGAGTAATCGTGTTGCCACCATCCAGCGACTAACAGCGAACTATCATTGGGGACATGTAAGCTCTGAAAACAACCCTGCTGACATTATCTCTGGTGGATTAGATGCCAAGGACACGATTCAAAATAAGAAGTGGTGGAATGGTCCAGAATTCTTGCAACAAGAATTAACTATTTCTGAAGGTGATATTCGTGGCACTGAGGACAGAAACTTTCACCACAACGTACATTGACTTTGACTAACGAGAATTGCTTTCTAATCAATATTCTTAAATTCTCTAATAGTTATTTGAAATTGATTCGTATGGTAAGCTTTATTTTCAGATTCATTCACAATTCCAGGACACCTGAACAAAAATTTGTTGGACCCCTGTCAGGGTCGGAATTAAGGGAATCTGAGACGGTTTTATGTCGTATGGTTCAAAAAGAGTAAGTTAAGATTATTTTTAAACCCATTCCTAGATAAGGACGACCTTTTGAGTGTTGGTGGACGTCTTGATCAATCAGATCTTCCATATGATACTAAATTTCCAATAATTTTGTCAGCAAGACATATATTGTTGTTGTTGTTGTCGTGTCTATGCATACAGTACTAGTGCAAAAGTTTAGAGTCCTCCAAAAGCCTTGGTGACAAGATCTGCAAATTCTGGAGCTCGATGGCTATGGAGGATTTCGATTGGGGGTGCTCCAAGTTGAAAGAGGGAACCAATAATGGCCTGGCAGTCGAAAACATGATCTAGAGTTAGTTGCGATTGGGAACAATACCTGCAGATGGGATAGGATTTTATATTAGTTCGTGAAATCTTCATGCCTTTGAAATGTCCAGTACGTAGCCTAGCTATTGTAGAGGAGAGGTTTCAGGACATATATTAAGCAAATTGATTATGCGATATTTCCACGTTAAAAACTTGCATGTAGGACCCCAAACTTTGCTCAATTCAGTTAGACAAAAATTTTGGCTCGTTAAAGGCAGAAATCTGGCTTGAAGTGTTGTTCGAGAATGTATAACGTGCTTTAGGCAGAAACCAATTACTATGGATCAAATCATGGGAGTTCTACCCTCAGATAGAGTAAACCCCGGATCACCCTTCAATATAAGTGGAATAGAATTTTGTGGTCCATTTCTCATAAAATATAAGGGCCAAAGAAAGGGGATTTTAAATAAGGTTTATGTTGCCATTTTTGTCTGTTTTGGGACAAAGGCAGTTAGTTCATTTAGAAGTTGTCTCGGATCTAACATCAGAAGCATTGATAGCGCGACTTTGAAGAGATTTTTCTCTAGAAGGGGTAAAGTTGCTAAATTATATTCGGATAACGCTAAAAACTTCGTAGGAGCCAATTTGGAATTAAAACGTCTACACAATCTTGTTCGAAATCTTGATGACAATCTAGCCGATTATCTATCCTCTGAGGAGATTGAGTGGAAATTCCTTCCTCCTAGAGTCCCAAATTTTGGAGGGTTGTGGGAGGCAGGCATAAAAATCATTCAAGTATCATTTGCGAAGGACGGTTGGGAATTCAACCCTTACTTGGGAAGAATTTTATTCTGTAACAATTCAAATAGAGGGAATTCTAAATTCCAGACCAATAATGCCTATGTCATCAGATAGTAATGATTTGAACGCATTAACTCCTGGGCATTTTCTTATTGGTCGCTCCATACATGCCTTGGTCGAACCAGATTTTGTTCCACAGGCCGATAATAGATTATCTAGGTGGAAGAGAACCACAAAAATGGTTCAATTAATTTGGAAACGCTGGCACCGTGATTATTTAAGCCACCTTCAACAGCGCTCGAAGTGGCAATTCGAAAAGAACAATATTACAACAGGAACATTAGTTTTGGTAAAGGAGGAAAATCTCCCTCCTTGTAAATGGGTTTTAGGAAGGATTATGGAATTCATACCAGGTCCTGATCAAAGGGTGAGAGTTGTAAAGGTACAAACATCGAGTGGCCTTTACAAGAGGTGTATTTCTAAAATTTGTATTTTACCCATATATCATGATAACTGAAGTATTGATATGGTATTGTGAACATAGGTTACCTAATAATGCAAGAATTCATGTAGTAATAAGTATGTGTTACGGATACCCAACACAATAATTTATAAATTTAGGTTTTTTGGTATTTCACTTGTTTTCTTATTTTAATATTGTTTATGTGCCAGTGTGATGTACATTTTTCTCTAATGTTACATTTTTAGTATTTGTTTTGTATCTCATGTTGAATGTAAACATTGCAACGCCGGGCGGGATGTTGGAGCCTGGTGTCTATGGTTGAATTGGCGAGCTTGAGCTCGCCAATGAAGCGATAGCTTCACCAAAATGTATCCCGTCTTGGGCAGACGCTAGATAGCATTCGAACTCAGCGGACGCACTACTGTGCTCCCAACCTCTTCTATGGAAAAGGGGATTGCCTCAATCCAAATAATCGTGTAAATCGTTTATTATTTTTAAATACATTTTACTGATATCTAGCAGCCATCTCTAGTACCTCATACAGGCCACTATTTAAATCCAAAGGAATTTTCCAGCGACCAGGCCCCCAATCACGTAGGCGGGACTTAGCCAACGGGCAATTTGGCCCCCTCAATAACGATACTTTTTTCATTTAAAAATAAAGCATCGACAAGTATAAACATCGATGTTACAAAAACATCGACTCCAATACATCCATGTTAAAAACATCGATGTTCTGAAAACATCGACATCGATGTCGCATCCGTAGTTTGCACTTGAATTGAACTTAGGAATACAACTTTTTATGGCAAATGAATGTCCGAACTTTATTATATTTTAAAAGATAAGGGTTCACTGTATCTATCTATATATGAGCCTTTTAAAGCCCAAGTGGTGTAAGTGCAATTTCTGCAAAATCTGAGTTAATGCTGGTAACAAATTCTGAATATGGAAAACTACTTATAAGAAAGGTGGTGAAACACATAATTCCCCAAATAACCACACATATGCACACGATTATGTAGTCAATGAAGCTATAAATATATAAACCAAATACCACTCATTCACACACTGATCACTATCTCAAGAACAACATGGAATACTTATACCAGATGAGTAACGAATTCCTAGGAATTAATGCATAAAATCTTCCATTTAAATCGTAATGACGAACTCGCACCCTTGAGGAAAATGCTCATTTCTGTGATTTATTAATAGATTGATTGTCAAAAGGTTCGGAAACGATAATTATAACCCATAAAATGGACTTAATTAAAATTTGAAGTTTTAAATTACCGAAAAGTGCGACAAAAGCATGTGACCTCCAAACGCTACGTGATTGATTTGACGTCTTTGTGCTAAACGATGGAATGTTTACGTTTGTCTAGCGCGTTGAAATTTCAAATTGCTTGCTCTTTACATTTTTTAACAATCAATTAAAAAATATTTTTTTCTTGCTGTTTATTTTTGTGGTTCATTCCGTTTATTTTATAACTATATATAATAACTATCTCTGAACTTCAACTTGCATTAATCGTAGACATTTCGAAATCTTATTCAGTTTAATACAAATCCTTTTTAGATCCAACAAGAAAGAAATGCCGCTTCCAAACATGACCACCGTTTTGAAATCCATGCTGTCATTAGAATAACTTTTATACAAAAATGAAAAATGTGAATTTTTTTCACATTAAAGTACATATGTTAGTTAATACTTCTACGAAATTTAAGGGGGAAATAAGTGTTCATTTTTTATAGCCCTTTAAAATCGACTGTTTTTAAAAGTGAAGTTTCAACTTTACATGTACATACATATATTTTAAAGAAATCCATGCATTTTTGTAGTATTTTATCTAGAAGTCATTTTAAAAATCTGATACCAACGCTTTAGAGAGCAGCTCTGGGCCCCATTGCCTCCCCTTGGTCAAGAACATGTGCTATTGCAGAATTAAAAGCTGTTTTTTTTTTAAAAGTATGTTACAAAAGTGCTTTTGCAATTTTATTCATACTTAATTTGCAGAGACAAAAAATTATAATCCAACATTTTCACCAGAAGGGCCCTCAGTGCACTTGTGTATCCGTGTTCTAAATGCTTTGACGGAATATCAAAAATGACACTAACTGAACAAGAAGTATCCCATGGTGTGGATGATGCAGATTTTGTATCAGCAGAAGAATTAGATTACCTGAATCAGTCAGCTGTAGAGGTTGGTGTTAGTCCTGTTACGAAACAAGTCCTGTTTGTCAAGGCATACGCTGTATGCATCAAGAAAGTGCAGAGGAATTATTGAAGCCTGTGGGTGAATCCACCAAAAAAACCTGACCAAACTCTTCAACATAGAAATTTCATCTTCAGAAGAAAATGAACCTGAAGAAGAGTCTTGTGAAACTTGAAAGGAATTTATGTCAAACATCAATTTAGCTGTTGAATCGTGTGAATCCTACAATGAAAAGGTGCAAGTTGTAACAATTATCCCAGTGTCCTTTTCAAAAGTACAGATTTTGCACCACATTCCATCTGTATCAAAATACACTCATTGCCATAAAAATTTGCGCACCAAGAAAAAGTTGTCCAATGAAACGAAATTTTACACATGTAAGTACAGCTTCGATTTAAGTAAGTGATTAGAAAATCAAAGAAAAGGGATCATTTATTGCAGAAAAAAGTACAAATGAACGGAAGCCCTCAAGCGCGAATACACGATGCGATACGAGCGGGCATTGAGGCATAAAAGTTCCGTATGATGTCCTGAGACATCTCGTTCCACAGTTGCTGTAAACGCGCCTCTAGTTCGACCAAACTCGTAGGGTGCCCAACTTGCCGTCCCAAATGATCCAAGATATGCTAGATTGGTGACAAATCTGGGGATTGAGCAGGCCTGGGAAGGGTGGTAATGTGGCGGAGGCAGTCTTGTGACATCCATGCTGTGTGTGGCCGCGCATTGTCTTGTTGAAAAATGGCTCCTGGGAGCCTTGCCATGAGTGACATCACATGTGGCTGAAGGATGTCATGGACGTACCGCTGGGCTGTCATTGTGCCATGGATCAATATAAGGGGTGACCGTGCATCGTAAGCAATGGCACCCCATACCATCACACCAGCTGTGGGAGCGGTGTGTCGCTGTAAAGCAAATGCAGGATTGAGGGGTTCACCACGGGGCCTCCACACACGAACACGATTGTCATCACTGCTCAAATTGAATCTAGATTCGTCGCTGAAGACGACCTGGTTCCATTCCGTTGCAGTCTAATCCCGTCGTGCGCGACACCACTCCAAACGGAGGCGTCGGTGGGTGGGTGTCATTGGCAGCTCACGTAATGTGTGCCGCGATACCAGATGTCCATCAGCCAGGCGCCTTGCGATGGCTCGGGAAGACACAGGGGCCCGTAGTGAAGATGCTGCCTGTGTCTGGATAGCGGCCAATGAAGCAGTTGGCTCTACGCGTGCGTTTCTTATGATGTAACTGTCTTCTCTCGGGGACTGGTCTGTCGAGGGCGTCCTTAGCCTGGTCGCCGTGTAAATGACGTCTCTTCTGTCCACTGGTTCCAACACCTCCTCACAGTAAAATCAGAACGACCTACTTGACGAGCTACTCGCCAAGCTGACCACTCAGCTTCCATCATCCCGATGATTCTGCCCCTCTCGAACTCTGACAGCTGCTCATATTGTCTTCGATGGTGGCGTATAGTTAATGTCTACCCCAGCGTTTCCTTTGCAAAAGATTAAAAACACTCAAACAAGCTCTGCTTACCTGTTTTATACTTCAAGGAGAAAGAAGTTCAATGCACTCTAGTGGCATTACGCAATGCGCAATCACGCTGCATTTCTAATCATTTGCATATCTGGCCGACATGTACCTTCATGCCAAGTTTCGTTACGATCCCAGAATTATTTATTGGTGAGCAAATTTTAATGTACATGGTGGACAAAACAAGAAATGTGAAGTCTGCAAAAAAAGTGTTTCGAAAACCGGATCCCTATTGTGGTCATCTTATGACTAGCTCATGTTCAAATTGCAGTCATTTGATCTATAAGATAAATAGAGTGTTCTTGCCAAAGCACCAACAAAAAAGAAACTATCACTGTACCAGTTGCAGGAGAAAAAGTGGTGATATTGAAAAGATACATGACCCGCCGAATTAAAGAAACTTTCGCTATATATAAGAAGGAACATCCTGCATTCCACATTAGAACATCAAAATTTTATGCACAACGGCCTAAGTGGGTGGTTCCATACCCACCTAGAGATGTCTGTCTATGTGTGTATTGTGCTAATTTCGAACTTTACGTGGTAGCTTTGAAGAACTTACTTGAAGGCATGACATATATATTACACCTTGGTTGAACGTGTGAAGTGGTTAGTAGTCTGTCATATAGAGGGAGAGACCTGTTTGTTTCAGGAATGTGGTGACTGCCCTGGAAAGGGACACTTAAAAAATCGTCACTAACTGTTTGAAGTGACAAACTCGCTAGTGCCAATGTAGTGGGTATACAGTGCTACTGGTCATGGGAAGGGGACTTGCAATGGTGTGGAGGCCTGCTGAAGCACCATGCTACAAAACATAATTTTTCCAACCCAAGTACAGATGGATTCAGAACGCCGAGATTGTTATAAGTGTGAAGTCATATACATTACCAGCCCTCATCCTATTGCCAAAGAGGAAGTTGAAAAATTCTGCCAAAAGAAAAAAAGAAGAATGGTCAAAACAAACTACTCCTGTGATAAGAAATCAGAAGTCAAATGTGCGGAGTTTTAAAATACAATTTTGTTTAGCATAATATATTGGTGTTAATTAAAAAAATTTATACATTAATTCCTAGGAATTAATTACACATGTGGTATAAGTATTCCATGTTGTTCTTGAGGTAGTAATCAGTGAGTGAATGAGTGATATTTGGGATTTTATTAAGTATTTAGTTTGTAAAAAGATTTTCATTCTTTTTTTATATATCTTCAGGGCTTCCCTCCAAAATAAAATTCTGGCCAGGGTGCCAAGATTAAAACCATGATTTTAATCAAAAAAAAATTTTTTTAATCACAACTATCTTACATTTTTATAACTAAGTAAACACACTCTAAGATAGAGGTGCACAACCTGCGGCCCGCGAATCGTCAATTTGCGGCCCGCAAAATAATTTTGACTAAACTTCCAAGGGGATTTAAGTTAAGAAGCAAATTGACTGACAAACATTTAGAATCAGTCTTAAGAGTTTCTACTAGCAGTATTGAACCTAAAATACCTAAATTAGGTAGTAAAACTCAGTATCAGCCATCCCATTAGCAAGCTGTAACATAATTATTGTTTATAGTTTAGAAATTTTAATGTTAAATATATTTGATGCTGTAATTTTTATTTCCAATTTTACTGATATCATTAAAATTTCTGATACTCATCTTTATTGCTCATTGTACTATTACTGTCATTAAATTTATAACCTAAAATAATTTGCTGAAGATCCATTCTTGAGACACATTCTTAAAAGTAATTCTAAATGATTCATCATTGCAAATGTTTCTTAACTTTTTTTTTAAACTATTCACAATATCATTCATTTAAGCTCTGTAACAAGCTCCTAGATTTTTTGAGAAAACATTTGTAAGTATAATCTTAAAAAAAATAAGTGATATTTTTTTACTATACATATTAAGTGTAATAACAGCTGTACATAATTGGGTAGTAACACTTTCATTGTGTCTGTGCTGTAACTTCATTTTCGGCCCTCCATGTCTCAATCAACGATGCGAGTGGCCCTTCTCCCAAAAAGGTTGTACCCCTACTCTAAGAAAACCACAGAACTCGTCAAATGCTTTAAGCTTTCTACACTCATGATGATTTAAGTAACTAATGGCTACACCCAATACTGATCAGCTTTTAAAAAAGTGTTTGGTACTGGATACTTGCAAATAATATGAGGTAAGTAATCTGTTTAGCGTTGAATCAGGGATTCTGCCAACAGTAAAGTAAAAAACAAGTTGACATCTATTTGTACGTTTTAACAATGTTCATGCATAATTTTATAATGTTACAAACAATAAAGCATTCATTCAAGTGTGGGAAGCATGGAAAAATTATAGTACCTTAATGCTATACTTAAAAAAGTCTAGCTATTTGTTGTGTTCATGACCAGTAGGCCTACTTCTAAATGTCAAGACAGCCAAAGAAAACCACCACTAGTAGGCCTAAACTACTTGTTAGACTTTTAACTGACTGTGGCCATTGGCTTAGCTATAGTGATTTTTCAACTACTTTTCTTTTTAATTGATACAGAAATACAAACTAACACAATTAATGTGATTAATAATTTATTAAATAAAAAATACAACTGAGCTTTCTATTTGAAAGGTTGAAAGTTAAAACACTGTGAACATCTTCAATTATAAAATGCACTTTGAAACAATCACCTGTCACATTAAGAACAGTGACCCACAGCAAATATTTATCTAATCAGACTATAATTTAGGTATGTCACTTACACTAACATAACGATAAATTTATTAACATTATGTTAATTTACTAAAAACTATGTAGGATGTCAATTTGTGTTTTAAAGTTAAACAAATGTCTTACTTTTTGCTTTTATTTTTAAAATTCAATTTTTAAATGTATTATCATGTAAAAAACTATGATTTTTAGTAAAATAAATACTGATTTATAATGTACAAATTCTAATTGTTTACTTAAAATAAATATTGGTTTATGTCTTGTCAAAAACTTCACTATTTAATTTAACAAATTTATATATAATTATATAAAAACAGTGGATAGGGTCTATAGATATTTTTAAATAAAAAATCAGATTTAAATAAAAAAAATCTGATAATTTGATTTTTTTTAGACTGATTCTGATTATATTTCAGTGATTATTAACATTTATTCTTTTTTAGTGATTATTAACAATTTCATGAAAATATGGTGAAAAATCAGTTATCCAATGTGAAAACTGAAATTAAACTCATGATTTAGCAATCTGTATACAAGATTAATTTTTGTTATTCTTCAAAAATACAATTTGTCATCAGTTCTAATAGATTAATAGTTATCATACATTCCAAAACATTTTAATTAATGTAAAGAAGAAAAATTTTAATATAATTTAGGCTAAAAATTTGAGTTTTGAGAAAAATAATTTTTCTAAGCACAGCTTGATCAAAATAGAATAGATTGGATTGCATTGTCAAAAATTATTATCATTTGCAACAAAAATCCATTAGATTCTTGTAGTGGATTTGCTCCATGAAACGGTATGTTATGATTCCAGTGCTGTAACCACTATTTAAAGGACATGAATATGGGTTTTTTTTCGTTAATTTTAAGTCACATGACTACTATGTGTTATTTTTAAATAATAGTCAACTATCATAGTTCCCTGATTCTTACTATCAAATAATAATTTTTGCAAAAGTATTGCAATATTAACTCAAATACCAAGTATTCTATAGTCAAAAATATTTGATTCTGCCCATCTTTACTATTTAAGCTTACTTAATTTTCCTCCAGAGAACTTACTAAATAAGTTAGGAATTTACAGATACCAACGTTTATTCGAAAAATATCAAAAAGAAAAATTAAAAAGTGCTGACTCTTTTATGAGAAATAGCAAATTCCCTCTTCAAAGGGTTTAAGTGTATGGAACCGTACCATCGGAGATTCAAATTAGCAAAACTAGGTTGTGCAATGTATAAACTGATCCCAAACTCAGCTTGTTTGCAGAGAGCAAAAAGAAATATTTGTTGGTCAGTTGCTAGCCCAACACAGACATAACTACTTAAATTTTCAAAAGCCCTTGTGTCCACACAACTGGGAATGGTAAATATTTTGAATGAGAAACCAAATAGGTTGGGGAAAAAACACCTACAAAAAATACAGAGGCTGTTCACACATTTTTTAGACAAGGTATATTGTATTCACAAAACTAAATTACATAAAATTCTTGTGTTTTAAATGTTCTATTTGATAGCCCTTATTCTGAACTATCTTTCGACACCGTAATTTCCAGGATAATAATGCCTTTGGAAGTGTCAGAAGAGGTATTCTATCCCATTCCTCCTGAACAGCTTTCCAGAGTCCAGTAAGGGTTGTGGGACGACGTAAGGATAATGCAGATTTTAAAGTCCGAAAGCACAAAAATCCATAGGTGATACATCGGGAGATTTAGTAGGGATATCAGTGAAGGGTATGGCCTTGATACTGGTGTTTTGTTCCATTTCTTTTAGGAAATTTACAGTGGATTTTCACGTGTGACTGCTAGCTTTGTCTTGATGGAGTTCCACAGATTGATGGCACTGTGGGTAAAGCAATGGTATTTCATTCAGAAAAATTGGCGATAAAAAATATGTTCCTGATAGTATTTGGAGTTAATCTTGACATTTTCCCCCATTCTCTTTATTTTTAACTTGCCATTATATGAAAAACCAGCAACAATCATGAATCCCTTAGATAAACTTTCTTTCGATTCTGTGAACCAAGTACTTAAATTTTTTTCTCCCCTTTTGTGATAATAAATGGCTATTTTTTTGCTGCAATCATTTAAATACACCCATGATTCATCTGTGACAATTTTTTTCCATTTTTCTTTGGATAAGTGTTTTTCATATTGAATTCAGCAGCATGTCCTGCGTTCAGTGATATGCTTTGGAGAAAGACGATACACGTTGCGTTTTTTCGCTTTCTTAAGATTTAAATTAACGTTTATCATTTTGTTTACAGTGGACACCGAGTATTTTAATGATTTTGCAACTGTCCTTTGACTAGGGGGATTTTCTTTTAACATTAAACAACGTACCTTTGCAATAGTCGAAGATGTCCGTTTCTTCTTTGGATACTTGTTTGGAATTTTTGTCCCACTTGAGGCTCCAATGTGACGTTTTTTTTCTTTCTTGTTGACGTTATTACCAATCGACACTTTAGATATCACAAAACCATGACTCTCACATCGTTTTTAATAACGGAATATGAATATTTCTCTTCGGAAAGAGCATAAATATAGCCTTCGAACCACTGCTTCGTTAAAAACGCCATTTTGAATAAAAACAAACCTCTCAAGCCGCAGACGATAATTTTGACTTTTAAAAAAATAGTACAACTGCAATTATTTCTTTTGCAGCAAACGATTTTTTATTACTGCTAACCAAAATCGTCTAAAAAATGTGCGAACAGCCTCTGTATGCCCTATGAGCTTCACACTTAAATTTTATGGTAGATCCAGGACCCCCAAGCATGAGGGGTAAATATTATAAATAATATGAGTACCTAAATAAGCAGTGCTACGATCCGTCTTTAAAAACCACTTTATTAGAAAGTTTGTAAACAATGTTATTGTACACCCGAACAAATTGGGTCTTACAATCTCTTTGGTTGGGCCTAGTCCCATCCAACATGAGGGATAAATACTCAGCACAGTAAGTAGGCAGGTGCACCCGCACAGGGCCCACTTGGAAAGGGGCCCCAAAATGATGTTCACAGGAAATTATATTTTTTCATTTAAAGTTTTTCCAACTTTCTACTGCATGGTTTAATGTCTCTGATCACCAACATGAACATTCGAATGAATGGCAGAACTGACTGATATTGTTAACTTGCCTAATCTAGATTAGGTTACAGTGTGAGTACAGCAAAGAAAATTGTCCGGAGCTACGAAATTCGTATGTGAAATGGAAAATAATCTAAAATCAAGAAATGCAATTGATGATGATGTAGTTAATTCAATTAACAATCAAAAAATGATGCGACATGAAATATTGAAAATTATTTTCTTTTCAGTGCCAAAAATAATATTAAATAGTAAATGAACATATTGGAAAACATAAAAAAAGTTCAGTTTCTTATTTCTCATCCACTATATTAAAATGAAATATTAAAATTAGTTGGGGACAAAACTAGAAATGAAATCAGATGCAGAATTAAGAAAGCAAAATACTACACCATTTTATTCGACTGCACTCATGATGATTCAAGAAAAGAGCAATTATGAGTCAGATTATAAGATATGTCCATGTTGACTAATGGAAAGGTAATGATTGAAGAAAGCTTCATCAACTTTATTCAGTCACATAAAAAAAATAAAGGGAGGTTTATCAACTGATATTTTAAATAAACTAGAAATTGATAAATTGGATATTCAGGATTGCAGGGGGCAAGGATTTGACAACGTTGCTAATATGCCTGACAAATAAAAGGGAGTAGGTGTACGCATTTTGAAAATAAATAATTTAGCACTTTGCAGCTCATAATCTTAGCTTATCAATAGCTTAACCTTTACGATGCCGCAGGTAGAGAATTGCTACCACTAACATTTAGTTTACATCAGCAGCATGATATGGATCTGTGTGGTGGATGCTATCCACCTCTTAAGTGACCGCTGGCATCAATCACCATTTACAAGTTGTCAGCGCCTGGTCAGTAAAAGGGTCCTTCCTTTTGTTCAGTCCCCCACACCGTCGACCAATGTGTGATGTCTGGAGAAGTTGCTCTCCAGTGATATCTTTAACTATACGCCACGGAGTACAAAATGTGGAGTTGTCAATCGTGGTACAAGTGATCGTCATTCTTGTTACAGGTTGGCAATCATCATTCTTGGTACAAGTGATCTAACACCAAAAACCTTTACTGCCAGCGAAAGTTTACTGTTTGTGTGCGTTGTTCTGATTTTTATAAAAGATAGAAGTATACCTTTAAAATAGCTCGACGTACTAGAGGATTAACGCAAGAAGAAATAGTAAAAATAATGAAAGAAATGGCCGCTGAAAATTTTGCAGATAGCACCTCGGAACACAAAATTCAACATCCGGAGACGAATCTTGTGGCCGAATAAGAGACTTTCGTGGTTGAAAGCTCTACTACAGAATTTCCAACTATGAAATGGAAATGTCCTGAATCGTCGGATAAAGTAACTGTTCTGTGGACTCGAAAGATCTTTTATGCCTACTCTTTAAATTTGTGTATAAAAGTTCAAAATAGAAATCTTTTAACACACTATAAATAATTATAATTATTAATATTATTACATTAAATAACACAGAAAAAATTATAAGGAGCAGTTATAACCAGGAAACTTTCCACAATATTTTACAATTGACTGATATGACAGTGTAGTAAAACCCTAGCAGAGTAACTATGTTCGAGCTAAAATCAAAACATGAATAAGAAAACCCTCGCATATTTTTTTGCTGAAGATTCTAGTCACTCTTCAAGTTCTTTAATGTGAAAAAGTAGCCAGTTCAAGAGTGCTAAAATATGAAAAGGCGGCTTGTTATCAGCATGTTAATCAAAGATGTGCTAATCAGGCCTGTATTTGAATCTTTTAAACCTAAAGCAACATCAATGACCTGAAGGAAACCGTTATGGGTTGTGTTCTCACGCTCCTATACAAAGCGAGACCCCCCCCCCCACACACACACACACTTGAAAACTTCATACAAAAGTATTCTGCGAGTGTTTACTTTAACCATCACAATGACTCCTTGCATTCCTTCTTATTAAGTGATGACATGTATGCAGGTGGAAGCGACATGACAGTATGCAGGAGATACATGAATCCTACCTTTCTAATAGAATGGCTTAAAACATACTGACAGTAAACTTGATAGAGAAGGAAACGAAGGATTCTCACACTGACTATAGAAGTGGCTTTCTTTGTTATTTCCAAAACACCACTAAACAAGGAATGGTTTTACACACTTCTTTTTTATCTCCATTTGGATATGAAACATAGAATGTTACTGCTATTTTCAATCTTCCTCCAACCAGCTTTCATAGGTACTTTATTAATAATCAAATCCATTTATTCACAATGATATATTGCAACTGATTTCATAAATTTACACAAGAAAATATGACAAAAAATAAGAAATTTTAATTCCTATAACAGTCTGAACATCAAAAATGCCGCCTCCATGTCCAAAATTGCCGTCCACATTTGAATCTAAAAGAAGCCTTCACTTTTCATGATTTTAACATGACAATACATTAGTCTAAAATTAATCCAATCATTTGTTTATACAAGTTGATTGCACATAGACTTTCAATATAAGATTTTAAGGATCTTAGAAAAAGTACTTTAAAAATGAGAAGATGGTTTTCCAATCCCTTTAAAATCACACAGTTAGTTAATATTCATATAGAAATTTCATATTATTGTTTTGACTGACATTAATTTTTTATTGTTAGTGATTTTCTAAGCTCCCTATTTGAGCTTAGAAATGGGAACTTCGTCACTAAAAAAGCACAAAAATTTGATTTAAATTTAGTACGCATAAGGACCCTACTTGATAATGAGGAATTGAACCTATTGAATGCAGCAGGTAAAGTAAACATTCATTCATTCATTAGTAATCACATTCATTGATTTCATAAAATAATAAAAGTTAATCATGTAATACCCAGGTGTATAATTATATACAGTGTTCTGCAACACAACTACAAGCAATTGCAATTCTTATGCAGGCATTTTGACCAAATTTTGAAAACTGCAGTAAAATCAAAAACAGACATAAAACACAATTATCGTCTAAATATGTATTACATATTTATAATAAAACATCAAAATTAATTAACTTACCTTATTTAAAACCAAGGCATACTTTCAGAATTTGCAATTCTGTCAATCACTTTTGAAGTTATAAGTGTCCATCTTATATGTGCTGTGTTTTCACATGATAACTATCTGCAAGGAAAATATTTGCTGTTTAGATTCGTTTGTAATACAGATACTTAACACCATCAATTAATTTATTACCCAAAATATGAATATTATGAACTAAATCAATAACGGAGAATTATAAACCATAAGACTAAATTATGCTGACAATTTCGGAAATAAATTAACAAAATTTTGCAGCATTTGGACTGCATACTATGAAAGGAAAGCGTCATTCGTAAATGCCATTCATGTCTCTATCACTCAAGTTAGTTAATTAGGCAAGGGGGTTGAAGCAATGTCGGAGATGCAGAGAAAAGAGATATTCCTAAAGACAATTGAAAAAATCCAAGCATAAAGGTTAACACATTCGCTGCTGAACTCGCTGCAGCGCATGATCGTTCTCCGCTTCAACTGGCATTATGTTAGGTGTTGGCGCAGAGTAAAGGTTAGAAATTAGTTGTAAAGGTATGGGGTTTCTAATTGATAGCTTTATTAATTAGTAAAACAAAAACATTTCTACGGCAGGGGGCAATACCTAATAGTACCGCCAATACCACGCCAATCTATTCTGGTATTGGAACAGTTTCAATCATATTTGTTATAAAAAGTAAGCTTCTGGGAATAAGTGACCAGCAGCAAATGTGTTAATTTAGCTGCTGTATACGTTGCACCTACAACTCTAGAAATGATTACTTTTTTGGAACTGTGCAGAAATTATTAAATTTTTTCTCAGTCTCAACAACACGGTGGTCATCAAAAGCCAGAGCAATACAGGCACTGTATTTATAATTACCTGAAGTAATGAAAGGATTGCAAATGATTTTTCAAATCCAGAAGCTGTATCGAATGCAAAAAGATTTTTGCAAATTAATTATAGATTTATCTCTGTACTTTTTTTTTCAAAATGGAATAAAATTCTACAACACATCAATCGAACAAATAAAGCATTTCAACAGAAAAATTTGTCAATAGATTGTGAAAAATAATTCCTACATTATGTAGTAGTACATTATAAGGAACCAAATACAGGTTTTGAACAAAATATCAGTTAAGTTTAAAATTTGGTTGAAGAAATGGGTATAGAGAAGAGATTTCTTAATAAACAAAAGAGAAGAGTTAAGATAATGGAAATGGATAAAACACCAGATGAAGGAAGTAACTTGACACCTGAAGAACTATTTAAAATACAAATTTACAGTGTTCTTGACACTTTATTGTCTCTAATAGATTGGCTTTATCAAAAAATGAAAACTATCTGACGATATTGCTTTCTCTATGGCTCGCCTATACAATACACAAGTGTTGCTGATTTTAAAATATTGGCTGCAGATGCTTTAAAAAAGTACAAATTCACATCTGAAATTTAAAGTTTTAAGTAACGACTTGTATACAAAATACAGAAACTGCATCTCAACTCAATATTCTACATGCTCTTCATGATTTTGGTTTAATTGACTCTTTCCCAAATATCAATGTAAATCTTCGAATATTTCTAACTCCTCATTCTTTAATTTATATTGTTTCGGGCGACAGGTTTAGCAATTTGAAATTAATAAAAGATTATTTGAGATCAACTATCGGACAAGAACGATGATCCTAATCTTTCTATTTCAATAAAATACAATGTCGTTAAAAATATTAATCATGATAATTCATAAATTTGCTGAAATGAAAGCCAGAAAAGTGTGGTTAAAATAACTCTTTTTGAAAATCTATTGAAATGTATTTGTTTATTATTTTCCCAAACCAATTAATTAAGGGTCCTAAATGTAAATTATTGCACAGGGCACAGGAATGGCTAGTTACGGTACTGTAAATACTACACGAGGTATAAATGTGACATGTGTGTTAATCAGTAATTCTTTATTCGTCTTTAGAAAATATAATGATCTGAAAAAGTAGTGTAATAGTTAGATCCTAGCGATTGGCCTTTTTTATTTTTTCCATACCTGTGCCCAATATTCTGGACCAATTTCACTGAACACTATAAGTGTAAAATAATCCATTTGTATGTTCATTCAGTTTAATTTCACGCTTTAGTCTGCTTAATGCAGTCCTAAGATACTGCATAAAGGAAAAACATGTTTAGTTTTAGAGTACTAATACTTACTGATTTTTATTCCAGTTTGAATATTTACCCCAATATTTTTTGAGTCACGAAAAGCAATAGTCGGTATATTTGGTCTTGCCAGGTCTTTCTCCAAGAAATTTTGTAAAATCTCAACAGTCAAGCACACCATAAATCTTTCTTTTAAACAATTGCAAAAAAAGTTTGAGGGATAACCGAAACTGTAATTGAAGACAAAAGTTTAAAAAGGTTCATAACAAACAAACATCGCAACGAATGAAGAACTCCATACTCTGCACTGTCTGGCTCTTAATACTGCGCATGCCTGAAGCTTTGACGAATTAAGAACAGCGTTTTTGGCGACTATGTAGTATTTCGATCTATTTTGCCTTTGATATAAACTGCCAAAAAAGGAAAGTTTCTTTTGGTTGCGAAATGCAGCGCCTGGAGGCACACTAGGTTGCTATAGAATTTCGGAGGTTGCTATAGATTTCGCGGTCTTGGCTCAAAAACTTTTTTGGCATGGGAGCCAATTCGATTTAAGCCAATTTCGATTTTGGAATGCATTGTAGTGGATTTGTTGTTGTTGTTTCTTATGCCTACACTGGCAGACCGGAGGTGTGCCAGGCCCGTCGAAGACGGCAAGAGGCGAGGGGGGTGCGCCTCCATGTTATTGAGCCCCATTGGGAGGAAGTCCGTCTTTGCTCGACATACATGACACATGCGTTTTACATGATGGTCCCTTTCATACATTCATTCACTCACACATATCGTAATTTAGATCCCAATCAGAGGCCGATAACCCCCTGATTAGGCACCCCCAGAGGTATTGATTTGGTATGGAAACATGGGGAACTTTGTGACCACGACCTATTTAACGTGCCCCAGTCACCATTAGTGAACACAACGGACTTTAGCCAGGTCGAAGTGCCGTAGAAGACTCATCAACAGTAGGATAAATATCACAAACAGTCTCTTCCTGAGTGATTGATGTTGATTTAGCTTGATTGATAATTTGTTCATCATCAGGAGCTACATTTTCAGTTTCACTTCTTCCTGCAGCATTTGGACGAGCTTGAAAATATTTGGCCAATAATGTATTAGTGGATTGTTTATTTTCGCACTCTAATAAATTTTCTGCCTTCCTCTTTCTTTTTGAAGACCCTGATGAATATTTTCGTCCTGACATTGGAAAATATTGAATGAAATAAGAAAATTTTTTCGGAAATTAGGTATTTATTCATTGTCGAAAGCATGCAAGCATTTGTTTTTAAATAAGAAAATAAAATCACTCCTCTTCTCTTCCCAAAAATAATTTTCTAAAATGTAATTATTTGCATGAGCGCCAGGTCCCGGGTTAGTTATTAAAATTATTTGCTTTTTCGAAAGTAAACTAAAAAATGTTTCTGTAACCTTTAATAACAATTTCTGTGGTTTTCAGTTTATTTCACAATTATTCTTTTAAATGTAAGATTTTGTTTACAACCAATCAGAAAGCTTCTTTCCTTCACAAACCTGAAAAGTTATATATGATTGGCTAAACTGGTTGGAACACCCGACTAAACTGCGTAACTGGAAAGTTTCTTTTGGGTGCGAAATGCAGCGCCTAGGGGTACACTAGGTTGCTATAAAATTTCGGAGGTTGCTATAGATTTCGGGGTCTTGGCTCAAAAACTTTTTTGGTATGGGAGCCAATTCGATTAAACCAATATCGATTTTGGAATGCATTCTAGTGGAAAATCAGGACCGGTGGCATTTCAGTACAATGTTACCTACTCCCTCCCCCGTCCTCACAAAATTTTTGGGTGCACGATTTGGCGAGAAAGGGCTTGGCATTGTAATTGGAGAAAAGCGATAAATAAGTAAAACATTAGTACCATAGACGCCAAATTCTCGGTGCACCGAATAACGAGTGTAAAAATCGAATCTTTAAGATTTCGAATCTTTTGAAAGAGTGTTCCTGATATTAGCCGGTGTGTCCATCTTCCGGAATGAACGGAAAGGAGAAATAAAGTCGAAGATAATTAATTTCAAATAAGACTGATGTATTATGGATGAATTACGTGTTGGAAGGCCGGCTTTTTTTTCTGGAAATCAAAAACATTTTTGAAGAAACATTTGTATTTAAATATGTTTTGGTTTTTTTTTGCATCTGATAGATTTTTTTCTGATTTTGTGAACTTATTTAATTTATTAGAAGCCTATTGAGTTGTTCTAATGTGACATTTAATCAACTACCTACCTACCTTGTTCATAAATACATTTTTTGTATTTGATAAATCACATTGATTAAATTCAAAATTTTAAATTTCTTTTTCTTATTGTAATGTTTAATGATATTGAAAATGAAATAACTGAACAAGATGCATGTTATTTTACTCAAATAAGTTAAGAACTATGCTTGTACTTAGTTCACCCCAAAATTATATTGAAAACAGGGTATGCCAATTTAAATCATGACTTAAATTTAAAAGAATACTGATTGAAATCAAACTTCTAATCCTGTTTTTTTAATTGAATATTAATAGTACTAAAAAGGAATATTCTGGAACAGAATGCATGTTATTTTATTGAAAAAGGTTAAAAATTTGCTCCTACTCAGGAACACCTGAAGAATGACCTTTTTTATCTGAAAATAATTGGATTCCCTAGTAGAGATGGTAGTATAAATTGGGATGTAGTGGTGCCAACTTTTAAAAATTATTGAGAGATATAAAACGAACATCACTTTATATACAAGGGTATTTCAGAACTATTCATTTTTTGAAAAGCAATTATGAATATTGTCAGTGTATTTGTCGAATATTTAAACCTCATATTAGAGAGAGACCAGGACTCAAACAAACCTATCGCACCCCGGCAAGAAAAGTGACGCAGCTCAAAATTGCAGAATTTGAGAAACATCAACTTAAAGGATACTATAAAATTTATATTGAAATAATATAGACTTCTTTAAAGCTTTAGGTAAGTATTTATGGTGGTAACTTCTATTATATTCTATAGAATCGTAATATAACACGCTGGGGCACCTCATACATATTTTTGAATGACATAACATCAAGATTTTTATTTTTTGACTTGTATCACTTTTCTTGCCGGGGTGCGACAGGTAGAACGCAAGGTGTTCTGTTCCCTAGAACTGTACATCTCTTCTGGTAAAGTAGTCTATTAAGAGAGATCGAATCATTTTGCATATTTGGTTATTTCTATTGTTCGTCATATTTACCCCTTATATTTGAGGTTCCTGGGTCTACCATAAAAACTTTCAAGGATATCAGACTCCTATGGCACGCTTGGTGTAAATGCTCTTTTAACAATTTACCTAATTTCTCATTGGAAATATTTACCTCTCACGTTTGTGGGAATACAAGAAGCTCAGGACGCTAGGAGTTCGCATCTATAGTAGAATAACACTTGACTATAACAAATATTTCTTTCTACTCACTAAAAACAGGCAGAGGTTGAATTTCAAAGCATTTTTTTTGGCTAATTTTGACACTGATTCTTCACAGTTGGAAGGTTACGGAGGTTTGAACTGATGCCTTTCAAGAGGGTAATCAACACTTTAAAATTTGTTTTCAGCGTGTTAAAAACTAGCATGGATGCCCTCACTTCATAGTTTAAATAGTAAACATTTTGGAATAAAATAAACTAAGGTTAAATAGAAAGCTAAACTTAAATAGAAAAAAAGAACCTCTTAATATTCACAAAAGAAAAGTACTCTTCTAATAAGCCTGTAATTAAGAAGATCCAAAGGCATATACGTGTTTTGATTTCCTTTGTGACAACATTGTATTCCAGATATTTCCTTTTGATTCTAGAACAATTTGGTTCCGACAAATTGAAAAAGTTTAAATGTATGCTTTCGTGTCTGGCAGACAAAAAGGTATTTAAAGGAATAAGTAGAGATTAACAAAAAGGCAAGAAAACCTCTCTGTCCATCTTAATGTGGACTTTTTCTATAATTATTGTGCTGTTATTATTAGGAACGACATACAGATGTGAACTAGTATTTTCATTAATGAAATTTACATTCATGAACATTCATGAAAAGCAAAACAAAGGTCACGATTGACTGATTCAATTTAAAAAATTCTCTGCTGTTCTCAGTGCCAAATTTTTAACACCAAACATTCAGACTAGCGAAACCCAGTCTCAAAAGTGTCATTAATGGAAAGTAATGTTTATGTGATGTAATAGATATTGTTTTACATGCAATAATTAATTCATTTTAATATGTTAATTATGTGTATAAGCATACCTTTATTAAAAAGGTTATTAAGAATATGCCTGGACCATGAAAACTTAAGACAGTACAAAAGGTGCTCGAGTTGTAAGACGCATATGAATTCGTATGTGAAAAAAATTGGCGTGTGGTATGTAAAAGGTTAGCCACCCCTGGGCTACTGGAAACTTGCCGCCCCTTTTCTGCCCTCAGTAGTGATATTTACAGTAAAGTTAGATATTATAAATTTAAAACCAAGTTCAGTAAAAGAAAGGTGATAAAACAATAATCAATAATAATTTTTTCTGATAAAAGGCTTTTGCAGGAGTTTCAACTTTTCTTGTTCATGTAACCCCTGACTGAGCTTTAATACACTTTTATTCTTCTTCCTTTTTAAAATAAAGTTATTATATTATCAAATTATTGGAAGGTTCCTGATTCGAAATCCGGTCAGGGCATGGATATTTGTAAGCGTATGGTGTAGAGGCGGCTGGTGCACCTTAAATCTGTAATGGCCAAAAAGACCTCAGTTTGGGTTGGTGTAGAAGTTTGGAGAGTGGGGTGCCAGCTCAGATGCTGCCTCGTCATCTGACCGTGGTTCAAAATTACGTGGCGATACAGCGAATGGCTTAGGCTGGGACGGTGGTAACTAGTTGAATACCATTATCAAATTATTGAAATGTCTTAGTTCATCAAAATTGTAGCAGTGCACTAATTAGATTTTTTTCAATTATGCAAAAAAAATACATTCAAAGCAAAATCATACCATAATCTGGTTAACCTCATGGAATTTTTCAACGTTTTCAAACTTTTAGGGGCAAAATAATAGATCTCATGAACTCGTGACTTTTTCTCTTTTGCACATCCGTCGTCGCCCTTCTCCCTGTTGTGAAGATGGGGTTAGCTATGGTCACTTCTTGGGTCCTCACCCCAGCTGGTTTCACTGGACGCACCGCGTCTTCAGTTTCCCACCGTCTATTTTTAACGCCGAACTAAAATTCCGCTCTTCTTATTCTTTGTGGAGGAAGACCCCTCCGCGGCACCCTTGACTTTGGGCATATCAGATTGCCAAGTGAAACTAAAATTCCGCTCAGTCCTATTAAACATTCAGAAGGAGATAGAGAGAAGGCCTTCGGCCTAAGTCCTCCGGAAACCCGTTATTTTCTTATGGGGAGCTAAGAGTTATGGGACAGTTGAAAGGGAAACCACACCGCAGCGAGAGAGGGGTTGTTTTTGGAAAAAGTAAGGGATTACGCGATTTCCGTGAGTGATACAGAACGTTCTAACAGTTGCTGATTTGAAGCCTTCGAGAAACAAAAAAATCTGCTGTTTTGTACCTCATGTCAATGACTCTTAAGCAGAGAGGGCCCCGGAATACCACGGGGCCCATAAAATGTATTTTCATTAGGGTTCGAGGAAACTTGTGACAGCGTCTTTACAAGTGTGCATCTTTAAATGCAGTGAAAAGAGTTTCTAATACAAGATGGTAAGCAAGAACAGATGCTGTATTAGCAATAAAACTTGGTTTCACCCATGTTAAACAGGCTTTAACTGAAATTTGTATTTCAGAAGAAGAAAAGAAAGTTACCATAGTGGAGGCAACTTCTTACGAAATAGACAAATATGAAACTCCTCTAATGACAATTATTAGGAATACTATTTTGCAAAGAATAAGTGTAATTCGTTTGAAATGCTTGTTAAAATATTTATGAGCTACATCAGTGTTTCCAATTTTTCAGTTCGGTGAAATTGATTGCATCGAAATTTATGTGTTTAGAATTTTAAAAATTATGTTTTTGCTTTAGTTAATCCCTCTTAGCACTCAGAATTATCCTTAGTCTCAATATGTGAATATTGTGACCGTCGTCACTGATCATTGTAAGGAGAATACTCTCGGGGCGATGGAAGATATAAACCGATTTTATTTAATTTTTAACCCCTTTTTAGTCTCCCGAATTCCCAACTTTTCCGCGATATTACGACTTGAAATTTTTTTTCGGCCCACCTAATACGCATTCAACCTTCCGCCTCCCACATATGCATCCACATATTAACTTTATTTATTTAAAACCAAGGCATACTTTCAGAATTTGAAATTCTGTCGATAACTTTCGAAGTTAAATATTTTTTCATTGACATAGAAGATGTGTTATTTAAAAAGTGTTTTTGGTAATTTGGGAACTTTGCACTGCAGAGCATCGTAACTTAACATTAAAAAACAAATTGGCCAAAGTTTTGATAAAATTAGGGGAAAATTGTTATGCTACGTTGCCAATAACCTGCCGTGTTGCCTCCATTGCGATGTTAATTAACAACCTACTTACCTAGTTAACTATCTAAAAACAACGCATTTTACAACACCATCTGACCCCAATATGATCTGCTTCTTTTCCTTGAACCTTGCTCAAGAAATAAAGATTTTTTTTCACTACGATCGAAATTTGTACAAAAAATTAACATACTATATATATTTCCCGTATCTCTCTCTATATATACAAATACAAATATTGACGACCAGCGACAGGCTCAAGCCCAACAAGGCTGGTACATAAGAATACACACTGATTGTAGTGCGTTCTAACTAACGGCTAATATAAATGACCGGTAAATATATGCGAAGTGAGGCCTTAAAAACAAAGTTTCACTATAACAACGGTCCCTTTCAGTGAAGTCCTTCCATCTTAATTAAAAGGAACTACTAATTTTTAAGGTTTAAAACCTTTTATATTTTGGGATCAAAAATGAGTATTTACAAGTTAAGTACATGCTTTAAGTGAAAAAGACAACGTATTGCTTTTAAGTAACGGCAGCGAACCCCCACTTCTACTCATATCCATCCCCGCGCATCCTGGGAAGCAAATGCTGCGATTTTGATTTTATTATTGTTGCTTTAGGTAGTTGGTAATTATTAGTTAACATCGTACTAGAGCAACGCAACGGGCTATTGACGACGGTCCGGGATCAATCCCTTAAGGGAAAGATTCGAGGACAACACCTCGTAATTTTGAATCACGGTCAGATGACGAAGCAATACCTGAGCTGGCACTCCACTCTCCAAACTTCCACACTAACTCAACGTGAGGACTTTTGGCCACGACAGATTTAAGATGCACCAGGCGCCTCTACACCATACGATTACAAACACCGGACCCGGATTCGATCCAGAAACCTTCCGATCTAGAGGCTAACTCCTTAACCACTATACCGGTTGGTCGGTTTGTTGCTTTAGGACTTGACTACAATCCCGATTTTTTTTTTCAAGTAATAAACATATTAAACTGTATTCTTGTCAAGTGTCGATTTTATCAGAGCTGTCCTTCATTTGATTTTTCATATATATTTATAGTAGGTAATTGTCATTTTGTTACTTTCGTTAGCTATTTTGAAGATGAACGAATTAAAATGCGACTTCCAAACTTTATCAGTGATATTATCATACCTAGCACTGTAACTGGCATGAATTTTAAAAATGTCGTAACATTTATTTAGCCCAAAGAAATGCTTAAAATTCTGTCAAAAATAACACTTTTCCATTTTTTGAAACAAAATTTTGGATTAAATATGATGTTTAAAATTGTTGTTGACAAAGTGAAAAAAAGACAATTTTGTACAGATTATAGAGATGTAAAACAAGTTTGTCTACGTTAAGTAGTTTTTGAGAAACAGAACTTCAAACATGCAACATTAAGCGATCTCACACAGCTCATCAAAGTTGCAAGTCCTTAAAATGCTTCAAACTTTGAAAATATTTAATTTTGAACCTAAATTTTTTGGATATCGTTATTTATGCATAAACTAAACCCCTGTACCGAATTTTATGAAAATCCATTACCATACGGCCACAGGTTTTTCCCGCTTTTTGCTCATTTCACGTGGAATGACTTGAAGTTTTTTTATACGTAGACAGATGATCGATGTTTGAAAGAACTATCAGCGAAGGAACAATTTAAGTGCCAAATTTCAAACGTTCAAAAATTAGTGAAAACAGCAATCAGAACAAAGGAAATGGCTCTTAAAAAAAGGAAGGGCACTTATGATCCACGGAAGTTCAAAACTTCACTTATATGTAGAAAGTAGCTCATTTTTTTAAATTTATAATTTCAATAATTTGAACTGCTTTCTCTCCTACTTCATTTTTTGTATATATATTTAAATTCCAAATACCAAGGCTTTGTTAATTTCCTATCAAATTTTTTTTACATGATATATAGAAATACAGGTATGCATTTTTAGTTATTATGAGTATAATTTTTTTTACTAATAAATGTGCGCTTAATTAAATAATAAAGAGACGGGTTTTTTTAATATTTTACGTAGTGTTTCAGTTTTATTTTTTACCTCAAGATCTATTCAATGTATCTTTAATTCCATACCTGTAATATTAGATTATAGTTAAAGGAATACTATTAAAAAAAATTCAAGCTTATATATATCATAAAAATTAAAAAAGAAGATACACTTTTAAATTTCTTGAATTTTTCAACCCTTTTTTTAATTTAAAATGTTTTAACACATTTTGAAGAAAATTGATAGTTTAAACTTTTATGTACAATTCTCTGGTATACGAAACTGCAAAAAGTTTGTCCAAAGTGTCGTCATTAAAAAAATAATTTTTAAGGTGCCAGGTCCTCTCAAAAAACTTAAAATTTGTAGAATTATTTTTCAACTTTTTTTTTAACATTTTCATATTTTTTAACAATTAAAATGAACTTTTCTCAGCAGATAGGAAATGCTTGCGTTAAAATAGGTTATAATGTATGTTAAACTTGTAAACTAATATTTTTATGTTTCTTGAAGACTGAAAAAATTTTCCTTTCATGGAAAAAAATACACATTTCAAGATATTGAAGTTTAAAGACATAAAATTAACCTTACTTCAAAACATACAAACATTTTCAAAAATCTATAAAAGTTGATTTTAGCAAACATTAAAATTGCAAAAACGTTATTAATAAGCATTCAAGTCCTCAGAATTCACAAATAAAACACAAGTCACATAAACAAAATCAATTTTTTTTTATTAATTAAAGAAACATTTTCAATATTCTTAGATTTGTTATGGCTCTCAGTGAAGCATCATCAGTAAAGCATCGAATGAAGAGGGGAGGGGTCGTTTTTCTTTCTCTTGAGACTTTCATTGGTTGGTAGGCTGCTAAGCTGAGCTCCTGCTTGATCTGTTCACTGCCCCTGGAATGTTGAAGACACAGTAAGGTTCTTTTAAAAACAAATTGAACCTAATATATATATATATATATATATATATATATATATATATATATATATTAGGTAGCCACGCCAGGGTGGAGAGTAGAGCACAAAAACAAATGCAAAAAACTTTCAAAATATTTTTTTTTGAGAATAGATATGAAGTAACTCTGTAAAACACCACACACCAAAAATAAGTAATAGTAGTAAGTTTTTACAAATATGTTTCTACAAAAGGTGTGTTCATGTTCTCAACACTGAATATTTATACAGTGGTACATGCATATGGAAATTTTTATAGACAACCAACTCTTCTAATCACTTATCAACTATTGTACATATCTTAAAATTTTTATAATTGAGATACTTTGTATTACCCCATGATGCAATTATACATAAACTTTCTGAAAGTTTTTACATCAAATTCATCTAACAAGGATACATTGTTCAATTTTTTATATGCATAGTAACAAATAAAAACTCCACAGTTTATATCATCATTTTGATTTATGTGAGGGGGGATAGAAAATGTCCATGTTATAGATGAATTAAAGAATGAATTGAATATTTCCCTCCATTTACTAATTAAGTCTGAACAATTTTTACTGGGAGCTTTGTTAAAAGGATCGTAAAACTCAAATACATGTTTTTCAGTATCAACAAATAACATCACCCAGTGACTATCGAGATTAATAGGGAAAAAAATGTTTCCTTTGACTACAGTACCAATTTGAAAGAATTTAAATGTTTCTTTGTTTTGTGAAAGTGCAGCTGAAGATACGGACTCAATAAACATAAAACGGTTTGAATTTTCTGTAAGTTTAAAAATAAAAGAATCTACAATTGTGTCGTATAGCCATCCCCTTTTAAAGCACCGAGAGGCTTGAAATAAAATGCTTTCTTCTTGTAATGTTACATCTAGATCTAATGACTTTAGCATAAAATGTGTAAGTTCTGTACCATTCACTTTAACTACCATATTTGAAACATTGGTTTTATCAATATGATTATATTTTAAAAAATTACAGACACAAGACTCTGAAAATTGATTATATTTTAGTTTCTTCAGCTTCTTGAATGTAACTGTTCCACTAAAATATCAGAAATATATTTTCTGAATTCCGAAGTGTCAAAAGGTTTGTTGATATTCGAGTAGCTAAGTAATTGATGAACATAATAACACAAAAATACACCACAATTGACCCCATCTTCCTGTATTACACGAATTGGATCCACAATCTTCCAAGCATTTGTGGCATCGAATTTATTTAAAATATTCTTGCAAGTTATTTGATGAATCAGAACAGTTTTATTACTACAGTAACCTTTCGAATCCAAAAAATAAATTAATTTTTCCCTTTTACTAATAAATATTAATACCCAATGACTGTTATCAACACAAACTGGAATAAATAAGAACTGCACTGTTGTATATAATTTATCACACAAAATTGGCTCAAAATTTACTTCAGACACAATTAACTGTGCCACTGAAGAATCAATGAATGAAAAATTGAGATTGCCTTCACATAGTTTGTAGATAAATGCATCTATTATAACATCATACAACCAGCCTGCAACAAAGTCAGTGGACTGGGTTGCGTCATTTTCTTCTGTACTGTTGTATGGATCCAGAGATTTTAAGGCCAAACTATTTATAATAAATGGACCTACATTATATGCTGATACTTTACTGTGACTAATTAAATTTAAACTGAAAGATTTATCATCCGTCAATTTAAATTTTTTTGATACAGGCTCATGTAAAAAAGGTTTATCATCATAATCTTCAATACTAATAACTTTTTCTGCAATACTTGAATTTGTTTTCTTGTTCTTGCGTTTTTTACTTGTTCTATACAAACTAATTTGTTTGCAAAGCTTCTGATTAGGCGATACTGGAGCTTTTGGCATAACTGTCAAGGATGTTTCCTCAGAATTTAAAACTCCCTCACATGCAGCAACTAACGTATTTAAAGTTGTAAAAACATTGTTTAGCATAATTTCCTGAACAGATTTAATTTTTATTTTTTCCATTAATTTTGAACACAATTCCTCACAAGCTAAAACTTTTTGTTCGAATGAGCGTGGATTAGATACTTTCTCAAATTGTATTTCTTTTGATTTTGAGTAATCACATTCAGAAGCTTCTTTAGTCGGAATTTGATTTAGACTATTAGCAATAAAATTTTCTTCACTTCCTATAATTGAATGCACTTTATGAATATGCTTACATAAATGATTATCATCTAAACAATTACAGCTATATAGATGACTGCATAAAGGCATACAACACATCTCTAAGCATTTAAAATAGCAAAAATCGGGCAAATTGCAACGTTTTTCAACACGTTTTACAACATACTGTTGATTTTTTACACTTTGAGAAAGAACAGACCAAGAATTATTATTTAAAAGAATGACATCTGCATCTGATATTTTGCTACCCTTATCATGCCTAGATTTAACAGCTAAAGTAAAATTAGATTTTGGAGGAATTAAAGTTAGCTTCTTGTACTCATGATTTAAATGAAAATTTCTTTCAATTTCAAATAATTTTCTAACTAATTCATCTAAACGCCTGTTGAATTTCCTAGCAAAATAAGTAGTTTTTAACTGATTGTGAAAAGATTCACAGTAATTATTTGTATCTGTTGAACCATGGGGGAAATTACGGTAAGATGCTGCCCACAGTGGAATTCTAGAACAATACTCAACTTCGAAATATTTGACGAAATTAAAAGCTTTATTACGAAACATTAAAAAATCTTCCAGATAACTTTCAAAACGATTTTTGTCCTTTTCAATTAACATCTGATACAATTTTGTGCGAACGTGGTTTCGAATTTCTTTATCAGGAATTTTAGCATTTAGTTGTCTGTTCCATGATTGCAAGATATGCCATTTGCAAAGTAAGTGTTTTATATCAGGACCAAATATTTTACTAAACGCTGGAAACAGAACGTTATCATCATCAGTCATAATAGTATGTACATTTAATTGGGGCAATCGTAACTTTAGGCTTTTAAACAAACAACTAACAATTTCTAAATTTAAGCTATTGGTTATAAAATGAGCTACTGGGTATCCATTTCCAAATTCATCAGGCAAAATTAAATTGAGAAGATGGAAATCATACTGATTAGTTCCATGTGTTGCATCTATACACAAGATTTTATGGCAAAACTTAATCATCATATTTTTTTGTTCTTTCGTTTGGAAGCCTAATGCAAATATGTCATGACTGTTAGCTAAATTATCAAGATCATTAGGGCCATACATAGTTTTCGAATTTTGGGGCTTAAAGATCAACACAGGGTTATAGCTTTCTCTCCTCAAGTTCTCAACAATTGAAAGAATAGATATAGCATCATTTTTGGGATATAATGCATTACGCATGGGTCGAGCATAGTCTCGAATAACTCTACGAGAAACATAAGCTTCTTTAACTGGAAAAAAATTTCTATTTTCGCGACTACCCAAGCCATTTCTTAAAGTATCCTGAATATTTTGAACTGGGATTGATAAAAGCAATTGAGCTTTTATGAGATTACGCGAACTTTGTTTTAAGGGATGAAATTTGCAGTTTTCAAAATTTAATTCATGATTATGACTTGGACAGTACATAACTGAAATTAAATTTTCTCGCTCACAAACACTAATTCTTGCAGGGCAATTTATGTGAACCGGAATAGTACCCTTTTTAATTGAACAAACACTGGTCTTCGTGGGACTTCTATGTGTAGATAGCATGCTGAACTGACATGTATAATAATAAAAAGTTCCAGACTTTCTTACTTTGTTCCCTGTGCTTTTCCTGAAAGAACTAAATGTTGCTCTAGATTCAGATTCTAACCAAATTTGAAAATTACTCATGCTGTCAAATGATAAAATTTGAATGTTTTCTAACTTATGCACTTTACTAATATGTTTATTTACGTTTCCAATATAGTTAAATGTTTCAACACATCCTTCAAAGAAACAGTGATGGATCTCTTTATTTTCTCCAGAAAATTTACAAAGCTTATTATGGTAGTAAAATTTCTGCTTAGATGAAAAAAATCTGCCACATTTTTCACATTTCCTAGGATAAATAGAACATTTACTCGAAGTTTGACTAATATTTGAAATGGACTGGCACATGTTACTATTTGAATTAATCTCTGTATCCAAAACTCTGGCTTCAAGGGTGGGAAACAAAACTGATTCATTTAGGAAAGAATTATCTGTGTTACTATTTAACTGAAAACACAAATTTGACTGCAATGTACTATTGTTTCTAGAGTTAAGATTCTTGGTTAATTTTATTTCAGTTTGTTTTAGTACTTTGGATGGATTACATATGTTTTTATGCTTCGAAAATAAGCACGCACTTGCATACATTACTAAACAATCAGTGCATTGCCTAGGATATGATATTCTTCCAGTACATCTCCCTAAGTGTCTTTTATATGTATAATCATAGGTAAAAACAACATTACATTGTAAACACTGGATTGACGAAGCAAGAGGTTTTCTACCCCCTCCAGTCCTACAATAAACAAATGAATTTTCAGATTGATATTCTTCACTAGTTTTTTTTAGTATAAAAGTGTTGACTAACCAATTTCTCACTGTATCAATCTTATTAGAAATACTCACCTTATACTCACCACTCACCAAATTCAATTGAACAGAAAGCAACTTGGAAACAGGAAGAAAAATAGGCGAACCTGAGAAATCACTGAAAGAGAAAGTTGAATCAGTTGAAACATTACTTTGAAATTTACCATGAGTAGTAAACCTGTTATAAAGGGCGAGATAATGCAAGAAAGGTAAGATTATCAATAGAAATGGATATTGATAACAGAAAATAAAATAAATAAACAGTGCTGAGAACAAAACCAAAGCTGTGTTTAGTGAGGCAGGCATTAGTGGAGCCAGATGTTGAAGGGGCTCGACAGCAGGCACCAGCTGATGTTTCATTGGCAGAGCAGCAGGCACAGGTTGATGTTTCTTAGGCACAGCAGCAGACTTCAGTTGACGAAAAGGCATAGCAGCGGGTTTCCGAGGAGGCAACTGTTTAGGCCTTTTACTGAGTCGTAAACGATAAGCAGGCAGCCAAAATGAAGCGTGCTGAGGTGGTGCAGAAGTTGGTGCTGACATAGCATGGGCAGATTTTTTACGCTCTGCTGGCAACCAAACTGATGATGATTGAGCAGAGACAGCATATTTCTAAGAGTAATTAAGGTATATAAAATAAATTAATATAAATAGAATATAATTTAAACAAAAAGGCAAAGCAGACAATGACAACAAGGCAAGCTTTCTCGGCAGTTTTATTAATAGAATTTACTATAGTCTGATTATTTCTCTGTCCTCTATTCTATTTCTCACGCCATAGTTATATCTCACACATATATAATTATTGTAAAAACTGTACTGAAATTTAAATTTAAAAAATTTGATTTAAATTTAAAAAATTCAATTTAAATAAAAAAATCCGATTAATTTTTTTTTTAATTAAGATGTTTTACACCTTGCTTTAAATGTTATATTGGATTCATTAACTTGGTTGTGAAAAAGGTGCAACAAATTTGTAAATGTTTTGTAAAAAAATAATTCCATAGAAATTGGAGCTTTCAGGCTTTCTTTAGCACTATGGGAGCCGTATGATTAAAAATGTATGATTAAAAATGTATGATTGCCCTGTATGATTAAAAATGCATATAAACTATCAGCCTAATAGCATTATAGATCAAAAACAAGAAATGTAAAACATACCAGTTTTGAAATATTTCTGGTTGGAACTGTTTTTAGAGGTGGCAAATATTTGAAGGGTGGTCTTAGATGTCTAGAAGCCTTATGCGAGTGTTGCACAGGTGAAGAAAATCCATGCTCAATTCCTTTCATAAGGACCGTTGAATACAGAAGTGAATTGTTGCATTCCTAAGGAAAATAAGAAGGTCATTGCAAACTGTAACAATAAGAATGTGAATTATACCCTTATTTAAATATAGAATAGGTGTTGCCTCTTTAGCATAATTTCGAACAGGTATTACCTCTTTAGCATCATTTTGAACAGGAACTGCCTCTTTAGCATCGTTTACGACAGGTATTAACTTTTTGGAATCATTGGTCAAAGTGGGCTGAATAACAATAGATTCCTACAGCAAATACAATATATTTCAGAACTGCATTTACAAATAAACGAATCAGATTATGATAGACCACAAACAGTACTACAAACTTTTATCATGCATTGTCGGTTGGTTGGTTTTAGAAGTTTTATGGCTCAAGGGCCATATTTGGACAAGCTGTGTCTGACACAAGATCTGTGACAGCCCTAGAACACATTTTAACCATAAATTTCAGAGCACTTTCTATGAAGTCGGTTAATCGATCATATTGCACTGCCCTAGGGCTGCCACTGCACAAGACATACAATATGAAGTAATACACACAATGAAAGTTTTGCTTACACAGAAGAGAGAAATATACCCAGGGAGGAATGAATGCACCCGACAGAAATCGAACCTGCACCGCCTACAACTCGAAGCTTGTAATACATGCAAAGGAGTTAGTAGTCAAAACATCACTTAAATGAAGTTTACTCAAATGAACTTTCATATTGTTCAAAATTTAAGTATACAGGGTAATATCGTTAAACAATCGATAGTAAAAATTTATAATTTTCCCTTCTTTATTTATAAAAAACTAAACAACAATAATCATTTACACAAACTAGTAAAATGTGTTTTAAATTTGTAATATATCACCTATTGCAATGCCATTGATAATTAAATTTGTTAAAGCAGAATATATATATTGATAGAATGAACAGGTTTCGTAGAAATTTTATTAGAAACAACAGCAGAATACAACGGTTTAAAAACTGCAGATGGAGAGTAACCAGGATAATTGATAGAACGGACAGGTTTCACAGAAAGGGTTATCAGAAACAGCAGAAAACAACAGATGTTTAAGAGAGAGAGAGAGAGATAGAGTAGGTGAAGAGTTACACTGAACAAGCAAGTTAGCAACTGAAAAACAACTTACCTTCTTACAGATTGCAGCATTCATGGCAACCAGCCCTTTTAATGTTCTGACAAACATTCTTGCCAGGCAGTTATTTCCTTTCCTATTGAGATGCAATCCATCTCTACCCCAAAGACCTACCCATGAACTGAGAGACTGACAGTAATAAAATGCCTCTCGGCTCAGGCAAGCCTTTTCCAGTTCTGCATTGATGACTTTGGTTTTAGAATTCAATGACATCAGATGAGAAGACAAAGAACAACGGGATTTATAATCCAAAAAGAAATCCTGACCACGAGGCACGATCCCTGAAATGACCACCTTTACACCAGGATGTAAACGCAAAACTTCCTGAAAAAGAAAGGTGTATTTATTAAGAATATCAGAAACATCACAGTTTAGGTTGTTAGTTCCAATATGGAACAACATCCAGTCGTAGTGACCTAATCCACCAAGTTTACCAGTCACACTTTCTATCTTGGCACCTGGAAAGGAAAGGAGATCCACTTCATGAACAGACAATTCGTTAGTTAAGTATTCTTTCAAATACTTAACCATAGAATCACCAATTATGAGAAGTCTCATGATTAAGATATCAAAGGAATACAAAGTTGGAAAAACATAAAAATGTACTAATTTTTTTTTAAACTACAAATTAATAAGTATTATACAAGAAAAATAATGAACAGCAAGAAGTTTAATAACTCAATGCGATCGTATGACAAACAGATGTCCAAAGATGTCGATTGTAAATAATAATTTGGAACTAATTTTTTCACACGCTCAGCTCAAGAATTCCAGATTTACGTCCTCTGCTCTTGCGTTTAGCCGTGATAAAACGAAACTAAACAAATGAGTCGCGGGTAAAGCAGATGGAGAGGAACGAAGGGCATGATGGGAAAAATTGAAGCGGACCAATGTCGCACAGTCACCAAGGATCATATTTCTGATTTTGTGAACTAAGTTCATTCATCTGTAGCCTATTGAGTTGTTCTAGTGTGACGTTTAATCAACTACCTATCTAACTTGTTCATAAATAAATTTTTTGTATTTGATATGAAAAAATGATGATTTGATAAATCAAATTGATTAAAATCAAAATTTTAAATTTCTTTTTTTTCTTATTGTAATGTTTAATGATATTGAAAATGAAATAACTGAACAAAATGCATGTTATTTTATTCAAATAAGTTAAGAACTATGCGTGTACTTAGTTCACCCCAAAATTATATTGAAAACAGGGTATGCCAATTTAAATCATGACTTAAATTTAAAAGAACACTGATTGAAATCAAACTTCTAATCCTGTTTTTTTAAATTGAATATTAATAGTATTAAAATGAAATATTCTGGAACAGAATGCATGTTATTTTATTCAAAAAGGTTAAAAATTTGCACCTACTCAGGAACACCTGAAGAATGACCTTTTTTATCTGAAAATAATTGGATTCCCTAGTAGAGATGGTAGCATAAATTGGGATGTAGTGGTGCCAAATTTTAAAAATTATTGAGATGTATAAAACAAACATCACTTTATATATAAGGGTATTTTATAACTATTCCTTTTTTGAAAAGCAATTATGAATATTGTCAGTGTATTTGTCGAATAGGGTTCGAGGGAAGTTGTGACAGCTTCTTTACTATGTGCATCTTTAAGTGCAGTGAAAAGAGTTTCTAATACAAGATGGTCAAACAAGAACAGATGCTGTATTAGCTATAAAACTTGGTTTCACCCATGTTAAAGAGGCTTTTACTGAAATTTGTAATTCAGAAGAAGAAAAGAAAGTTACCATTGTGCAGGCAACTTCTTAAGAAATAGACAAATATGAAACTCCTCTAATGAGAATTATTAGGAATACTATTTTACAAAGAGTAAATGCTACTCGTAAATCACTGAAATCAGTGGAATGCAAACTATTAAATGGATCTATCCTATTAAAGGCATTAGAAAATTTTATCAATAATTTCAGAGACGAATTTGAAAAGAGGCAAGTTATATAAATATAATAAGATAAAGAGGCAACTGTTTTATCAGATCTATCATTCAATGTAGAAGATGGACAAACTCGCAGACAACAAAAGATAAAAATGTTTCTTGATAAAAACAAAGAAGTCAGACATGAATTTACAATAAGAGAAATTTCATAGTCAATGCATTTTATGTCATCTAATAACACCAAGGCAGAATTAAAAGTAGAACACCATAAAAAAGTTTAAGGATATTTACAAAAATGACATTAATGTTTGTACTTTTGAAGATGAATTTGACCATTTTTTAATATTTCTCTAAGAAAACGAAAACACACCATAAAAGCCACACCACACATCTATCGAGCCACCAAAGAAATATCTTGCACATTTCCGAATGTTGAAGTTATTGAATTTTTTTTTAACAATTCCCTTATCTATATCGTCAGGAGAAAGACCGTTTTCAGTTTCAAAGCGTGTAAAAAATTTTTTAAGGAGTACTATGGCAGAAGAAAGATTAATTAATCTGGCAATTCTATAAAAAAGAGCAAAAAATTTTTAACCCAATTGACATTACTAAAATAATTGACGAATTTGCAAAAAATAAAGCAAATCGGAAATTTATGCAAAAAATTTATTTTTTTAATTTGTTATGGCATGTAAATGTTGACTACTTTTCTTTTTGTGAATAACTTGATGAGTTTTTGCTTGAAACTTTTTTTTCTAATTTGAGTTTAAGAGCCCTGAAAAATTTTACCTCCCCCACTTGACTTGATCCACCACTGCCCTCATGTACTCGAGGATTTAAGGAATGGGAACATTAAAATTACCTATACCCTTCGTGAAAACAATGAAATCGAGTTGTTGATTGGCGCTGATGTTATCGTTAAACTCTGGTTTGAGTATAATAGGATAAAAAACTTGGTTGGATGGTAATCGGAATAAAGAATGATGCATATGAGAGAGGAATAGAATTATTTAAAGATAATGTTTTAACAGTGCTCTCTTTGCATGTAAGTAATAATCTGTTAAGAGAACTGTAGGAACTTGATGTTTTAGGAATTAACGATACCATTGAAAATATTTCTAAAAAGGAAGAGTTTGTTGATTATTTAACAAACTTAAGCAGATATTTCGAGACTGACTTTTTCGGATTGCTGAAAAGGATGTTATATTAAGTGTGAAGGTTACTTTCTTTGTGCGTCTATTCTGTTCTATCATATCTAATTTTGCAAGTGCATTTCAAAGTAAATTAATCACTTGAAGATACACATCCCCATTTAAGAGTCTCTCCCTCCCATTTTTCATTCAATTTTTAACTAACTATTAGGGTAACTTTTTGCAACAAATGCAACTTTTTTTTGCATGTGAAGTACTAAAATCAAAATTCCTCCTACATGGGGTGTATTGTAAGTGAGTTATAATCGCAACATAAATGCAACTTTCTGCATAAATGCAACTTTCTGCATAAATACAACTTTTTGCATAAATGCAACCACCTGCAACTTTTAAAAATTTAGCTTAAATTTAGCAATTTTTGAAAATATGATGGCGGTCGGCAACCCAAACAACGAACACGTGACCAAGCATAGCTTCAGCTCAAAATTAAATATCGGCCAACATCATCTTAACATCATTTTTTGGATATTGTTTTCACAATGTCGCCAAATATCGGTACAATATCGGGAAAAATTGCGTAATGTTTAAATTATAAAAAATATGGGTAAGACAACATGGTGTCATTATTTACACTATTACTACATGATTATAATGTTATTAAAAGCGTTATTTACAGTCTTCCTCGTTTTATAAAACTAAACGATATCTGCCAATGTCGACAGATATCGTAATTCCGACATTCACAGACATTCAAAACATTGGCCAATATTGGTAGAATGTTGGCCAATGTTGTTGTGCTACCTGGGCATGCGGTGCCTGAGTTTGCTTGATGCGTGAGAAAAACGTTTAGTTAAAAACTTCAGGGTGTCGATCGAATGAGCCAATTGAAATTTCATTTTCAATCGCAGACCCCTTCATGGGATTATTTAGTGGATCGAATTCGAGGCCGGTATCTTTTTCATTCCTGTCTATCAACGCTTTGAACAAATTATGATACACTCATTGAGCAAATATTGTTTAAAAAGAACACATGGGAATGGCTGCAAAGGGTTACTGATGCAGTGAAACTCTAGTTTTCTAAAAGGGATGCTGATGAAACGTAGTCAATCTTGGTGCGAAGAACATTATGTTAACCTTTTCAATCGCAGAATCTGAACACCGTCTGTAGGATTAATTGGTTGGGTCGGAAATTGAATTCGAGGCCACTGGCTTCATCAAAATGGGTCGGTATCTTTCCCATTCAATTGACACCTACAGATTTAACGTGCACCAACCCCGATGCACTCTCTACTTTTGTTTTCACCCATGTCAAGCGATTGGTGACTCAGATGGTCCGTGTCCAGATCAGGCCCGCCGTAAGCGGGCGTAGACCGCACGTCCAGGTGGGGGCAAATCTAGCGATCGATCACGTAATATTCAAAGTCATTGGGTCAGCAGCAAATTATTTCTGAATAATTTGTGGACTAATTTTTAAAACTATTAAGTAGCCTCAGCTGTAAAGCAGTTTCTTGATCCATTATGTTTCGCAATCACTTTCCAAAATTCAAAGTATCCATTCTCCAAATTCAAATTGACAGGATGTGCCCCTCCGTAGGACAATAAAACCATCGTCCTTGGAGAGGGGTTTACAAAACCTGTCACGTGTTGCAGCGCTCTTGAGAAAGATTACATTGGCAGTATGAAAACGGAAATTTCTCAGAACTGGGAATTTGGAAGAGGTGTCCCTTTCCACTCTCCACGTAGGGACACACGAACGGACCGTCCGCGGTTCCAATTACCGCAGGGGACCTGACCATAGTAAAGATAAGGACCGGATGCGCGCAACAAAGGGGGAAATCTATTCTTCCATTTCTCCCGTCTTCAAGCGAAACCTGGTTGAAACCTCCCCGTCTGGAAAAGGCTAGGAATCCCCACAGAGCTTCGTTCTCAGTTTGTACACGCATTCGAACAGTACTATCGCACATCAAGTTGCAATTATTTTGTTTATACTTCGTCTGACGTTGGTCTAGGTATAATTAAGGATAATTTAACTTGGTTAGTGTGATTATAATTCAATGTATCATATGTCAGTGAAAATATAAGTGCAAAAATTTGGTACCTACGTTTATTTATCGGCTTATCATAATAATTGCTGCGCCTAGTAATCATCTGTTTGTAGCACATATACAATTAAATATTTACGAAATTTGAAATAAAAAACCGGCCAAGTTCGTGTTTGACCACGTAGTCAGTACTGGCTATACAAAATTCTTACAAAACATCTGAGCCAAAACTCTGTGTATTTTTTAGAAATACAAATTTAATTTTACAGTTCCTTTATACGGAATTTCTATAAACTTTTTATAAACTCAATTAAGTGATTAAGTGGGTCGATTATTACTCGTAAACTTGGAAAGCCTACTTATCGCTGATAGCATAAATTCAAGACGATTTCAATTTCTGTAGATCAATATTTATATGGTAACTAGCCACTGCTTGGCCAGCATTGCGTTGCCCGTAACAGTTCTTTTCGTGGGGTCAGGTGAGACCACTGCTCGCTAACCCCCTTTGATTGATACGAAATCCCATTTGGTAAACCAACACTACGAGCAACGCCGTGATGGCCTCGTCATTGCCAAATGCGGCCAAATTCGAATTGCGAAGAGATCCAATCGACATGATGTCACAATCACACAGGGGGCGGCATAATCGATATTGCACACAGGCGTTCAAACAAACAGCTAGCGGCGGGCCTGGCCACAAGGAGTAATGAAGTAGTAAGCACGTTCTTCAACTTTATAAACCAGCTTTACAATTTATTTTAGTGCGAGCCAACGGCCATGGGAACTGCTTCTAAAACACACTGATGGGAGGTCTCTACACGGTCTTTGTGAGACAAGATGCAGTGCAACAATTGAGGCAGTGAAACCTATAACTGAAAAACTACCTGACGTTTTAAAGGCCCTTCAATGTGTAAAAAATCAGTAGTTTATCGTAAGAGGAAACGGCGAAAGAGTAAATGGATTCCTCAATTATTTTCAAAATTTGAAACTTTAATTCAGCTAAATATTTGGAAGGACATACTAGAGCAAATTAGTACAAGAAATTTAACCCTTCAATCATAATATATCTCCCTTGATATCGAAATGAATAACATTAAAGCGTTAACTGAAACAATAGATAAAGATTTAAGTAAACAATGGTCTGTATAAATAGAGCTAAAGAGACAGCTTCTATTATGGGTATAGATGCAGAATTTTCCAAAAAAAGAGGACGGAAAAGGAAGCTTTTGAAGTGGAAAGAGAAATGCCTAAAGTATTAGAAACCGAAGAAACAAAATTCAAAAGTTCAGTTTTTTATATAGTAATCAATAAAATAGTTTCTCAGTTATAATCAAGGTATGAGCAAATGAAAAAACATATGCAATGCATTCGAAGCCATATTAAAAATAAATTCTAATTCTAATGACAACAACGCACCTAAAAAATTAATTGAAAGCTATACAGATGATTTAAGCCACAATTTCATCAATGAAATTCAGATGTACAAGACCGTTCGCGAAGCTACTTTTTCACATTAACCCAAATTAGAAAATAAAGGTCTTCCACTCCCTTTAAATGATATCTATAGATTAAAATTGCAATCTATTCCCCCAGAACTTTGCATAACTTTAAGAATTTTGTTTTCTCTTCCCATCACTGTGGCTTCTGGTGAAAGGATTCAGTAAACTACCTATAATCAAAAATAATTTACGATCTGCTTTGGGCAAGGAAAAATTTGAATCATCTAAGAATATTTTCAATTGAGGCGTGCAATTGAGGCGTTCAATTGAGGCGATCAACTGGCGTGCAAAATTAGCTTCCTTTTTTGACGGCATCGATAAATTCATTAATTCGAATAGAAGATGTACTGCTCCCTCCTCAGTACTCCAAAAGTTTTCGGAGTTTTGACTAGTCTTCAGCGTCAAAGGTATGTTTTAGCATGGGTTTCTTACAATCTTTCTACAGAGATATTTATTATAGTTTTCTGATTATACTTCGATATCCTTATCGAAGTCCTGCTCGATCGGAAGTTAAAAACACAAGCTTAAGTTAAAGTAAACACAAACTAGTTTATACTGTTTCTAATTATCACAATTTTCGCATAATTCGTCGTGAATTTATCTTAGCTCTGATGAAGCAATCATGTGCTCCTAGACCAATGTTATTTATTCCTCTGATTCCAATTGTACGCATCTTTCAACCTCAAGTATTACAAGGGTAGCAAAGAAACTGAAAATATCTGTACAGCTTAGGTAACACAGTGAGCACATGTAGTTACATGAGTGAGCACATGTAGTCTTCTCTCACGAGTCTTCGTTTGAAATGCTTGTTAAAATATGGGTGAGCTACATCAGTCTTGCCAATTTTTCAGTTCGTTGAAATTCACTGCATCGAAATTTAAGTTTAGAATTTTAAAAATTATGTTTTTGTTTTAGTCGCGATCCCCCCTCTTAGCACTCAGAAAATTCTCCTTAGTCTCAATTTGGGAATATGGTGACCGTCGTCACTGATCATTCTAAGGAGCATACTCTCGGGGTGATGGAAGTATACAATTTGCTGAATGATTGGTTGAATAACATCTTTTAGTTTGTCACTTGAGGAACAAGAATGCACGTATCGCTTTAAAAACATTCAAACCTCTTTGCAGGAACGATAACACTTTACCACATACCACATGGGTGCATAAGCTTCTAAAATAAATTCTGAAACAATTTTAAGTTCATTTAAGGATTCACGCACGTAGGCACTCGCCAACAGAAGAGGGGGGGGGGCAATTCAGCTTACGTCTGAAATGGATGAATCCCATCACATATAGTCTTCTCTCACTTCAGATGAATCCCATCACATCTGAAGTGAGAGAAGACTTCATGGGCAATTCAATAAAAGATACTAAGGCTAATACTTTATTTCATGTCACTGAGGATGTGATGGTTTACTTGGTTTACGGTTTCAAAAAGTTAGAGGACACTGATTTAATTGAGCTCGGAATATGTGTGGTCATTTAAATGGTGTCAAAAAGCTCATTAAAGATGTTCAACCAAAATTATTATTTGTTCATTGTAACAACTATTCCTTGGACTTGTGTCACCAATAAGCATCTAGGACTTTTCACTACTTTTTGAAGGCTTGGGTGCAGGAACAAAAGAATCTGCTGAACTCTTAGGTTTGAAGCTGCCACAGTCATCTCGAAAAAGAAAGCTTCTATGTCGGTATGAATACTCCAGCAATTCTGAAAGTTTCACCCCCGCCAACATCAATAAAACTGTTGGCCTTCGAAAATGCTTGTTTGAAGTGGTTGACACAGTAACCACCAAAATTGAAAAACGATTCCATCAACCAGGAATGGTGAATCTTGTCAAATTAGAAGTGCTTACAGATGCAGCAAAAGAAGAAATTTAAAAAGGTACTTCCTTTCAAGAAAAATTGTGTGTTCATGCAAGTGAATTCGATCTGGAAAAATTGGAACCCCAGTTGGTTCTGTTATCTAGTGTAATAAAAGAAAAGTTTGTGTCAACATTTGATATCTGCCAGAAGTTGGCGGCAGAGTCGAGTGTAATTAGGGAGCTTATGGATGAAGTGTCTAAACTTGTTGAATTAATCTCCATTGCTCCTGCTCAGGCACGTGCCAACAGGGGGGGCAGGGGGGTTTTAAGCCCCCCCCCCTGTCACTGAGGAGAAGGGGCGAAAGGTATCTTTCGCCCCCCCACACAATCAAGGAACATTTTTAAAATTTTAACTTTAAAAGTAACATTAAAACAGTGTCGTTAAAACAACTTTGGTTTCTAATTTAATTTCCTGTCACGATAATTAAAGCTAACCCCCTTAACACAATTCTCAACAGAGACCAGTCCCCTTACATCCCTCTTTCCTTTCAGTCTTTTCTCCAATAGGTCAATATATCTTCCCATCCCCTTTCACCTTTGAACTCAAGCGCCCTCAGTATGTTGACCTCCCACGAACACTTTTCCTTTCAAATCGCCTGTCTAAGAAAAAATTACTTCTTCGTTTCACTACCTTCTTACCATTGAAAGTACCAAAAAATTAAATTCTTCCTTTGAATGCGTGGAGTAAAGTGGCCCAGTATCGCTTTCTATTGCTTGCTTATCGCTTTTTTTTTTTTTACGACTTCAAAGTGGTTCTGTTCTACTCCCAAAATGAATGCACGTGGTGCTCGAACTTGAATGCCACGAGATGACTATCTATTTTCGAAGAAATTGCTGTATAGTGGCTTCACCCCCTAGACCCTTCAGGGCTCGAACATGTCTTTGACGGGCAAACGATTCCGCGATCACCTTTCTTTTGGGTGCCCACTTGGACAGTTTCGAAAAAAACGATTGATTTTTATGACCGACTGACGGATTGGATGTTAGGGTTTTATGGCACTAGGTCCCAAAGTGGACAAGAAGCGCCATACCAACTGACGGAAATGTCGTTTGAAGTTAAGGGCATTCAACAAATCGCAACAAATCTGTCATTGCTTTTATTTTGATTATTTACAATATAGGGTCTTTTAAATTGTCGGCTTTCTTATTTGAAGTAAATACGGGTAACTGCCTGAGAGTGAACTGTCCTGAATTTTTTCCTGATGGATTGTTCAGCCTTTTTACTGGGGGTACAGTTCATACATTTCGGGAGAACTCCCCCCCCCCCACAGACACACATTCAACAAACCTTGTTCCGTCTATGCTCCCCCCCCGTCTCCAAAACGTTGGCACGTCCCTGCAGTCCTACTTCTGCAGCTTCAGCCGAACCGAATGAAAACGTATTTGCGCACAAACATGACTCAAAAACGGTTAACACATATCCTACTCCTTAATATTTATGACTCCCACACTGCAAAAATCAATCTGAACTCTTTTGTTAAAGAATTTGTGAGTAGAACTGCTTTGAGAAAAGGTGTATTTGGCATTTAAATAATGTTGCAATAAATTTTTGGCACAAAACTGGTTGTAGGGACGACGACAGCTTGTTACCACCTTACACGAAGAAATAAATTAAAATAAAATCTAAAATCACTTTTATTGTATAAACGTGATGCACAATGAACGAACATAAAAATGAAAGAAAGAAGTGATTGAACAAGTAAATCAGCATATATCTATCAAGTTTGTTGAGCTCGGTTACAGTGCAAGATTGGATTTGCATATTAGACAGTTCTAACTTTCAGTTGGGTACCGCCACACTGGTAAATAAGGAAAAATTAATTCTTGATTAGTTTGTGGGCCTCAAGCCTATGATAATTTTGAGTTTCACACTTACCTTAATTTGAAGAATAACATACAGACGATATTATCTTCGTTGTTGTATAAATATCATTAATTTAAACTTCTATTGGTTAAACTCTTATAAATTGCAAGAAATTGGTAAAATTGAAGGTAGAAGTTTACGTTGAGTGCCAATAACAGAGCATTCTGCTTGATGCCTTGTAGTCGCCGCTTTGGAGTAACTCGTTTTTATTGCATTAGCTCGTAAAACAAGTCCCTGCAGGTAACTCATATTCAATTGTATTACTCTCAGAATTAACTTGTAAATGAAACCGGAGCTGTATTAGTTACTCAAGTGTCTGTAGCTGCAACAGTGATTCCAAGTGGATAAGTTAAACTCAATGCCGTGAACGGAAATATTCGAAGGTCAAATAATATACACTGGTGAAATAAATTAAGAGAATTTGCATATTTTATCGAATTACATGAAAAGAACTGAACTGAATGTAAAACCACTGCTTCTAGACAAAAATTTAAATTTTGTACGTCAAATACGTAAGCGTACACGTGTGTGTAGACAGAGCCAGTAGAGAAACAGGCTTTATAAGCGCGTGTAAGTTAAGACGCATTTCGTTCGCTAGCACACCTCGGCGAATTTCTTGGTGTTATTTTGCAACAATCGGTTAATTTCAAATTGTAACAGTAAAAATGAGTAACCACCAACGTTTAGATGATGGAATGAGGTGGCGAATTGTGCTAATATAACTGCTAATTAAAATGACTGGTAAATATATCCGAAGTAGGGCTTTTAAAACAAAGTTTCACTACAACGACGGTCCCTTTCAGTGAAGTCCTTCCATATTAATTAAACGGAACTACTAATTTTTAAGGATTAAAACCTTTTATATTTTGGGATCAAAAATAAGCATTTACAAGTAAAGAACAAGCTTTAAGTAAAAAGACAACGTATTGCTTTTGAGTAACGGCAGCGAACCCCCACTTCTACCCGAATCCTCCCGCGCATTTTTTTCTACCCAGGGGAGAAAACGTCCCTCTCCAACTTGAAGGTCGATGGCCTTAACGGCATCTTGTTAGATCGCCCCCATCTGAATCTAACACTTTCTTTTCCGACATCTCCCTCGGAAAAAAAGGCGAGAACGTGTTACGAACACGCCCTGAATAGGGGCTCCTAGCCGCTCACGAAACGTAACCATTACACTTGTAAACCATTTATTTTTTATATTTCTTGAAGACTGAAAAAAAAATCCTTTTATGGTATTCTCAGTATCTTTTATGTGTAGGGTCATTCCACGCAAAATGAGCAAATCGGCTGTGGCTGACACATCACGAAACCCGAATTTATTTTGCATATTTCGGACCATTTTGCCTATTTGGAGTTTTTTGCATGTTCTTTTTAAAAAAAATTTATATATATTAGGTAGTCACACCAGGAAGGAGAGAGTGGGGCACAAAAAAAAAATGCAAAAAAACTTCCAAAATATTTTTTTTTTGAGAATAGATATGACGTATCTCTGTAAAACACCACACACCAAAAATGAGTTAACAGTAGTTGCAAGTTTTTACAAATATTTTCCCACAAAAGGTGTTCATGAGCAATAGTTATCTCAACACTGAATATTTATTTTACGGTACATGCATATGGAACAGTTTTTATAGACAACCAACTCTTCAAAATCACTTATCAACTATTGTACATATCTTATAATTTTTATAATTGAGATATTTTGTACTACCCCATGATGCAATCATACATAAATTTTCTGAAAGTTATTACATCAAATTCAACTAGCAAGGATACATTGTTACATTTTTTACATGCATAATAACAAATAAAAACTCCACAGTTCATGTCATCATTTTGATTTATGTGAGGGGGAGAGAAAATGTCAATGTTATAGATGAATTAAAGAATGAATTGAATATTTCCCTCCATACACTAATTATGTCTGAACAATTTTTACTAGGAGCTTTGTTAAAAGGCTCGTAAAACTCAAATACATATTTTTCAGTATCAACAAATAACAACACCCAGTGACTATCAAGGTTACTAGGGGGAAAAAATGTTTGCTTTGAGTACAGTACCAATTTGAAAGAATTAAAATGTTTTTTTGCTTTGTGAAAGTGCAGCTGAAGATACGGACTCAATAAACATAAAACGGATTGAATTTTCTATAAGTTTATAAAGAAAATAATCTACTATTGTTACATCTACATCTAATGACTTAGGCATAAAATTTGTAGGTTCTATACCATTCACTTTGACTACCATATTTGAAGAATTGGTTTCATCAGTATGATTACATTTAAAAAAATTAGACACAAGACTCTGCAAATTGATTATATTTTAGTTTTATCAGTTCTAGAAACGTATAAAATCCAAAAATTGTTTTACAATTTTTTAGGAAAGACAAACTGCAATCTACGAAAACCTTTTAAGTACATTTTGGTCTGCGTCAGTATCCTAGATTTTACTGCTACAAATGTCGACATCATAACTTAGCTCCACCGAAATGGAAAAATTTTGTTTTTTAATCATAGTTACCCAACCAGAAAATCATAAAATGACGGATTGGAATGCGCAGAACTGCTTTTACAAAAGAGATTTTTTCATATATCTTAAGAAAGTATCGATATTTTTTTGCATTGTTCTTGATTAAAATGTGACTGAAGCTGGTGTTTAAGGTAGATAAATTATGTTTGAATATTTTTCGTACAAAACGGATTATAATCTTCTGCACTTTACTAATTAGAAACGTTTCCTAAATTAAATTAATACATTTCGAAGGTAAGTTGCTATATAATGATTATACATGTTTATTGATGCGTAATAAAAATTAATTACAGACAGTTATTGATTTTGTGATAATAAACCAGTATCTATTCAGCCAAAAATCTTTGAAATGGCATTTAAAAGTAGGTTAAAAATTTTATAAAAGATGAGAGGCAAATTCTTTATTCTCCAGAATAATAACATGTTACTGACGTTTAGATACTAGATTCTATTATATTACTACATTTCCATTAGTCAAATTTTGTAGAACTATAATTAAATCCGTAATTCACATTACAATCTGAATGTTGCCGTGGAAGTGTGGGTTTTATGGCGCAAGATCCAGAAAAGGATTGTGGAAGTTTGGAGAGTGGGGTGTCATCTCAGGTGTTGCCTCGCGATCTGACCATGGTTCAAAATTACATTTTGTCCTCGATTCTTTCCCGTTGGGATTGATCCCGGACCGTCGTTAACAGTACGACGCCAATTGAAATACCTACAATCTGAATGCTTAGTCTTTTCAAAAGTGCTGTCAAGCAGTCTAAATCAGGTCTTGATTGTTGCGGTTCTTGCTAAGATCGGATGGAAAAATTGTACAATTAAAATCCATGCATACACCATTCCTTGATATTTTAAATGCAAAACTGGTTGAATGTAGCACTGGGATAAGGATAAGAGTTTTTTGATTAGTAAAAGCCATGTTGAAAACATTCTGAACATTTTTCAATTTGTAAATGTTTAATGCAATTCAAAGTAAACACTATATTCACTGTTCTTTACTCGAGCACTAATTAGTTATTCAGGAGCTTGACAAATTCTTTTATATACCAATTTTTCAAATCAAGGATCGTCTTTTTTAGCATTACTCAAAAAATGTTTTTAGATTTAATAAATTATCTATTCATGTATGAATCCTATTTAATTTTGTTAATTAAATATTTTTTTTTCTATACTGTTGGTAATCTTTTTCAACCATAAAAGGTGTCCCAATTATGCGCCTCTGTGATCGTTATTTTCTTGAAGATACATCCAATATCTGGGTGACATGAGATGAATATGCATTACTTACAATATAGATTACCATTAACTATTTTATAAAATATAATGGAAACTTCATTAAAAGGTTAAATTTTAGATTGTGTGTATATTTTTTTCCAGATCTTTGAAGACTATTTACATGTTAGGCTAAAATAATTCTTGTACTCAAATTTGTAAGTTTTTCAAACCATACTGTTTGAATTTTACATATAAACCTAGCAAAGGGATGTGTACAGGAAATGCTTTAATTTTATAAATTAAAATTATTTTTCATAAAAATTTTAAAATATGACACTAGAAAATATTCTTTACTATAATAAATGAATAGGCCGTATGTCACCATCTATTGATTTTCACAGAAAATGTGAAGATACCTGTTTTTCTTTCCTTGTAAGAACTGCGTTTCGTGTAATACTGTGTGTTGATCCTTTAAATGACAAAAATCCTATTCAAGGGAATTTAAATCGATTTAAAAAAAAAAGGTGTTCTTCTGAATACTTAAAGTGGTTACTTAATACAGCAAAATAAATAAAACATTTTTAAGTGCACATTGTGTTTAAAAATGTAAGTTTTTTTTTAGTTTCTGCTTAGAACCACATTATGTATATTGTAAATCTACTAACCATTCCTTTATACATTTTACACTTCTATGCCAAAAAATATAAAAATGAAAGTAATGAATCAATAATATTAAGAGCAGCTGTTAAAATGAAAATTGTTGAGAAAAAAAATTCCTTAACATTAATGTTGGTATTAAATTTCTTTTGGGTTGATTTTTTATTCTGCAAGGGCCATGCAGTTTTGGGAGTTTTGCAAAGTTCATCATCACTTCTAAGGATGTACAAGATTAAATTCACTTTGGACTAAATAATAAAGCACATATTAACATTTTATTGCTACTTTTTTTAGCCATAACATCTTTTAATACCCAAATTACTTTCACTGAAGAGCCTCCATCCTGGAATCCAGATTTGTGTATTCTATTTTACCATGTTAAGTACCCAAGCTATTTGAATATAATTTAAAAAATTAAGAACTTTATTGTATCTGCTCTTTAGCTGTTTCAAAAATCTTTGAACAAAAATGTGCTTTAATGATTAATTACTTAAACAATAGATCTTGCTTGGAATTTAAAATTTTATTTTAGTGTTGTGTTTGTATGGTGCAAGGACCAAATTTAATCATACAGCACCAGGCATACAATATCAAGTAATGGATATAGATACACAACCATAGTTTTACGTACACGAGAGAAATACATCCAGGAAGGCATTGAACTTGTGCCGCCTACAACTTGGAGGTTTATATGACAGTGGACATACCCACAACCTTAGTGTCGTGGGAATAAATTATTGAAAAAAAAATACTAGCCCAAAGAATAAAAATTGACAAATATATCCGAAATATTCTCCAAAAATAAAAAGCGTATATAGTATAATATACATTTGATATCCACAATGCAAATTAACAGAAAGAAAATTCAGTGACTAACAGATAGTTGGGAGTAGAGGCTAAAATGGGAAATACAGGTTTTTTCAAGCAAAATAAATTCTTGATAATTCATAACATGTATCAAGGCATTTGGGCTCATATTTAGTCAAAGCATTCTTTTTTTCCCCTAAAAAGAACCCACAATTAAGGAATTTATTGAGATATTTTAAACATATTTAACTAATCAGCAGAAGCATTTACAACAGCAAGAAAATTTTAATTTTTGTGGTGTTTGCAAAGGCTGCAAAAAAAATTAATTAAAGAAACATACATCACATCTGTTAGAAAAAGGAATGATTTTTAAACAAATAGTCTCAATTAATTTTGCTAGTTAGCATTAAAAAGAATCCAGCTCAATGGAACTTTCATAGGTATTCAAGATTAAAATATGCGATTGAACGGATATCTTCACTGCCCACTAAAAAGTGAATTTGGTTGAGTAGCATTTAAAAACAAGCAAACTCAACACGATTCACCACATAGCAGACAAACAATGGAACACTCCATAAAAAACAATCAAATATGCGAGTAGTTGAATATGTCACATCTGTGAAACATAACAGACTACAACCTAGGCCCAATACAGAAGGGAAAGATGTCAGACGTTTGATTTTTTTGGGTGCGGGCCATATTTGGCCTATCTGCAATACACACAAGATATACATCAAGTAATAAACATGCATACAGTGAAATTTTTACCGACACAGATGAGAGAAATCACACATGCACTGCCTACAACTCACAGGCTTCTAGTGCAGTGGGCAACACCAGAAACATAAATCGTGTTTTCTTTTAATATGCAAGTAAAATAAGCAATCGGAACAGGAATTTTATCTGCCCACCCAAAAGTAAATTCCATTGGGTAGCATTTAAAAACAAGCTAACTCAACGCAATTCACCATTTAGCATAGCAAATGAACAATACAACACACAAAGGGAAATAAAGGAATGAAATAGGTAAAATAGGCACCTGACCGAGAAATTTCATCTGCCCGCCAAAAAGTAAATTCCGTTTTGTAGCACTTAAAATCAAGCTAACTCAACGTTATTTACCATTTGGCACAGCAAGTGAGCAAAACATTTTAAAACGGGATATAAAATGAAGGGAAAATAAACAAAAATGATGAGCCTTCATCTCACGGTCAACAAATATATTCTGTTGGATAGCATTGAAATACAAACTAACTTAACGGAACAAAACAATTTGCGAAGCAAATGTAAGTGAAACAAAATGTCTAATTAGCAAGTGAACAATACATTTCAAAACGGGATATAAAATTTAAGGAAAATAAGCAAATAAAGAGCTTTCATATGCCCGCCAAAAAGTACATTCCGTTGGATAACATTTAAATACAAGCTAACCCAACGGAATAACATAATTTGCGAAACAAATGTATGGGAAAGAAAATCTTCAATTTCAAATGAATATATTATTGCTTACACAAATTTGGCTTCTAAATGAAAGAACGTTAGTTCGGCAGAAAAATCACCACAGCCCACTCTCCAGTCTCCACCTCCTTCCTTCGATAAATGCAAATGGCAAATGCTTCGACAATTTCATATAATCATTCGTTTAAAAACATCGATCCAACAAATGAGGCCGCCAAAATTAAAAGCGCCAAAAGGACAAAAAGGAAAAACAACAACACTAAAGTAGAGTAACCCGGTGCAACGAGAAAGAAGTTGCCAAATGAAAATATAGAAACTATGGTCGGTGCACCGGGTAACATTGTACTGAAATGCTTAAGTTTCGGAAAATCATGCCTGTCGCTCACGACGCTCGTCGCTCAATGCATGTCGGAGGTTTTGATTACGCTTCTTGATATTGCGAAGCTTGCCTGGAATCGTTTATCCTTTTTTTTTTACCAAATATCTTGTTATTTTAAAAGTTATTTTGCTCATGATATTCATTTTTGTGCAATCTGTATTTCTTGCGTTTGTCAGTTCTCAAATAATTTTTACTGTTTGCTTTTCGCTTTGTTGTGTTTCCATCAGTGTTGCAAAGGGTGGAAAAAACCCGGTTTATTCCCGGGAATAAACCCGGTTTTTTGGGAAGGGAATTTTGAAAACTTCCAAAAATTTTGAAGTTTCGGGAATTTTGAAAAAATTTTATGTTTTGTCTGGAAAATTTTAAAACAATAATTTTTTTAGAAACTCCTTAATAGTTTATAACAGAAGCTTCAAACGTGTACTCTTTTGGCGGGCTCTAACATCTGTTTCCATTGACCCTTTCAATTTTAGAAAATTTTCGTCTTAAAGAAATAGAATATCATTTATGCCTAAATTTTGCCATCTTGCAATTTACAAAAATTGAAAGGTAAATATTAATGAGATTTTGTGGATATTACTAGTACTAATAGGCGCATGCGATGACAATATTTTTGAGCTCAATTTTTTTTATCAATGAGCCATAAGAACAAACTTTTTAAGTGAACCCTTGTGTGCATTCAAACCTTTGCATAGTTCTGACTATATATTCTGAACCTTTGATTAATTCTCTGGATTGGCTGTTTCTTATTTATATTGTCATCGTTTTATGCAAATTGATATCAAAGTGAATTAATAAGTTTCTTTGACTAGCTCTTTGAATGTGATTATATTCTAATTTTAAAACTTCAATTAGCAATTGATAAAGCTATCTTCCCAACATAAAATCAGGTATTTACTATGTATAAGTTTAGTTGGAAATTTAAAAATCTAATTTGATATTTATTGGAATTCTGAGCATTTTGTTTTCAAATTTTGATTTTGGTGTTTTTACTCAACAGTTTCATGCATGAACTAGAAACATTGAATTTCATGAGTTCAGATCACAATCTATATAAGTAATATACTTATAATGCAATCAATGCTAAGAGCATCTTAGTGAATTTTAACCTGCTTTGTTTTGTACTTTTGACAACTTTTAATTAGGAACTCAAGCATTTAAAATTTAATTTAGTGTTCTATTTCATACTAATGGAATGATTTGTGTTCCAGGTAATGGTAAGACCAACTTCAACAGTGTGGAGTCATTACACATCAGAGTTTGGTCATGGCAATAAAAAGACTGCTAAATGCAGGTATTGCCACAAGAAGTATCTGGTACGAAATGCTACTAAGTTGCAAAGCATTTAGAAAAATTCGTTAAAAAACCTCAAATAATGTCTTTCTCTATATATTCTTTGGCAGATGCCGATGAACCTTCAGTAATTGTGGGGTCCCAATAGGTGATAACGGAGATTGAAACTATGTATATGGATCCAGAACTATCAGAATCTACAAGTAGATCCTCTTGATATTGCGTTGTTTTTTTCAGCTATTAATCCCTCATAAAAGGCTTACAAGTGCCGGTGCCAAATTGAATCATCAGTAAAGTAGAGAGTAAATTGTAACTGCTTTATATAAAGATAATATGAAATGTTTACAAAAGTATTGTTTTTGATGCAAACATTCATCTTACTTTTTGCTGCTAGGTCTCGGAACAAAAACATCACATCAACATTCATCTGGATTTGGATATAAATGCTGATGTTGTTTATACAATAAAAATAAACCGATATTTTCTACCAAAAAAGAAAATTAATATTTTATTGAAACAATTTTCCAGGTTGTAGTTTTATATATATACGGGGTTTTCTCTTTATAGTTTTACTTAGCATCAAACCAAAAGAAGCCACAAAATGTGAAAAAATGGTTGGTTTAATTTATTCCCAATGTTCCCCAAAGTTCCGGGTTTATTCCCCAAAATTCCTGTGTTTATTCCCCTCTTCCAAAATTCCCGGGTTTTTTGCATCACTAGTTTCCATTATTCGTTTTCGTGATTTTTACTCTTTGTTGAATTATTTTATGAGTTCTTTTGCATTTAAAAAATTGAGTGATTGCATTTGTGCTGCAGTCTTTTTTGATTGTTTTCTTTGACTAGTTTCTGCCCTTCTCTTAATTTCTCTTCCTGTCTGTAAATTGTCCAAAAATTGTAGTGTAACTATGAAGGTTTTAATTACTGGTGTGGATTGGTTGGTCAAATACGGAGTAATCGGAAATCAGTACGGAAAAATCAGTATTTACCATCACAATGACATGGTAATGTAATATATATTCTAGCTTTTCCAGGAATCATCATTGAGCATGTAACGGAAAAGGTTTCATCTTTAAAATTCATGTAGGTACCAATAACACCTATGATTGCCTTGAGAAATGCTTCTCAAAATTTGAGGACATGTTGCAAAACATAATAAACTGTAGTCAAGAGACGTGCATTGTGATTTCAACTATATCATCTCCCGATAACTACCTCTCCCTTGAAAAACAAGCTAGGATACCTTTTCTTCAGAAAGTGAACACAAAAAATTATCTTCTAAACCACAGACTGGTTTTCTACTGCCAAAAGAAGCAAAATATTTCTTTTTGTAGATCCAAGTCATTTGGAAAGGTAGTACGGCAAGGCCCGGTCACTTGGAAAGGTAGTATGGCAAAGCCCAGTCACTTGGAAAGGTAGTATGGCACAAAAAATTATCTTCTAAACCACATGCTGTTTTTCTACTGCCAAAAGGAGCAAAATATTTCTTTTTGTAGATACCAGTCATTTGGAAAGGTAGTACGGCAAGGCCCGGTCACTTGGAAAGGTAGTATGGCAAGGCTGCTCAGTTTGCATCTCATTTCTTCATCTGAGAGTTTAATTCAACCTGTGATCCACCTTAGCTCAAGGCTGTTGGAACTGAATTCTACAATTGTTACAGAAGGTTCTGTTCAATGCAGGTGTTAATCTGTCTAATATTGTACATCAAATATTATTAAATGTGTGACGTTGTTTCCATATTCATTCTTTAGATGAGGCTTGGATAACAAGCTCACTTTTTTTCACTAAACTTCCTAGTTCTGAATATAACAATATAGCCTTCCAACTTCCAATAGTAAGAACCCTGGAGGTAGGATCACTGTTTTGTCAAAGCATTTCAGGATTGAGGAGTCTCAAATTTTCCTGACAGTGTTATTGATGGATTTTTATGACACTTTGTGGCACGAATTCCTCAGCTGCCTGGTGCTTAGAAAAATATTATATCTACAAGACTAATGAAATATTATCTCAATCGGCTGGAGAACAATTTGACTACAGTGAATATTTATTTATACCTTTAAATGAAAATAATCTGGGTTCTATTGGTTGGAAAAGTTCCATTTTTATGAACCCCGCGGTACAACTAGAGATGTAAAGGCTGGAAAAAACCGGGTTTATTCCCGGGAATAAACCCGGTTTTTTGGGATGGGAATTTTGAATATTCCCGGAAGTTTTCAGAAAAGAACAGCTCAACTCCTGATTTACATTCCACTGTTTTCAAATATTAAAGCACGTTTTCACGATTTTAGAGTTTTTCTTCCACAAAAATTTTGATTACTCTGTTGGTTGTTGCAAAAAGGTAAGTGATTTGAAGTATTTTTCATATATCCTCGTACTTTTTTTGTATAATTTTAATTCTATGACTTGGATTTCGGTTTAAGCCAGAAACAGAAGTAAGCGATATATTATAAAGCTCCTGAAATAATCTAAATAATTTAAAGAAAGAACTTTAAATTACTAGTGTTTGATCATGTTTAAAATATCAATTCTTGATTACACTTTTCGACTTGCAAAAATAAAATTACACTTAGACAGGAAATTTAGCAATTTTTCATTTTGATATTCTCTTTGCTAATTTGCTAAAGGTTTTTTTAGAAGAAAGAATTTTTTCTCAGAAAAGCAATTACATTTAGACGGGAAATTTAGCAATTTTTAAATTTGATGTTCATTTGAGCTAATTTGCAAAAGAATTTTTTTCTCAGAAAAACATGGGGAAAATTTTTAATTTTGAAATTGACAATTACTAGCCATCTTGTGTACTATGGTTAAATTATTAGGGAATCTATAATATCTATACAATTACAGTTACTGTTTCACTAATTAAAAGATCCATTGTTATAAATAAAATTTTGTTTTAGTAATATCTGTTCAACTTTGAGTGCAGTTGTCAAACGAATGAAGTCGTCTAAAAACATTCTAAAGTAGAGTTTACAAATTCACACAATCTAAATATAAACTCAATAAGTAGCAAAATTAGTTGATGATCATGCATTTCTTTTGATTGTTTGCATTTTTAAATCCAGAGAAATTCCGTTGGCTTGAAATCTCTCAAGAAATAAAATTACTTCATCGTATGATTTGCAATGTTTTAAAAAGTAAACTACATATTGAGCCGAAAATAAAACAAACATTAGGAGCATTAACAATAAGTTTTCAGTGCAGCAAAATAAATTTTATTTATTTCAAAGGGAAACAAAAAAGATTCATAGCACCAGAGCTATTTAAAATTGCCTGTTTATTTTATTTGGATTAAAATTATCATTTGACTATATAAAGAATGACAAAGATTTTCAGTAAGCACTTAAATTAAAAATATATGATCTAAATCATGAATGAAAAAATCAATTCATTTGAGATCATGACTCGATTCAAAATTGTTCATTCATGCAAACATATTTTTAGCGATTTTTAAGTTTGTTATTGTTGTTAACCATTTGTAATAAGAGCTTTAAATGAACATTTGTAGAAATTAAAGCATTCTGTCTTAATAGCAGTTTGATTCCTCTGTACAGCTTTATTATAGGTATTCGCAACATTTCAGTTTGACGAGTGTTTTGTACTTATATTCTTCAACTTTCTAAGTTACCAGATTCAGATTTTCTCCGAATTACACATTGTAAAAAATCGCCAAATCAGAAATGTTGCCAGTGGGTACCTATACTAAAGTTGTACTGATTCCTCTACTATAGTTTACTTAAGAGAAAACACTTATAACTATGGGAAGGAACCATAAGTTATCTTGTGACTTTCACATTACAGTAGCTTTTCAAAATAGTTATGTTACTATTACAATCATAATAAATGTAATTCCATTATTTTTTTTTCAGACATCATGGTTCGACCATTATCTGACGTGTGGATGCATTTTATAGAATACCGTGAAGGTAATAAAAGAAGGACCAAGTGCAAGTACTGTGGAACTAAGTATTCAGTCCCAAATGCAACTAAGATGTCTAAACATTTGAAAACTTGTAAACAAAAGCCCATAGTTCTATCCGTACCTGTTTTTTCAAACATTGATGGTGAATCATCACATGTGGGAAACCAAGAACTAATTCTTGAACAAGGGAGTGTTTGGGATCAAGACCAACCAAGAGAAATCAGCACTACTCTTCCTACAACAGATTCTCTAGCTTCTCCTGCTTTTTCAGTGGTTGAATCACCCTTAAGGAAACCTATTCTTAGGTCATTCTTTGACACAATGACCAAAGTTGAGTCGGAGAAATTGGAGTCATCTTTCGCCAAGGCAGTATATTCGTCCAATTTGCCTCTATCATTTATAGAGAACAGTTATTGGCAACAGTTCTTCAAACAGAGCAGGCCATCATTCAATGTTCCAAGTCGTTATGATCTAAGTAACAGGCTCTTAGATAAGGAGTATGATGAAGTAACTGAATGTGTTAAAGAAAAAATAAGAAGTGCTGAATTCGTTTCTATTATTACCGATGGCTGGAGCAACATTAGAAACGAAGGAATTATATCCTACATTGTAACAACGCCTGAACCTCTGTTTTTCAAATCTACTGAAACTAAGGCTAACCGACACACAGCTTCATACATTAGCCAGGAAATAATCAATGTTATAAAAGAGATCGGACCTCAGAAAGTAGTAGCACTGGTAACTGATAATGCCAGTAACATGAAAGCAGCATGAGTTCTGGTCCAAGAACATTACCCGCAAATATGTACTGTTGGTTGTGCCGCTCATGGCTTAAATTTGTTACTAAATGACATCTACAAGGTTCGAACTTTTCAAGTTATTATTTCAAATGCCAAAGAAGTGGTCAAACACTTTAAAAACAAGCAGGCATTATCAGCTGTTTTTACTTCCAAGCAAAAAGCTAAAACAGGTTCAGCTGCATCTACGCTTAAACTCCCAGCAGAGACAAGGTGGTGTAGTACCTTGATTATGTTTGAGAGTCTTCTAAATGGGAAAGAATCTCTTCAAGAGACTGTGCTTATTGAAGAACTCGATGTTGACAAGAATATTAGGCAATTAGTTCTTGATAACGATTTGTTCTGGATGAGTATTCATAGTCTTGTAAATATGATAAGGCCTATTTGTGATGGAATCAAGCTTATTGAGTCCGACTCTGCCACATTGTCTGATGTCCCTTATGTCTTTTTAAATGTAAAAGAATCTCTGGAGTCGCTTGTTTTAACTCCTTTACAGACAGAAGAGGAAGAAGCAGTTAAAAATTTAGTTGAAACACGCCGTGAAATGATTTGTATGCCAATTCATTATGCAGGATATATTCTAGATCCTCGTTACTTTGATAAGGATTTGGCTGATGACAGTTTTACATCCGGTTTGGATTTTATATCAAATCTAGCTATGGCGGAATTAACTTCCAGCATCATGACAGATTTTGCTCATTTTAAAGCACAGTATGGGGCATATAAAAATGTTTCTGTTTGGCAAAGTGCAAAATTGTTACCGCTTCAAGTATGGTGGAAGGGTTTTTTTAAGGGTCAAAGTTTATGTTCTCTTGCCTTGCGGTTATTTTCAATCCCACCTTCTTCAGCTGCTTGTGAAAGAATCTTTTCTGCGTTTTCTCATACTCACTCTGCAACCCGAAACAGGTTGGGTAATGAAAGAGTGTCTAAGCTTGTCTCTGTCAGATCAAATCTACTCTTGTAATCAAAATTAGGGTAGATTTGATCGGGACCAATGAGATGGAAAGCAGGGTTGGATTTTTTTTTTTTTTGGTTTATACCAGGTATTTTTGGTTTAAACGGGATTCTTTTTTAGAAAAACAAAGCAGCAAAAATAATTCAAATTGATTATTATTATGAAATATATGCTAAAATTAATTAAAGTAAAATAAATTAGCTGATTGTCAATGTCAACTGGTTGATATTCTAATGTAATTAAGTCTTTTTATTTTATGAAAAGATTATGATTAATTGATATTAATTACCACTTGTTATTTGGTTTAAACCAATTGGTTTCATGAAAAGTGTATGATATAACCCTGATGGAAAGTGTGAAAATAAATTTTTTTTTTCTATGTGTGTTGTTTAAATGCTTACTGAGATGAAATCAAACATAATATAGAATTTCTTTCAGCTTGGGTTTCAGCACCTGTCCTTTTTAGTAAATGAACAAGTTGATTTTTCAGGATGATGTGATGATGCATAGTTTTTAAAATACAATTATTTTTTGTTTGATATAACTTTAAAAGCAACCTTTGAAATGTTTTATATTATTGTCTTTAATGATAGTTTGAAACAGGGTTTAATTATTTTATTACTTTGTAAGTAAATAAATGTATCATGCTTAATTAGAAAAAACTCATTGCATTGCTATTCTTACAAAATTTGTTTAAATTTGTACTGGGCAAGTTGAGATGAATTTCGAGGTTATTTAGTTATTATTTAACGGTATGAAAAATGTTAATAATAAATGTAGTTTGATACATATTTTTGAGAAAGGTCTACTCCAATGATATCATACATAAAAAAAATTCACGTTTGTTAAAATTATACATATAATATTTAAAATGGCACAACTAGTCTGTCTTTCACCATGAATGAAATTGTAAAGGTGAGTAATGACATTTTTCAGATAGTATAATTTTAAGGTTTTATTGTAGGTGTTATAATTTTACATCAAATTAAAATAATAGTAAATAAGTTTCATCTTTTTATAGAAACTCATTTTAATTATGCTTTAAATATTTTGTTGCAATTTATATCTGTTTACTACTTTAGTTTAAGAAATAATTTTAATTTGAGATCTGATAGATACTGTTCTGGCCAAGTTTTTTCCTAGACAATGACTCTTAGTTAGCAGTTTTATTGTATGATTAATGCTATTTGCAAACAATCTTAAAGATGAAACAGCTGCTGATCTGCTATCTTTTCAAATAAAATAGATACAAGAATAAGAAATATAAAATCCACAGAATAAAGAAGTATTGGACTAAATAGCTGATTTGCTTAAGAGTAAAAAGGTTATAAGTAATGAGTTAATAAAAGTTTCTCTTATATTTCAAAAAGAGTGAAAGGCAAATTGTACGACATCACTTTTTAGAATGCAACACACTTTGTTACCTGAATTAGCCAATTGAAACAGAAAATGGGCAGATTAAAACTATTTAAATTACTTCAATATTAATAAGAATTTCAATTGCAGAATAGTTTTTCAGTGAATTTATATCAAAAATTGTCTTAAACTCCTCAAAAGAGTACCTAGAAAATGAAAACTGATGGTAAAATATGGTTGTGTTTGTTTACGTTCAAAATTCCCAATGTTCCCCCAAAATTCCCGGTTAATTCCCAAAAATCCCGCGTTTTTTCCCTCCTCCCAAAAAATGTGGGAATTTTACATCTCTAGGTACAACTTCTGCTCAAAATTACAAAGATCCCATTCAATTACGGAAAAATCGGATCTGTAAAGCTTTAAATCTTCTGGAAGATTGTTTAATTTCAAGCACTCCTCAGACAGATAGAACTAAACTCTGTAGCTACTGATTGCCCATATAGCAATAAATTAGTTTCATCAAATGTTGAGAAGACAAGACAGCTTTTAGTTGTAAAAATTTACTTCAATAATTTGCTTTGTCAAGATCATAAATTGTAATAAAACTTCAAGATAATTGAATTAAAAAAAAATTGTCGAGAAATATTTCAACTAAGCAGCAAATAAGTATGGATACAGTAATCTTGCATATTCTTAAGTCTAGCTACTGCTAAGAATTAAAGTGGAAAATTCGATATGTAGCGATTTCAAGATATGCCAATCATTTGCATTGTGATGATTATAAGATATAATGAGGTCAAGATTGTTGGATTAAATTGTCAAGAAATATTTCACATAAGTGGGAAGTGAATACGAATTATCTTAAAGTAATCTAAAACATTCATAAGACTCACTACTGCTATGATTTTAAATAGGAAATTCGACATGTAGCCATTCAAGATATGCCCTTAAAATTCAGGTAGGTGAAAAGCATGGCAACTACTTGAGTGAAATTATAAAAAAAATCAGTGTGTAAAAATAAACAATTCTTGTTTTTAAGATTCTATTGGAAATGTTTGTATCATTGTATTTTTATGCAAGGGAAAACATAATTAATTTTTCTCTGTCAGGATAAGGGTAAACAGAATGAATTTTTCTTTTTCAGGATGCAACTCGGAGCTTTGTGTCATTGTATTTATGAATAATAAATTTCCTTTACTTAAGATGGCTAGTAAAAGATTTTGCAAATTCAGGAACAATTCACCTGATCCTGTAAAGAATTTCCCTGCATCATGATTATAAATTCACATTGTTGACTTTTACATCAAAACAACTGTTATGTTTCCTGATAACTAAATGATGTTTGTTTTTGGTGATCATTTCATATGTCATCAATAATGAATTTCTTTTGGTTCAGATAATCATAATAGAAGTGCAACATTGATAAACATCAGATCTTTACATACTACTCTGGCAGAAAATTATTTCCTCATTTGGTTAAGGCAGCAGGCAGCTTACTGATTATTATTAGTTGGTGGTATATTCAGTAGGTTTTATTTTTTGCATATAGCACCTTTTCAGAAATACAAAGGCAATAATGATTTATCACATATTAGTACGAAGCTTCAAATTGAATAAGTTATTTTAGAAAGTAAACTTAGAGCAGCTTTTGGCTATAGCCCCCCTAAATCTGCAACTGTATATAGCAAGTGTTAGGCACAGTAGTCAAATAATGAGTGTACCAAATTTGTTGTGAATTGGTCGAATTGTGATATATATATATATATATAATTTCAAGAACACAAGAATTTCTAAAAAAAAATTTAACAAAAGTCTTAAAAAATAATAATAAATGAACAAATGTTGGTGGATCAGGGCGTCATCAGGGAGGAGCCTGACCCAAACAACATAAAATGGTGTTTTCTACATATGAGCAGCATTAGGCTGAAAAAATTGCTCATACACTCCCCCAAACACCACCAAAAATCAAGTAAAACAAAAACAGAACAAAATACCAAAACAGAGCAGGAACAGAACGAAATGAAACCCGAAGCCGCAGCTGGGATATCATCAACAACAAGCCTAAAAAGTTCCACCAAATGCCATCAATTACACAGTCTAACTTATATGCTAACATCATACCTCCGATGCAACAAGTCCAAAAAAATAATAATAATATGAAAATCCCCAGCCCCTTATCAAAAATATATTCATAAATAGTAAAAAAATAAAATTGAAAAGCAATTCCCATGGCTCTGGGTAAATTACGAAAAATAATTATTCATGTGTTGTGTAGGTGTTGATATTAATAAATCTTTCAAAAATATTTTTAAAGAATGAAAACGGGTATTTGTTATTGAGAAGTGTGTTTTTTAGATATTTACATTGTAATAAAAAGTTAGCATCAGAATTACAAATTTTTTTGAAACGTACCAATTGACCAGCTATCGTGTTGTAGTATATTCTTTTAGAGATATTGGAGTCCCAAAATATTAATTTAATGACTGTAAATTTAAAATCGCTGCGTTTATCATATACATTAATGTCAACTTTGCCGGATGAAACAGAAATTTTTATGTCTAGAAAATCAGTATTATTGTTATCCAGATTGGTTTTAATTAAAGAAAGTTCGTCTGGATAGATGGATTTCCAAATATTAGCAAAGTTGCTATTATTAAAAACAATTAAATCATCAATAAATCTAAAAGCAGTATTTATCTGAAGGCAAAAGTTTTTTTCAAAATAATGAAGAAATAAATTAGCAAGAATGGAAGAAAAATTAGAACCTTGGGGAATACCCTTAACTTGAGTGTAAATATGCTCACCATTAAATATAAAATTATTAAAAATACAATAATTACCAAAAATTCCCATTCCTCAAAATCCAGATCAATTAAGTTATTAAAATCATGATAGTAATAGTTCAAAACATCTCTCAATTTGTCCAGGGGTGTGCTGGTAAAAAGGTCTTTAAAATCATAGGTCTGAATATCATTAATATTTTTATCCAAAAAATTCAAAACCTTGTTATTATCACATATAATCCAGGTAAAGCCTTCATCAAAAATGGCAGCAAGAATAATTTTTAAATATTTAAATAGTAGCAAGCCAGGTTTAATCATATAAGAGTTATTACCACAGGTGATGTAACGGAATTTAATAGGATTTTTGTGAAATTTAGGAATAACGGTAATATAAGGTAAAATTATGTGTTGATTGGAAATTCTAACTCTTTTATTTGAAGAAATGATTTTTTTAATAATGGTATTATAAGTAGATTTACAGAATTTATATGTATCTGAATTCTTAAGTTCAGCATCAAGTAAATTTAAATAAAGTTTTTTACAAATGAAAGCATAGTTACCTGAGGCTTTATCAACTGGAGTAATGATAAATTTATTTTGAATATCCTTAATGGCTGTGTTTATTGTCTTGTAATTACCGGTATTGTCAAAAATATATTGAATATTATTATTAATAAAATCTTTAAAATGATCATAAAATTTCCATTTCCATTCTGTAAACAAACATAAAGGGACTTTAAATTTAGAAGAGGTCATAAAACAGAAATTATCAATGTCTTCCAGAAAGCTTTTAAGTATACTGTTTCTATTAAAATTATAAATGGTTATAAATAAAATTAAAATTATATATTATTTACCTGTAAGAGTTAGTTGCAGCTTTTGCGCACTTCTCGAGCAGTGTGACTTTTTATTATTTTTATTATTATTTCAAATGGATAGTACAAATATGAATTTAGCGCCTGGCAAAAAGGACTTATATTCTAATGGTTTCTGTCTACAACACCACGATGGTAGGATTCGAGTCTGGAGACACCGTGGAGAGAGGATGCTGAACAGCTGCGTTATGCACCGCCACACTGGTCCTGCACCGGGTATTATGGTATGGGGTGGTATTGGATATCACTCTCGCACTCCTCTAGTACGCATTGCCGGTACTTTAAACAACCAGCGCTATATCTCCGAGGTGTTGGAGCCAGTTGTCCTTCCTTACCTTCAGTTCTTGCCCACAGCCGTATTTCAACAGGATAATGCGCGACCACACGTGGCACGCATTGTCCAACGGTTCTTCGTCAATCGCCAGATTGAATTGCTTCCCTGGCCAGCTCGCTCTCCGGATCTTTCGGCGATAGAAAACATGTGGTCCATGGTTGCTCAACGATTGACCCAGATTATATCCCCAGCTGCCTCACCAGATCAACTTTGGTAACGTGTGGAAGCTGCTTGGTCTGCTGAACCCCAAGAATACATCCAAAGTCTCTTTGAATCAATGCCGAGGCGTGTGGCAGCGGTGATCTCCAACAATGGCGGCTACTCTGGCTACTGATTTTGGTTGGAACCACACTTCACAGAAGTCTATAAATTTAATCATTTGATACTTGGTCAACATGTTATCTACGAAATAAATTTTGTTGTGATATCTCTTGTCTTTCTTGGTGTTGCAATTTTGGTGGCCAGCAGTGTATATATATATATATATATATATATATATATATATATATATATATATATATATATATATATATATATATATATATATATATATATATATATATATCTTTAATATTTTATTCCCATTTGGATCACGGAATTGTTTTACCCCTCTCTGTTCTATTTCATTGTGCATCTTATTCCAAAAAGCCAATGCCTTGGTTTTACTATCAACAAGCTGTAGCATGTGGAACATCAGTCACAGCCAGGCATCCTGGTTTGTCAAATGATGTATTAAATATAGTTAAACCAGTCTACACGGAGCTCTGTTCAAGAGAATTGCTCGAAAAGTGTCTGCATGGAAAAACTCAAATTGCAAACAAGTTTTTCAATGACAATATATGGCAGCGAATTCCGAAAGGTTTTCGTTAATCCTTAAAACTGAAAAATTAGGTGCATATGATAGTGTAATTGAATTCAATGATGGCTATGCAGGATGTTTAAATGTATTAAACAAATTGAACATTGATGATACTGGGTTATACACGTTAAAAGGATACCAAAGTTTGGACCAAAGTCGAATCAGCGATTCTAAACGTCACGGAACTCCGACTTGAAAACAAAAAGACGTAGAAAAGTTTTAAGAGCAACAAGGAAAAAAAATATAAGTGTTTTTGAAGTCAAAGATGGAGAGGTTTATAAATCAGGAGCATTTTAGTCACTTGTATTCAAATTAAAAGTAAGATTCTGCATTAACATGTTTTTTACTTGTTCTCAAAATCCGTTTTATAACATTTTATCTTTACGCAATATAGCATAACTAAAAAGTTATTCTTCAAATGCTCTGATATTTTTTTATATACTAAGAAAGGGTAATACAGGTAATGATCCTCTACCATGATTGTAGGTCAAGTACCATCGAAGACAAATTTTAAATAATTTCCAAAAATTTACTCTGAAGGTGTTCGGATACATTAATTCAATCTAAAATAACCCCACGAAATCAAAAAATTTTACAATTACTTAATTTGATAATAAATGAACATGCTTGATAAATTTAAGACTGATTATAGAAACATTATGTCCACACAAACCAACCTATATAAAGGGGCTTTTTTTTATGAATCCTTTCTAGAATTGTAATACATGCAAATACAGAAAAATTTAGGACTGCAAGCATAAATTGTGTGAGCTCATAGCCTTAACCATTGGCTCAAAATATGCTTGCTTGGAAAAACTTCATACAGTCACAATGTTTTAAATATTTGCTTGTCTTCTAAAACACTCATTAACAAGTTGCTCACAGTCCAAGGTTTTAATAGCATTCAAGCAGAGGATCAACGCAAAAGAACTTAACTAACAAAAAAATCCGTTTCAGAAAATCAAAAGTAATGTTTATAATTCGAATTTTTTAACTCTTAGCTAAAGCTGTTTCTTTCTAAATCATGTAACATGAGGTAATATTTTCACCCATGAACTAAAAATACCGCTACTGTTTATTTGATAGTAATACTTTTTCATTAAATAAAAGTTAAACTTCCCTAAAAACAGTTTCTAACTCTTATTACAACTGCGAGCACAATGTTTTTAAAGCACCAAGATGGCGGCGCGGTTATGGTTTTGGCTTCAACAGTTCAAAGTTAAGGCACTTCCATAATCTTTCCTAATTTCATGTTTTCGACCTACATTTATATGTTACTCATTAAGTTCTACTAGTTTCACTTTACAATCATGGTTTCTTAACAGTCTACATATTATTAGAAATCTAAATTCCTTAAGGGCGAGAGGACATATTCTATTTACAGAGATGTTCTGGCGGGTTACGTTTCCTGAGCATCTGAGCGTACAGGCTAAAAACGTGTCCTGAGCGTCCAGGAGTTCCTACCCCCCATTCAGGGCGTGTTCGGAACGCGTTCTCGCCAACTTTCCGAGGGAACGGGGAGGTGTCAAAAAAGAAAGGGGGTGGGGGATATAGGGAGAAAGGGACCGTTGTTATAGTGAAACTTTGTTTTAATGGTCCCTCTTCGTATATATTTACAGGTCATTTATATTAACAGTTAGTAAGAACGTACTACATATCAATTATAGATATAGAGGGAGATAAATATAGATATATATCCGGTAAATTATATATATATATGTGGGATTGTGCGACGAGCGCGCCAAAGCCTGATACGTCCGCAGCAGTAACGCCACCTAGAGGAAGCGTCCGCTCAGAAGCGACCGCAGCAATGAGACAGATGTTCCCCCAGACACCGAAGCTAGCAGTTGGGCAGACGGCCCATGACTTTTTAGGCAGATGGCCTCTTAGTTGTCGGATATTCTTAATTGCCAAAGATGTTTGTAAATATACTGTAAATACATTAATTTTGTAATTAAACTTTAAGAGTTATTTATCTTTTACCTTTTACGAACCCACATATATTTGGGGGCTCGGCCGGGATTTAATTAAAGGCCGAAGATTGCCGTTTTTATCTGAACCGTTCGAGAAACGCATTTTACCTCAACTGTTCGAGACGCGGACAATTCCAATATTCGCCTGATGCTCATCGGATTCGAGGTGAGAACTTCATTTGAGTGAAGGACCGTGACTCAGCATATTGGATCTTGAGGAATACTTCATCTGAACTGTGAGTACAGATTTTTCATTTTGACACTAACATGGCTACGTATTTAGCCGGAGCACGCAAGATCGATCTTCTAGCGCTAATAGAAGAATTAGAACTAATAGCAACGGAAGGAACCAAAATTCCGCAGCTTATTAAGTTGATAACGAAAGCCGATGAATACAGTGAGGAATTAACAAAAACGCTTTTAAAAAGGATTGTTTCTGAACGAGAAACAAAGGAAAGAGACGATAAAGCTGAACGCGAAAGGGAAGCTAAAGAAAACGAAAAGAAAGCAGAACGCGAATTTCAGTTGAAGAAGTTACAGCTAGAAAACAAAAGTACTGGAAGTTTCGATTTTATTTCCCCACTTAAAACTGACTTTTCAAAACTAATGACACGTTTCGACGGAAACTGTGATTTAAGCATGTATTTATCTTTGTTTGAAAAACAAATTAATCGCATAGAAATACCTAAAGAAAATTGGGTTATTTTCCTTGTGAGTCTTTTACCGTTGGATATCGCCAATTTAATTGCAAGAGAGCCTGATCTGCTCGCAAATGATTACGACCACGTGAAAAAACTTTTACTGAATCGATTTAAACTAACACCGGAGCAGTTTCGACAGCACTTTTTTACTCATAAAAAAGAAACAACCGCATCTTGGCGTGATTTCGCCTACGAGTTAGATAATTTTTTCGAAGAATGGGTTGTGGGTCTTAGTATCTCTAAATATGAAGAATTGAAAGATCTCATAGTGGCGGATCAAATTAAAAGGAAAATACCGTTTGAAATGCGCGAGCATTTTATTGATGAATTACCGAAATTGAATAAAGTAGCCGAATTAGTGAATAAATTGGATGAGTACGAGGCGGCACGATTCCATCTTAAAAGACCGGGAGCTAGAGATATGAAATCAGCTGAAACACAAAGTCATCAGCGCTCCAAGAAATTCAATGATAAACCGTCGATCGTCCGTGCTCACCAAAGTGTTACTAACCAATATGTTAAATGTTTTTCATGTAATGAAATTGGTCATAGAATTTCTGAGTGTCCAAATAAGAATAAAGGAATTAAATGTTTAAAGTGTAATGAATATGGACACCGTAAATACGAATGTAATAAAGGTGTAAAAACTGATATTCATGAAGAAAAGAAAGTTTTAATTAATATGTCCAGTAATCGTGAAAAGAAGTTGTACAAATGTCTTAAAATTATGAGTAAATATGTTGATGCTTTAATTGATACAGGATCAGATTAATCTATTTTGAAATATGATTTTTATATGCAAATTGGTGCACCAGAATTAACCCCTTGTGACATAATGTTAAATGGTATTGGAAATCAAAGTGTAAATTCACTTGGTTATTTTTGTGCTGAAATTACTATTGACAATTTTAATATTCTCACTGAGTTTTTTGTTATTGAAAACTTGTGTTGCAATATTGTGATTGGGATGGACGTAATTAACAAGCTTAATATTTCAATATCAGGAAATGATTTAAGGATTTTGAGCTTTCGAGAAAATTCTATTGATCTTTCTTTCACACACACTTCGGAAGTGAAAGAGTCTGAAAAAATAAAAGCTAAGCGTTTTGAGGGACCTCATTCAGGAAGTAAAGGAATAAAAACAAAAACGAGTTGCCGAAATGGAGCCACTGTTTTGGAATCCGAAAGTAATGAAAGGCAGATGTTTGGTATCCCCTCCCCCCTGACTCACCCCTTCAAAGAAGAAAACAGGTGTGAACTATTGGCGACTGCCATTAATATTCCAATGATAGGCGTTGCGTCATCTTGTGTACAGGATGTTAGAGAAAATGATTTGACTTTTAATCCTTTATCCGAATTGCCGATTTCCTTGATGGATGAAATTGAATTGCAACATATAAAAGATCCTAAAATAAGAAACGAGTTAGATATTTTGATTAGTGAATATAAGACGCATAAAATTAAAGACACAGAAGTAAAAATGACTTTAATTTTAACTGATGATATACCGATTTGTCAGAGACCGCACCGAATGTCTTTAAAAGAACAGAAAATAGTTGAGGAACAAATACAAGTATGGCTAAAAGACGGAATAATTAAACCCTCCTGTTCTAACTACGCTTCACCCATTGTTTTATGTAAAAAGAAGGGTAATAATTCATACAGATTGTGCGTTGATTATCGATCGGTTAATCGAAAGTTAATCAAAGATAAGCATCCACTCCCATTAATTCAAGATGTTTTAGATTGCTTGGGAAACGCACAGGTATTTTCCACTTTGGACTTAAAAAACGCATTTTTCAACATACCAAAGGACCCTAATTCGACACGTTACACAGCATTTGTCACCCATGAAGGACAGTACGAATTCAATGTTGTACCTTTCGGATGTAGTAACTCACCAAGTGTTTTTGTGAGGTACATAAACACGGTATTTAGAGACTTAATTCGAGACAAGACTATAATAATTTACATGGATGATATTGTTATACCTTCCATTGATGAACAAGAAGGGCTTGAAAAAATTAAAAGGGTTTTGAAGGTTGCGTCAGAATACGGCGTAATAATAAATTTTAAAAAGTGTCAATTTCTTCAACATTCGATAGAATTTCTCGGATACGTTATCAAGGGCGGCAAAATTCAACCTTCCCCATCCAAGACGCGTGCAGTAAAAAATTTTCCCCAGCCGAAAAATGTAAAACAAGTCATGAGTTTTTTGGGTCTTTGCTCTTACTTTCGACAATTTGTCGGTGGATTTTCAAGAATTGCAAAACCATTAAGTGACCTGCTTCGAAATAATGTCGAATGGACATTTGGCTCTGAGCAAGTCAAAGCATTTGAAAGGCTAAAGGAAATTCTCTCAAGTAGTCCGGTATTGCATCTCTTTAGGCAAGGAGCAACCTTAGAATTACATACGGATGCTAGTAGCCACGGCTTTGGAGCTGTTTTGCTTCAGCAAGCTCATGATGGGAAATTTCATCCCATTCACTTCATGAGCAAGAAGACTACTCCTCAACAAGAGAAGTATTGTTCTTACGAATTGGAAGTACTGGCTGTAATCGAGGCTTTGCGAAAATTTCGCTACTACTTGTTGGGTACTAAGTTCAAAATAGTGACCGATTGCGCTGCATTTCAGAGGACTATGCAGAAAAAAGAGCTTACACCAAAAATTGCTCGATGGGCATTGTCACTCGAAGAATATGATTATGAGGTTGTCCATAGATCAGGCACCCAAATGAAGCATGTCGATGCCCTAAGCAGGAACATATTGTTGATAACAACTCGTGCACAAGGAGAATTAACAACCCAAATAGAAGCTGCACAACATCTAGATGATCACATTAAAGCAATTAAAACTCTAGTTGAAGAAGGACATGAGAGTGAACATTTCATTAAAGGCGGAGTTCTATACAAGTATGAGAATGGGAAAGAACTACTAATGGTTCCTCAGGCGATGCAAAATAACATCATTAAAGAAGTTCACAACAAAGGTCACTTTGGCGCTGCCAAGACAGAGGAAATTCTTAAGCAACAGTTTTTTATTCCTAATGCAAGAAAACATGTTGAAATCGTTATTTCTAATTGCGTACAGTGCATCCTCTGCAATAGAAAACGTGGAAAAGGCGAAGGGTTTCTTAATCCAGTGCCGAAAGACAACGTTCCACTTGGGACTTACAATATCGACTTTTTGGGACCCCTTCCAACAACGAATAAAAGATACCAACATATTTTCTCGGTAGTCGATGCCTTTACGAAGTTTGTCTGGTTGTACCCAGTGAAATCTACCTCGGCTAGCGATGCTATCGAAAAGCTGAAATTACAACAAGCTACTTTTGGAAACCCATCACGAATAATTTCAGATAGGGGATCAGCGTTTACATCGAAGGAATTCACTGATTATTGTACTGATCAGGGAATTGAACATTGTAAAATAACAACCGGAATTCCTATAGGCAATGGGCAGGCAGAAAGGATGATTGGTCTGTTGATTCCTGTTCTTGCCAAACTTTCAATAGAGGAGCCTAGCAAATGGTTCAAATATGTTCCAAGTCTACAAAGTATCATAAACAGTACACCATCCAGAAGTACGAAGCATACGCCATTCGAACTGATGATTCGCATCACAATGAAAAATAAAGAAGATCTGAAGATAAAAAATATATTGGAAGAAGAGTATGAAAAGTCCATGATGAAGGATAGAGAAGAATTACGCGAACAAGCAAAAGACAATATTTTCAAATTGCAACAGGAAAATAAACGTCAGTATAACAAAGGGAGAAAAAAATCTAGAGTGTACAAAGTAGGAGATCTAGTGGCCATTCAGCGTACGCAGTTTGGAGTTGGGCTTAAGCTGAAACCTAAATTTTTGGGACCCTATCGAGTTGTAAAAGTGTCTCCTAATGACAGATATGCCATTGAAAAAGTGGGCGATCATGAAGGTCCAAGCCTAACTACTTCAGCAGCTGATTACATGAAACCCTGGTCCACTGGTCAACAGTAAAAAAAAATGTATATATAAGCCTTTTTTCCCTCTTTCTTTCTTCTTTTTTGTTTGTATTTCAGATATGTGAGAATGTTATGGCCTGTTTACTGATGTTGAAGACGGCGAATTTCGAGGACGAAATTACAGTCAGGATAGCCGATTGTGGGATTGTGCGACGAGCGCGCCAAAGCCTGATACGTCCGCAGCAGTAACGCCACCTAGAGGAAGCGTCCGCTCAGAAGCGACCGCAGCAATGAGACAGATGTTCCCCCAGACACCGAAGCTAGCAGTTGGGCAGACGGCCCATGACTTTTTAGGCAGATGGCCTCTTAGTTGTCGGATATTCTTAATTGCCAAAGATGTTTGTAAATATACTGTAAATACATTAATTTTGTAATTAAACTTAAATTTAAACTTTAAGAGTTATTTATCTTTTACCTTTTACGAACCCACACACATATATATATATATATATATATATATATATATATATATATATATATATATATATATATATATATATATATATATGTGTGTGTGTGTGTGTGTGTGTGTGTGTGTGTGTTAATTTTGTACATTTCGATCTTGGTGAAAAATCGTTTTTTCTTGAGGAAGTTTCAAGGGAAAGAGGCAGATCAAAATAGGTAGGATGGTGTAAAATTCATTGTTTTTAGATAGTTAACTAGGTAGGTTGTTAATTAACCCATTAACGCCCAGCGTCCTCAATTGAGGACAGGGAATAAAAGAGCGTGTAGAATCTTTATATTTTCTGGAAACGATTCTTTATTCTGCATGACGATACATGGTATTACCAGAAAGAATCCCACAAATTACCAAGTCTATGTGGTTGTTTAGAACTCCGTGATATGGATCGCCATTTCATGTTTTTTCGTGTCTCACACTTGCATTTGCTTTCTGTCTAGCTATATCGCCTAAATTCTAGGTAAAACATTTTATTTTTACTAGTATTTCAAATTAGAGTACTATATAAACTTATAATAGAAAATTAATTTCTTTCGAAAAAATTTCGTTTTTAAAAATGACATCCAATGTTGCTGACCTCAACTTTTATACAAATACCAACTTTTATACAAATTTCAAGAGTCATTACAGTTTTTGTATTTTTTCGTGTAATAATTGAATTTAAAATTCTTTCGACTTTTATATGGTAAATAGTCACTACTTTCCTAAAACAAAACAAAGTATAAGTAATTATAATGGCTCGTAGGTTCTTAACGATTTCAGAAGCTCATGAATATTTATTTTCCGAACAAATTGAAACTGACATCATCGGAATTCCACCTAACGTAGATAAGCTTACTGATTTAGAGGATCTTGACGATGAAAGTGCAGTTTTAGCTGAAGTATGTGATATTGCAGGAACAGCAGAAATCGAAATTTCCGAAGATCCAAATTCCTCTGAAACTAAACTCTGTGACTAGAATTGTGTTCAAAAACTAAAATTGTGGCACTATAAGAGACAACAGAGTGGCAGGATGTCCTCTGAAATCTCGGAAATAAATAGAAAAAGAAACAAGAGGGTTTTATGAGCATAAATTTGATAGGGAATATTAAATTTTTATAGTCAGATGGAACGACAATAAGTCTGTTACTTTGGCAACAAATTTTGAACACATTAATTCTGCATTCCTTGTTTCCCCATACATCATACCAAACCAAAGAATTGATACATATTTTATGTAAATTTGTATGTATTTTGTTTATGTATCATATATTTGCATCTTGTTCTCCGTCATTCTGCATAAAAAACTGTCCTTTTTATCAATTGTCATAGTTCGCACAAAACTGAAATTGTAGCATTGAACATTACTCCGTTTGAGATAAATTGTCATTAAATGTTAAATAAATAAGTTTAAAATTAATTTTATCTTAAAATTTAATAGAATACTGTAACTAGTCCGTTTTTACATCTATTACATGTTGTTTTCGAATATTCTGACTTTACTAAATTTCTTGATTTTTTTTCACCGGAACGCCCAGCGTCCTCAAATGAGGACGGGCTATAATTTTAAAACTAAATAACAAATTGATTGAATTTTAGGTTTTTTGCATTCAGAGGGCCATAATTGCATAGATTTGAGATAATCATGAAAATATTTTGAGCAGAAATAATTCGGGCGTTAATGGTTAACTTCGGACTGGTGCAACACAACGGTCTATTGACAACGGTTAGGAATGAATCCTGAAGGGAAAGACTCGAGGACAACACCTCATAATGATGGTCAAATGACACAAGAGCAACACCTGCGCTGGCACCCCACTCTCCAAAATTCCATACCAAGCAAACGTGATGACATTTGAGGCTATGTCAAATTTAACGTGCACCAGGCCCAGTATGCGCAATGGTTTTTGTATGGATCAAGTTTCGAACTAGCTCTCCTTCGGTTACTAATTCGATGCCCGACTGACCTACAGGAGTCTCTAGATATTTAACTAAGAGTTAGCTAGAAAATGAATACCAATGTGTGCTTATCTAAAAAATTTGAATTTTAAGGTTTTGGAATTTTTTTCTTACATTGCACACACACACACACACACACACACACACACACACACACACACATCCTGTGAATGAAAATATGTTGTTGGGAAGAGATAGAAGAATATGTACAATGGGAAGATGAACAACGTATCCAGATCAAGAAATCAAACGGTTTCTATCTAGTTTCAGCTTCGTTCGATTCCATTTCCTTCCGGTCTGGTGGTTAAGGTGTTAGCCTTTAGATAGGTAGGTTCCTGGTTCGAATCCGGGGCAGTGCATGGATATTTGTAAGCGTAGGGTGTAGAGGCGGCTGGTGCACCTTAAATCGGTCGTGGCCGAAAGTCCTCACGTTGGGTTGGTGTGGAAGTTTGGAGAGTGGGGTGCCAGCTCAGGTGTTGCCTCGTGCTGTTGTACTTGATCTCTCCCTTAGGAGATTGATCCCGGACCATCGTCAATAGCCCGTAGTTTTACTCTAGTACGACGTTAATTAAAATTAGTCAATTACCAAATGGGGTTATAACTTTTATAGTGTTTTCCAGTCATCAGATACATTTTTAACCATCTCTTCATTCGTTAGAATTTCACAAAATTTCGTTGGGACGCGCTTGCAATTTAACTAAGAATTTTCTATATATTTTTAAGGTATTAATTCAGAAATAGTAAATCTACTTGTAGTTTTTAAATCCGTATAATCAGTAATCACTGTATTTGGAAATAACTTTTCTTCGATTATTGTAGGTGTTATGGCAATGCTCTGTTGAATTGCTCATTGGATTGATTTATTTTCGATATAGTTAGTAAATATTTGTTTGGACTATCACAACAATTATATTTTTCTACTCAAGGGTTAATTAAACAGGGACCCATGAATTACAGGAATTCAGAACTACTATGAACATTCATATCTTGGCCAAGATTCGAACCCAGAGCCTCAGCGCTAACTATTCGGCTATCGGATGAAATTTAGGTATAGTAACACTAGACGCGCTAGACAGACTGAATATTTCAATAATATTATATAATATTGAAATATTCACTTGAATATTATGAAATAATATTCAAGTGAAACCACTTCCCCTACATGAAGCTAACTCTCATGAGTCGGTACAGTGGCAGATTAAGCGGTAAGCGGCCGCGTACGGCCCAGATTACCGAAGGGCCTCGAGGTCTTAACATGTTTTTTCACTAGGGTTGGAGGAAAGTTGTGAAAGCGTCTTTACAATGTGCGTCTTTAAGTGCAGTGAAAAGAGTTTCTAATACAAGATGGTCAGCAAGAGAAAATGCTGTATTTGCCTTAAAGCTTGGTTCCATCCATATAAAGAGGCTTTAGCTGAAATTTGTAATTAGAAGAAGAAAAAAAGTTACCATAGTGGAGGCGACTTCACTACTGAAGAAAATGGACAATTATGAAACCGCCCTGATGAAAGTGTTATTTGAAATACTAATTTACAAAGAATAAATGCTACTAGTAAATCACTATAATCAGTGGAATGCGAACTATTGGAAGGATCCTAGGATATAGGATATATCCTACTGAATTCATTAGAAAATTTTATCAATAATTTCAGAGAAAAAGAGGCAATTGATTTATCGTGGCTATAATTTAATGTGGAAGATGGACAAACTCGCAAACAACAAAAGAGAAAAACGTTTTTTTTATGAAAACGAAGAAGTTGGACACATGAATTTATAACAAGAGAAAATTTCATATTCAATTCATTTTATGTCTTACTAGCCATTGCGTATGGCCAGCACGGCTTTGCCCTGACAGTTCTTCTCGTGGGGTCAGGTGTGACCACAGCTCCGAATCCCCGGTGATTGCTACGAATTCCCATTCGGTTAGTGAAGCAAACCAAAAGGGGAGAGGAATAACAGCCATCATGGCACTCCTTGTGATGATGGTTTGCTACGCAAACCAAATGGAAATTCATAGCCTATTGGAATGAATTCCCTGCGAATTCCAATTTGGTTTGCGAAGCAAACCAAATTAGGAATATTATGAACTATGGTTTACTATGGTATGACATTGATGTTTGTACTTTTGAAGATGAATTTGACCAATTTTTACTATTTTTAAAAGAGCTCGTGGACACCATAAAAACCACACCAGACATCAATCGAGCCGCCAAAGAAATGTCTTGCACATTTCGAAATATTATTAATTTATTTTTAACAATTCTCTTATCTAATGCGTCAGGAGATCGTTTTTTGTTATAAAGCGTGTAAATAATTATTTAAGGCGTAAGGTAGTTCCGGGTAGCATCGGTTGAGATGCCCAACATGATGTAATTTGGAAACTTTACTCTAGGTAGATCAACAAGTTCCATGAATGTTGCAGTTAGATGTTGTTTGGTGTGCTGATAAAGTTTAGTTCCATCATCTTTTGTTTTCTGCTATCACAACAACATTTCAAGAAAGTACCATGTTTTTTCTACGTTATAAGATTGATGTTGTAGTGTAAGGAAAGGGGGCGCACTAAATAATTTGAAATGATTTTTTTTTATGTAAGCATAAAAACCTGTTGTCAGGAGTCGATCAATCGAGTTTAGGCAGTGTACCGCCATTTTCGCCGTTTTGTACTTCGGACAGTTGCCGAAGCATCTCTCCCATATCAAAAGGATAGACGCCCCACATATATTAGGTGAGATGCCCCTCATACATTTTTTGGGAGAGATGCCTTCTAGTAGTTTAAATTTTAAATTAATACTTTTAAAATCATATTGTTTTTACAAAACATCATTATATTTGTAAATCGTTAAAATTTTTAATGTGAAATTAAATCTATTGATACTTTAAATTTATGTTATAATATCAAATGAAACTCAAGATATAATTTGAGGTTTGGTAAGTGGTTAGGGAAGTAATAAATTTTGTGATACATTTTCCTATTTATATATTATTGTGTATTTTTTTGTTTATAATTAATTTTATGTCTTCACATTTTAAAAGGTTATGGAGCACATGGCCCCGTAGGGGCCTTAATCTCCAGTATTGACAATTGAAGCTTGACGTATGGATTTTCAGGATGGGATGAATCTGATTGTGATCAATTCTCGTGAGAAAAGATCTTGATGAGAACAGCAATCTTTTCAAGGGACGTGGTAGCACTGCGGACTTCCTTCATGACAGCAGATATTCCTCCGACTGACCGAAACAGGTCAGCGAATAGCTGTAGGAACTCGAATATTTCGGAGCATCCATCCAATGATCTTCTTCTGGGCAGGACCTCTTTGTGGGCGGAGACATCTGGACTTGGAAAATTTTTTGAGGTTTCGGGATTTTGAGGGTTAGCTTGTCTCGGCTTCAATGTATCGGCATAGGAGAATCCTTGCCGGAGTCTTGACGGGGCTTGATTTGAGGGGTTGTTTCTGTAAGGTCTTGGTTTTGGGTAGCTCTTGCATCCCTTCCATGAAGCGATATGTCCGGTTTCTTGGCAGTTGATGCAAGTGGGTATTTGTTTTCTGGGTTCAGTGCAGGTGGTGGAGCGGTGGTTTTTACCGCATTTCAGGCATCTTGGCTTGGATAGGCAGTTTCGTGAGCTGTGCCTGAATCCGTTGCAATTAAAGCATTGGATAGGCCTGTTGGTTCCTCTGTACTTTTCGATGGATATTCCTATGTAGAGGCATTCTTTAGTGTTGAAAATTTCTTCAGCTTCTTTGGTTCTTGGGATTTCAGCCAGGAATAGAGGGTATAACGCCTTTGTATGTGGGTTCCTTAGTTGAGAGATTTTCGTGATCTGGAACTTTTTCTCGGTTAGATCTTGAATGATTTGAGGAATTGAAGTTGTGATGGGGAGACCCTTAATCACCACTTTGATCGGTCTTTCGGATTGGGGGGTGATTAAGTATCCTTCGATGTCTGAGTCCTGTATGTGCTGGAGGATTTCTTTATGTTGATCCTGGGTTTTCGGCCGGATCTTGATATATTCGTTGGATAGAGATGTTTCAATATCTTGGCCGAAGGTTTCTTTGATTTCCTTGAGGACTTTGGGAAAATCATCAGTGAGCCGGATCATGATCGGATCAATTCGGAGTGTGGATGGATGATTGTCGTCAAGGGCAGCAAATTTGTTGATTAACTCAACTGGGGCCGGGGATGGTTTGTCTTGAGCTTTGGCACGGCGCTTCTTGGCTGGAAATTGGAAATCCTCTTGCTGCTTGGTGGTGGGGTCCGGGAGTGGTGGGAAGTCGTTAGGTATGGAGCGGTCAAGATTCTTTAACTTCTGTATTTCAGCCTCTGTAAATCTCAATTGATCAGTTAATTTGACCAGTTGATTCTGAACTTCGTGGGATTTGAGGTCAGCATTTCGTGAAAGATTACAACGTTCTTCGTAGACTTTTACATATTCTTCTGTGCGATCAGAGATTTCTTGAAGTCGTTTTTTTTCTGTAATTTGACGTCCGATATCGAGAGTGGAGGGTGCAGGGGCAATATCCATTGGTATTCCTTCTTGGCACTTTGAAGGATCAGAGGCCATTTGGATAAATGGGTTACGATAGTCTTGAAAAAGACTGTTGAGAGCTAGTGATGTTTTATGTCTTCAAATTTTGTTTTAATTATTGTATATTTGAAATTTTTGCATAATTTATTTTTTTACTCTAGGTTACATTAAAATGAAATAAAATTTTATATAATATCCATCGTACATTACCTATTAGGTAATTTAAACTTTCGGTTTGAAATTAATTAAAATTACAATTTCTTGATACAATGCTTCTTGTATTGGGATAACCCAAGAACATATCCAAGAAAAACAGTTGAAATCCGCCAGCTAACGTAACAAGGTATCAAAACAGCTGATGGACAACAAAAGTGATCCTACAGGCAACTGCCTCGAATGTGAGGAAAACTGTTATTCTACAAAAGAATTGGTAGAGCATTGGATAAAATGTATTAAGTGTACTAAATGGAAAGAACATTTCACATTTCCTGGTACTTATATATAATTTTTATTAAAAATTAGTTTTTAATTCAACTGAAAAAAAAATTATTTTTATTACTCCTTAAAAGAGAATCTTTAATGGAAAATAAAAGTTGCACTTTGCATTTTAGTAGTAGATTCGACTACTAATAATGATTCTAACGACTACTAATGATGAACTACTAATGATGATTAAGAGACCGATTTAGAAATCAGATACAGAATTGTTGTGTGCGGTATTTTGAGACTGACGCATTGAAGAACAATGTTAGATTCAAAACACATGAAAACCAAATGCAAAGAAATTTTTAGAGATGTAAGAATTCACATAAAAGGTGTTTTTAAAAACGTTTCGACCCAAACATCAATCCAATACCCGGTCAATCAAACGACGATGAATCAAGATCGGGTTCTAAGGCATCGGGAAGTGACCACAAGAGAAAAATCCTTAGCGGCCCACCTTTGTGATCATTTCCGAAACCGGAAAGAAATGACAAACATCATAGTTAATCCCGTTCATGGTTCGGTTTTCGTGGACTTATTTTTAGGATAATTGTGCAAATTACTGAGTTGTCTCATCGTAACCACTTGGTGGGTTAATCAAATATTTAAAACCTTGTTTCTGAAAATTTCTGTGTATGTAGTCCCAATTCGCATGTATTAACAGGTTATCCTTCAAAGCAGTTGACATATCGGAAACTATCCTGATTCCATGCAAAATTGAGAAACGCTTCAAATTGCGTATCCCATGAACAAAATTTTATACATATCGCACCCCTGCAAGAAAAGTGACACAAGTCAAAAAATAAAAATTTTGATGTTATGTTAATGAAAAATTTGTATGAGGTGCCCCAGCGTGTTATATTACTATTCTATAAATATAATGGAAGTTACCACTATAAATACTTACCTAAAATTTAAAAGAAGCTTATACTATTTCAATATGTTTTATAGTATCCTTTAAGTTGATGTTTCTCAAATTCTGCAATTTTGAGTTGTGTCACTTTCTTGCCGGGGTGCGATATGTTAAAATTACTTTTAATTGTGTCTTAATTTCAATCTTGGTAAAACCCTCTTAGATTTCTCCAGCAAGGTTTAAGAAGAAAAACCAAGAAATTGAGACAGGAGTGGTAGAATGAATGTAAAATTCACTGTTTTTAGATATTAAACTAAGAGATGGCTAGAAAATATCTAACAGTTTATATTTTATAGAAAATGTTTTCGATTCCAACTTCTAAATTTAAAGTTGAAGTTAATACAATGGGTTACAAAAGTATTCAGCCACATAACGTTTCTAACTGTTTTCAGAAATTTTAGAAGGTTGTAGTTAAATTTCCTGTCTAAAGTGTAGTTAAAATCCTGTCTTTCTACTTTAGTCTCCCATCAAAATAGCCTAATTTTTAAAGTTTTGCTAAATATATTTAATGTTTTAAGTGATTTCAACGAGATATCTCGTCCATCAAGAACTGTTCAAGTTAGTCAATGACGAGATATCTTGTCCATCAACATTTTGTCTGCTTTTTTAAATGACGTGATACATCGTCGAGACAAAACTACACTTTTGCTCTGAGGGGTCAAAATGTCATCGATTAAGCTTTGCAAGAATTTAGTGAAGAAAAGATCCCCGAGGCCTTAAACAATGTTTGGAAATATTGAAAAAAATAACGTATTATTCGGTGCAAAAGGCAAAAACGTTTCAATAAGGAGACTAATGTTACCAACTACTACCGCTGCGTTTTGTATAAATATTTCTGTTGGGTATGGAAGTTAAATGCGCACAGCCCATTTTGAAGACCAGCAAAACAAAGTAAAAATCACTTATTTCTACTCATGCTTTTCATCACGATGATATTATTCTGACGTATTTTAAGCCTAAGAACACAAGCTTATATTTTTCGACTTATTAATACCGAAAATAATAAACCGGAAAATATCGGGGTTTTGGTCTGAATATAGTTTTTTGGACAAGATATTTGGTCAATTTCATTGTATTCTGCTTCAATACAGATTTACAATTGGTTTCGCTATTTTAAGACGTTAGAAAAATGTGTGATTTCTTCCTCCATAAAAGCAATGATAGAATTCAAATTTCTCTTTCTTTACTCGCAGGTCTTATTTTAAGTCGTTTTGATCTTTTATATATCATGTAGATAGACAAAAGATATGTTTCATCCTTCTTACTCATAAAAACCAAAGCTCATAAAATCCTTTTTCTTCTTACTCATAAAGACCAAAAAGCAAGAGCTTTAAATTTAAAGATATAAAAAGCTTCTTCTAATCTTTTAATTAAATCTGAACAAATATTTGGAATTTAAATTTTATACTGAAATGTTGGGTACAAAATTTTCGAAACCATCCGTTCAACCTTTTGTCGTTAAATTATAAGCATGGATACTTGATAAACATGTACGCTTTTGCTCCGGGACGTTTCACTGGAAATTCTACCTAAGTTCTTTCCCTATCAATGTGTGCTAAGTCCCTCTCTTTTCATCGGTACATTTGTACTCAATCCCCGAGTTTTTTAAATTTGAATGCCCAACCAATCACGGCACGCCAGCGAGATGACGAAGCGTTTTTGAAAAGGCTGGGAAATAGTTCACCCTTCGTTTTCTCGTGCCGATTTGGGTGAAAAATAGTTTTCCCACGAGTTCACGGGAGAAGAACTTAAACCACTCAACATCCCAGGTTACGAAGCTATAAGATAGGCGGGAGAATCGGACTCGTCCTATTCGCTCTCCGATGTTTCAGTGGCTGGGGTCACCGTGCGGTGACCCCAGTCGCGGTGGGTCTTTCTTTTTGAAAAGGACGAAGGGGTCCGTTGAGCTGGCTGGAGACCGATGATTGCGAGGAGCTTTTTCGCCTGTGTTTTTTGGAACGCGTGGAGAATAATTTTTCTGATGGAAAACAAGTAAAGAAGAGAACACCGTCCTGCTCCGGATTCCAGGGATTCCCTTCATGATGATGAGTTCCCACATCCACGTCCAGAAGTGAGAAAACCGTTGGTCTCCCTATGACCAGTAAAGTACATCGTCCTGCTCCAGCGTCCTTCTCCGGATTCCAGAAATTCCCTTCGTGATGATCGAGTTCCCATATCCACGCCCAGAAGTGAGAAAACCGTTGGTCTCCCTATGACCGGTAAAGTACATCGTCCTGCTCCAGCGTCCTTCTCCGGATTCCAGAAATTCCCCTCGTGATGATCGAGTTCCCACATCCACGCCCAGAAGTGAGAAAAAAGTTGGTCTCCCTATGACCGGTAAAGTACATCGTCCTGCTCCAGCGTCCTTCTCCGGATTCCAGAAATTCCCCTCGTGATGATCGAGTTCCCACATCCACGCCCAGAAGTGAGAAAACCGTTGGTCTCCCTATGACCAGTAAAGTACATCGTCCTGCTCCAGCGTCCTTCTCCGGATTCCAGAAATTCCCCTCGTGATGATCGAGTTCCCACATCCACGCCCAGAAGTGAGAAAACCGTTGGTCTCCCTATGACCGGTAAAGTACATCGTCCTGCTCCAGCGTCCTTCTCCGGATTCCAGAAATTCCCCTCGTGATGATCGAGTTCCCACATCCACGCCCAGAAGTGAGAAAACCGTTGGTCTCCCTATGACCAGTAAAGTACATCGTCCTGCTCCAGCGTCCTTCTCCGGATTCCAGAAATTCCCTTCGTGATGATCGAGTTCCCACAACCACGCCCAGAAGTGAGAAAACCGTTGGTCTCCCTATGACCGGTAAAGTACATCGTCCTGCTCCAGCGTCCTTCTCCGGATTCCAGAAATTCCCCTCGTGATGATCGAGTTCCCACATCCACGCCCAGAAGTGAGAAAACCGTTGGTCTCCCTATGACCGGTAAAGTACATCGTCCTGCTCCAGCGTCCTTCTCCGGATTCCAGAAATTCCCCTCGTGATGATCGAGTTCCCACATCCACGCCCAGAAGTGAGAAAACCGTTGGTCTCCCTATGACCACTAAAGTACATCGTCCTGCTCCAGCGTCCTTCTCCGGATTCCAGAAATTCCCTTCGTGATGATCGAGTTCCCACATCCACGCCCAGAAGTGAGAAAACCGTTGGTCTCCCTATGACCGGTAAAGTACATCGTCCTGCTCCAGCGTCCTTCTCCGGATTCCAGAAATTCCCCTCGTGATGATCGAGTTCCCACATCCACGCCCAGAAGTGAGAAAACCGTTGGTCTCCCTATGACCACTAAAGTACATCGTCCTGCTCCAGCGTCCTTCTCCGGATTCCAGAAATTCCCTTCGTGATGATCGAGTTCCCACATCCACGCCCAGAAGTGAGAAAACCGTTGGTCTCCCTATGACCGGTAAAGTACATCGTCCTGCTCCAGCGTCCTTCTCCGGATTCCAGAAATTCCCCTCGTGATGATCGAGTTCCCACATCCACGCCCAGAAGTGAGAAAACCGTTGGTCTCCCTATGACCGGTAAAGTACATCGTCCTGCTCCAGCGTCCTTCTCCGGATTCCAGAAATTCCCCTCGTGATAATCGAGTTCCCACATCCACGCCCAGAAGTGAGAAAACCGTTGGTCTCCCTATGACCGGTAAAGTACACCGTCCTGCTCCAGCGTCCTTCTCCGGATTCCAGAAATTCCCCTCGTGATGATCGAGTTCCCACATCCACGCCCAGAAGTGAGAAAACCGTTGGTCTCCCTATGACCGGTAAAGTACATCGTCCTGCTCCAGCGTCCTTCTCCGGATTCCAGAAATTCCCCTCGTGATGATCGAGTTCCCACATCCACGCCCAGAAGTGAGAAAACCGTTGGTCTCCCTATGACCAGTAAAGTACATCGTCCTGCTCCAGCGTCCTTCTCCGGATTCCAGAAATTCCCTTCGTGATGATCGAGTTCCCACATCCACGCCCAGAAGTGAGAAAACCGTTGGTCTCCCTATGACCGGTAAAGTACATCGTCCTGCTCCAGCGTCCTTCTCCGGATTCCAGAAATTCCCCTCGTGATGATCGAGTTCCCACATCCACGCCCAGAAGTGAGAAAACCGTTGGTCTCCCTATGACCGGTAAAGTACATCGTCCTGCTCCAGCGTCCTTCTCCGGATTCCAGAAATTCCCCTCGTGATGATCGAGTTCCCACATCCACGCCCAGAAGTGAGAAAACCGTTGGTCTCCCTATGACCAGTAAAGTACATCGTCCTGCTCCAGCGTCCTTCTCCGGATTCCAGAAATTCCCTTCGTGATGATCGAGTTCCCACATCCACGCCCAGAAGTGAGAAAACCGTTGGTCTCCCTATGACCGGTAAAGTACATCGTCCTGCTCCAGCGTCCTTCTCCGGATTCCAGAAATTCCCCTCGTGATGATCGAGTTCCCACATCCACGCCCAGAAGTGAGAAAACCGTTGGTCTCCCTATGACCGGTAAAGTACATCGTCCTGCTCCAGCGTCCTTCTCCGGATTCCAGAAATTCCCCTCGTGATGATCGAGTTCCCACATCCACGCCCAGAAGTGAGAAAACCATTGGTCTCCCTATGACCGGTAAAGTACATCGTCCTGCTCCAGCGTCCTTCTCCGGATTCCAGAAATTCCCCTCGTGATGATCGAGCTCCCACATCCACGCCCAGAAGTGAGAAAACCGTTGGTCTCCCTATGACCGGTAAAGTACATCGTCCTGCTCCAGCGTCCTTCTCCGGATTCCAGAAATTCCCCTCGTGATGATCGAGTTCCCACATCCACGCCCAGAAGTGAGAAAACCGTTGGTCTCCCTATGACCACTAAAGTACATCGTCCTGCTCCAGCGTCCTTCTCCGGATTCCAGAAATTCCCTTCGTGATGATCGAGTTCCCACATCCACGCCCAGAAGTGAGAAAACCGTTGGTCTCCCTATGACCGGTAAAGTACATCGTCCTGCTCCAGCGTCCTTCTCCGGATTCCAGAAATTCCCCTCGTGATGATCGAGTTCCCACATCCACGCCCAGAAGTGAGAAAACCGTTGGTCTCCCTATGACCACTAAAGTACATCGTCCTGCTCCAGCGTCCTTCTCCGGATTCCAGAAATTCCCTTCGTGATGATCGAGTTCCCACATCCACGCCCAGAAGTGAGAAAACCGTTGGTCTCCCTATGACCGGTAAAGTACATCGTCCTGCTCCAGCGTCCTTCTCCGGATTCCAGAAATTCCCCTCGTGATGATCGAGTTCCCACATCCACGCCCAGAAGTGAGAAAACCGTTGGTCTCCCTATGACCGGTAAAGTACATCGTCCTGCTCCAGCGTCCTTCTCCGGATTCCAGAAATTCCCCTCGTGATAATCGAGTTCCCACATCCACGCCCAGAAGTGAGAAAACCGTTGGTCTCCCTATGACCGGTAAAGTACACCGTCCTGCTCCAGCGTCCTTCTCCGGATTCCAGAAATTCCCCTCGTGATGATCGAGTTCCCACATCCACGCCCAGAAGTGAGAAAACCGTTGGTCTCCCTATGACCAGTAAAGTACATCGTCCTGCTCCAGCGTCCTTCTCCGGATTCCAGAAATTCCCTTCGTGATGATCGAGTTCCCACATCCACGCCCAGAAGTGAGAAAACCGTTGGTCTCCCTATGACCGGTAAAGTACATCGTCCTGCTCCAGCGTCCTTCTCCGGATTCCAGAAATTCCCCTCGTGATGATCGAGTTCCCACATCCACGCCCAGAAGTGAGAAAACCGTTGGTCTCCCTATGACCGGTAAAGTACATCGTCCTGCTCCAGCGTCCTTCTCCGGATTCCAGAAATTCCCCTCGTGATGATCGAGTTCCCACATCCACGCCCAGAAGTGAGAAAACCGTTGGTCTCCCTATGACCAGTAAAGTACATCGTCCTGCTCCAGCGTCCTTCTCCGGATTCCAGAAATTCCCTTCGTGATGATCGAGTTCCCACATCCACGCCCAGAAGTGAGAAAACCGTTGGTCTCCCTATGACCGGTAAAGTACATCGTCCTGCTCCAGCGTCCTTCTCCGGATTCCAGAAATTCCCCTCGTGATGATCGAGTTCCCACATCCACGCCCAGAAGTGAGAAAACCGTTGGTCTCCCTATGACCAGTAAAGTACATCGTCCTGCTCCAGCGTCCTTCTCCGGATTCCAGAAATTCCCTTCGTGATGATCGAGTTCCCACATCCACGCCCAGAAGTGAGAAAACCGTTGGTCTCCCTATGACCGGAAAAGTACATCGTCCTGCTCCAGCGTCCTTCTCCGGATTCCAGAAATTCCCCTCGTGATGATCGAGTTCCCACATCCACGCCCAGAAGTGAGAAAACCGTTGGTCTCCCTATGACCGGTAAAGTACATCGTCCTGCTCCAGCGTCCTTCTCCGGATTCCAGAAATTCCCCTCGTGATAATCGAGTTCCCACATCCACGCCCAGAAGTGAGAAAACCGTTGGTCTCCCTATGACCGGTAAAGTACACCGTCCTGCTCCAGCGTCCTTCTCCGGATTCCAGAAATTCCCCTCGTGATGATCGAGTTCCCACATCCACGCCCAGAAGTGAGAAAACCGTTGGTCTCCCTATGACCAGTAAAGTACATCGTCCTGCTCCAGCGTCCTTCTCCGGATTCCAGAAATTCCCTTCGTGATGATCGAGTTCCCACATCCACGCCCAGAAGTGAGAAAACCGTTGGTCTCCCTATGACCGGTAAAGTACATCGTCCTGCTCCAGCGTCCTTCTCCGGATTCCAGAAATTCCCCTCGTGATGATCGAGTTCCCACATCCACGCCCAGAAGTGAGAAAACCGTTGGTCTCCCTATGACCGGTAAAGTACATCGTCCTGCTCCAGCGTCCTTCTCCGGATTCCAGAAATTCCCCTCGTGATGATCGAGTTCCCACATCCACGCCCAGAAGTGAGAAAACCGTTGGTCTCCCTATGACCAGTAAAGTACATCGTCCTGCTCCAGCGTCCTTCTCCGGATTCCAGAAATTCCCTTCGTGATGATCGAGTTCCCACATCCACGCCCAGAAGTGAGAAAACCGTTGGTCTCCCTATGACCGGTAAAGTACATCGTCCTGCTCCAGCGTCCTTCTCCGGATTCCAGAAATTCCCCTCGTGATGATCGAGTTCCCACATCCACGCCCAGAAGTGAGAAAACCGTTGGTCTCCCTATGACCAGTAAAGTACATCGTCCTGCTCCAGCGTCCTTCTCCGGATTCCAGAAATTCCCTTCGTGATGATCGAGTTCCCACATCCACGCCCAGAAGTGAGAAAACCGTTGGTCTCCCTATGACCGGAAAAGTACATCGTCCTGCTCCAGCGTCCTTCTCCGGATTCCAGAAATTCCCCTCGTGATGATCGAGTTCCCACATCCACGCCCAGAAGTGAGAAAACCGTTGGTCTCCCTATGACCGGTAAAGTACATCGTCCTGCTCCAGCGTCCTTCTCCGGATTCCAGAAATTCCCCTCGTGATGATCGAGTTCCCACATCCACGCCCAGAAGTGAGAAAACCGTTGGTCTCCCTATGACCGGTAAAGTACATCGTCCTGCTCCAGCGTCCTTCTCCGGATTTTAGAAATTCCCTTCGTGATGATCGAGTTCCCACATCCACGCCCAGAAGTGAGAAAACCGTTGGTCTCCCTATGACCGGTAAAGTACATCGTCCTGCTCCAGCGTCCTTCTCCGGATTCCAGAAGTTCCCCTCGTGATGATCGAGTTCCCACATCCACGCCCAGAAGTGAGAAAACCGTTGGTCTCCCTATGACTGGTAAAGTACATCGTCCTGCTCCAGCGTCCTTCTCCGGATTCCAGAAGTTCCCCTCGTGATGATCGAGTTCTAACATCCACGCCCAGAAGTGAGAAAACCGTTGGTCTCCCTATGACCGGTAAAGTACATCGTCCTGCTCCAGCGTCCTTCTCCGGATTCCAGAAATTCCCCTCGTGATGATCGAGTTCCCACATCCACGCCCAGAAGTGAGAAAACCGTTGGTCTCCCTATGACCAGTAAAGTACATCGTCCTGCTCCAGCGTCCTTCTCCGGATTCCAGAAATTCCCTTCGTGATGATCGAGTTCCCACAACCACGCCCAGAAGTGAGAAAACCATTGGTCTCCCTATGACCGGTAAAGTACATCGTCCTGCTCCAGCGTCCTTCTCCGGATTCCAGAAATTCCCCTCGTGATGATCGAGTTCCCACATCCACGCCCAGAAGTGAGAAAACCGTTGGTCTCCCTATGACCGGTAAAGTACATCGTCCTGCTCCAGCGTCCTTCTCCGGATTCCAGAAATTCCCCTCGTGATGATCGAGTTCCCACATCCACGCCCAGAAGTGAGAAAACCGTTGGTCTCCCTATGACCACTAAAGTACATCGTCCTGCTCCAGCGTCCTTCTCCGGATTCCAGAAATTCCCTTCGTGATGATCGAGTTCCCACAACCACGCCCAGAAGTGAGAAAACCGTTGGTCTCCCTATGACCAGTAAAGTACATCGTCCTGCTCCAGCGTCCTTCTCCGGATTTCAGAAATTCCCTTCGTGATGATCGAGTTCCCACAACCACGCCCAGAAGTGAGAAAACCGTTGGTCTCCCTATGACCGGTAAAGTACATCGTCCTGCTCCAGCGTCCTTCTCCGGATTCCAGAAATTCCCCTCGTGATGATCGAGTTCCCACATCCACGCCCAGAATTGAGAAAACCGTTGGTCTCCCTATGACCGGTAAAGTACATCGTCCTGCTCCAGCGTCCTTCTCCGGATTCCAGAAATTCCCCTCGTGATGATCGAGTTCCCACATCCACGCCCAGAAGTGAGAAAACCGTTGGTCTCCCTATGACCAGTAAAGTACATCGTCCTGCTCCAGCGTCCTTCTCCGGATTCCAGAAATTCCCTTCGTGATGATCGAGTTCCCACATCCACGCCCAGAAGTGAGAAAACCGTTGGTCTCCCTATGACCGGTAAAGTACATCGTCCTGCTCCAGCGTCCTTCTCCGGATTCCAGAAATTCCCCTCGTGATGATCGAGTTCCCACATCCACGTCCAGAAGTGAGAAAACCGTTGGTCTCCCTATGACCGGTAAAGTACATCGTCCTGCTCCAGCGTCCTTCTCCGGATTCCAGAAATTCCCCTCGTGATGATCGAGTTCCCACATCCACGCCCAGAAGTGAGAAAACCGTTGGTCTCCCTATGACCGGTAAAGTACACCGTCCTGCTCAAGCGTCCTTCTCCGGATTCCAGAAATTCCCCTCGTGATGATCGAGTTCCCACATCCACGCCCAGAAGTGAGAAAACCGTTGGTCTCCCTATGACCGGTAAAGTACATCGTCCTGCTCCAGCGTCCTTCTCCGGATTCCAGAAATTCCCCTCGTGATGATCGAGTTCCCACATCCACGCCCAGAAGTGAGAAAACCGTTGGTCTCCCTATGACCAGTAAAGTACATCGTCCTGCTCCAGCGTCCTTCTCCGGATTCCAGAAATTCCCTTCGTGATGATCGAGTTCCCACATCCACGCCCAGAAGTGAGAAAACCGTTGGTCTCCCTATGACCGGTAAAGTACATCGTCCTGCTCCAGCGTCCTTCTCCGGATTCCAGAAATTCCCCTCGTGATGATCGAGTTCCCACATCCACGCCCAGAAGTGAGAAAACCGTTGGTCTCCCTATGACCGGTAAAGTACATCGTCCTGCTCCAGCGTCCTTCTCTGGATTCCAGAAATTCCCCTCGTGATGATCGAGTTCCCACATCCACGCCCAGAAGTGAGAAAACCGTTGGTCTCCCTATGACCAGTAAAGTACATCGTCCTGCTCCAGCGTCCTTCTCCGGATTCCAGAAATTCCCTTCGTGATGATCGAGTTCCCACATCCACGCCCAGAAGTGAGAAAACCGTTGGTCTCCCTATGACCGGTTAAGTACATCGTCCTGCTCCAGCGTCCTTCTCCGGATTCCAGAAATTCCCCTCGTGATGATCGAGTTCCCACATCCACGCCCAGAAGTGAGAAAACCGTTGGTCTCCCTATGACCGGTAAAGTACATCGTCCTGCTCCAGCGTCCTTCTCCGGATTCCAGAAATTCCCCTCGTGATGATCGAGCTCCCACATCCACGCCCAGAAGTGAGAAAACCGTTGGTCTCCCTATGACCGGTAAAGTACATCGTCCTGCTCCAGCGTCCTTCTCCGGATTCCAGAAATTAACCTCGTGATGATCGAGTTCCCACATCCACGCCCAGAAGTGAGAAAACCGTTGGTCTCCCTATGACCGGTAAAGTACATCGTCCTGCTCCAGCGTCCTTCTCCGGATTCCAGAAATTCCCTTCGTGATGATCGAGTTCCCACATCCACGCCCAGAAGTGAGAAAACCGTTGGTCTCCCTATGACTGGTAAAGTACATCGTCCTGCTCCAGCGTCCTTCTCCGGATTCCAGAAATTCCCCTCGTGATGATCGAGTTCCCACATCCACGCCCAGAAGTGAGAAAACCGTTGGTCTCCCTATGACCGGTAAAGTACATCGTCCTGCTCCAGCGTCCTTCTCCGGATTCCAGAAATTCCCTTCCTGATAATCGAGTTCCCACATCCACGCCCAGAAGTGAGAAAACCGTTGGTCTCCCTATGACCGGTAAAGTACATCGTCCTGCTCCAGTGTCCTTCTCCGGATTCCAGAAATTCCCCTCGTGATGATCGAGTTCCCACATCCACGCCCAGAAGTGAGAAAACCGTTGGTCTCCCTATGACCGGTAAAGTACATCGTCCTGCTCCAGCGTCCTTCTCCGTATTCCAGAAATTCCCCTCGTGATGATCGAGTTCCCACATCCACGCCCAGAAGTGAGAAAACCGTTGGTCTCCCTATGACCGGTAAAGTACATCGTCCTGCTCCAGCGTCCTTCTCCGGATTCCAGAAGTTCCCCTCGTGATGATCGAGTTCCCACATCCACGCCCAGAAGTGAGAAAACCGTTGGTCTCCCTATGACCGGTAAAGTACATCGTCCTGCTCCAGCGTCCTTCTCCGGATTCCAGAAATTCCCCTCGTGATGATCGAGTTCCCACATCCACGCCCAGAAGTGAGAAAACCGTTGGTCTCCCTATGACCGGTAAAGTACATCGTCCTGCTCCAGCGTCCTTCTCCGGATTCCAGAAGTTCCCCTCGTGATGATCGAGTTCCCACATCCACGCCAGAAGTGAGAAAACCGTTGGTCTCCCTATGACCGGTAAAGTACATCGTCCTGCTCCAGCGTCCTTCTCCGGATTCCAGAAATTCCCCTCGTGATGATCGAGTTCCCACATCCACGCCCAGAAGTGAGAAAACCGTTGGTCTCCCTATGACCGGTAAAGTACATCGTCCTGCTCCAGCGTCCTTCTCCGGATTCCAGGAATTCCCCTCGTGATGATCGAGTTCCCACATCCACGCCCAGAAGTGAGAAAACCGTTGGTCTCCCTATGACCGGTAAAGTACATCGTCCTGCTCCAGCGTCCTTCACCGGATTCCAGAAGTTCCCCTCGTGATGATCGAGTTCCCACATCCACGCCCAGAAGTGAGAAAACCGTTGGTCTCCCTATGACCGGTAAAGTACATCGTCCTGCTCCAGCGTCCTTCTCCGGATTCCAGAAGTTCCCCTCGTGATGATCGAGTTCCCACATCCACGCCCAGAAGTGAGAAAACCGTTGGTCTCCCTATGACCGGTAAAGTACATCGTCCTGCTCCAGCGTCCTTCTCCGGATTCCAGAAATTCCCCTCGTGATGATCGAGTTCCCACATCCACGCCCAGAAGTGAGAAAACCGTTGGTCTCCCTATGACCGGTAAAGTACATCGTCCTGCTCCAGCGTCCTTCTCCGGATTCCAGAAGTTCCCCTCGTGATGATCGAGTTCCCACATCCACGCCCAGAAGTGAGAAAACCGTTGGTCTCCCTATGACCGGTAAAGTACATCGTCCTGCTCCAGCGTCCTTCACCGGATTCCAGAAGTTCCCCTCGTGATGATCGAGTTCCCACATCCACGCCCAGAAGTGAGAAAACCGTTGGTCTCCCTATGACCGGTAAAGTACATCGTCCTGCTCCAGCGTCCTTCTCCGGATTCCAGAAGTTCCCCTCGTGATGATCGAGTTCCCACATCCACGCCCAGAAGTGAGAAAACCGTTGGTCTCCCTATGACCGGTAAAGTACATCGTCCTGCTCCAGCGTCCTTCTCCGGATTCCAGAAGTTCCCCTCGTGATGATCGAGTTCCCACATCCACGCCCAGAAGTGAGAAAACCGTTGGTCTCCCTATGACCGGTAAAGTACATCGTCCTGCTCCAGCGTCCTTCTCCGGATTCCAGAAATTCCCCTCGTGATGATCGAGTTCCCACATCCACGCCCAGAAGTGAGAAAACCGTTGGTCTCCCTATGACCGGTAAAGTACATCGTCCTGCTCCAGCGTCCTTCTCCGGATTCCAGAAGTTCCCCTCGTGATGATCGAGTTCCCACATCCACGCCCAGAAGTGAGAAAACCGTTGGTCTCCCTATGACCGGTAAAGTACATCGTCCTGCTCCAGCGTCCTTCTCCGGATTCTAGAAGTTCCCCTCGTGATGATCGAGTTCCCACATCCACGCCCAGAAGTGAGAAAACCGTTGGTCTCCCTATGACCGGTAAAGTACATCGTCCTGCTCCAGCGTCCTTCTCCGGATTCCAGAAATTCCCCTCGTGATGATCGAGTTCCCACATCCACGCCCAGAAGTGAGAGAACCGTTGGTCTCCCTATGACCGGTAAAGTACATCGTCCTGCTCCAGCGTCCTTCTCCGGATTCCAGAAGTTCCCCTCGTGATTATCGAGTTCCCACATCCACGCCCAGAAGTGAGAAAACCGTTGGTCTCCCTATGACCGGTAAAGTACATCGTCCTGCTCCAGCGTCCTTATCCGGATTCCAGAAATTCCCCTCGTGATGATCGAGTTCCCACATCCACGCCCAGAAGTGAGAAAACCGTTGGTCTCCCTGTGACCGGTAAAGTACATCGTCCTGCTCCAGCGTCCTTCTCCGGATTCCAGAAATTCCCCTCGTGATGATCGAGTTCCCACATCCACGCCCAGAAGTGAGAAAACCGTTGGTCTCCCTATGACCGGTAAAGTACATCGTCCTGCTCCAGCGTCCTTCTCCGGATTCCAGGAATTCCCCTCGTGATGATCGAGTTCCCACATCCACGCCCAGAAGTGAGAAAACCGTTGGTCTCCCTATGACCGGTAAAGTACATCGTCCTGCTCCAACGTCCTTCTCCGGATTCCAGAAGTTCCCCTCGTGATGATCGAGTTCCCACATCCACGCCCAGAAGTGAGAAAACCGTTGGTCTCCCTATGACCGGTAAAGTACATCGTCCTGCTCCAGCGTCCTTCTCCGGATTCCAGAAATTCCCCTCGTGATGATCGAGTTCCCACATCCACGCCCACAAGTGAGAAAACCGTTGGTCTCCCTATGACCGGTAAAGTACATCGTCCTGCTCCAGCGTCCTTCTCCGGATTCCAGAAATTCCCTTCGTGATGATCGAGTTCCCACATCCACGCCCAGAAGTGAGAAAACCGTTGGTCTCCCTATGACCGGTAAAGTACATCGTCCTGCTCCAGCGTCCTTCTCCGGATTCCAGAAATTCCCCTCGTGATGATCGAGTTCCCACATCCACGCCCAGAAGTGAGAAAACCGTTGGTCTCCCTATGACCGGTAAAGTACATCGTCCTGCTCCAGCGTCCTTCTCCGGATTCCAGAAATTCCCTTCGTGATGATCGAGTTCCCACATCCACGCCCAGAAGTGAGAAAACCGTTGGTCTCCCTATGACCGGTAAAGTACATCGTCCTGCTCCAGCGTCCTTCTCCGGATTCCAGAAGTTCCCCTCGTGATGATCGAGTTCCCACATCCACGCTCAGAAGTGAGAAAACCGTTGGTCTCCCTATGACCGGTAAAGTACATCGTCCTGCTCCAGCGTCCTTCTCCGGATTCCAGAAATTCCCTTCGTGATGATCGAGTTCCCACATCCACGCCCAGAAGTGAGAAAACCGTTGGTCTCCCTATGACCGGTAAAGTACATCGTCCTGCTCCAGCGTCCTTCTCCGGATTCCAGAAGTTCCCCTCGTGATGATCGAGTTCCCACATCCACGCCCAGAAGTGAGAAAACCGTTGGTCTCCCTATGACCGGTAAAGTACATCGTCCTGCTCCAGCGTCCTTCTCCGGATTCCAGAAGTTCCCCTCGTGATGATCGAGTTCCCACATCCACGCCCAGAAGTGAGAAAACCGTTGGTCTCCCTATGACCGGTAAAGTACATCGTCCTGCTCCAGCGTCCTTCTCCGGATTCCAGAAATTCCCCTCGTGATGATCGAGTTCCCACATCCACGCCCAGAAGTGAGAAAACCGTTGGTCTCCCTATGACCGGTAAAGTACATCGTCCTGCTCCAGCGTCCTTCTCCGGATTCCAGAAGTTCCCCTCGTGATGATCGAGTTCCCACATCCACGCCCAGAAGTGAGAAAACCGTTGGTCTCCCTATGACCGGTAAAGTGCATCGTCCTGCTCCAGCGTCCTTCTCCGGATTCCAGAAGTTCCCCTCGTGATGATCGAGTTCCCGCATCCACGCCCAGAAGTGAGAAAACCGTTGGTCTCCCTATGACCGGTAAAGTACATCGTCCTGCTCCAGCGTCCTTCTCCGGATTCCAGAAGTTCCCCTCGTGATGATCGAGTTCCCACATCCACGCCCAGAAGTGAGAAAACCGTTGGTCTCCCTATGACCGGTAAAGTACATCGTCCTGCTCCAGCGTCCTTCTCCGGATTCCAGAAATTCCCCGCGTGATGATCGAGTTCCCACATCCACGCCCAGAAGTGAGAAAACCGTTGGTCTCCCTATGACCGGTAAAGTACATCGTCCTGCTCCAGCGTCCTTCTCCGGATTCCAGAAGTTCCCCTCGTGATGATCGAGTTCCCACATCCACGCCCAGAAGTGAGAAAACCGTTGGTCTCCCTATGACCGGTAAAGTGCATCGTCCTGCTCCAGCGTCCTTCTCCGGATTCCAGAAGTTCCCCTCGTGATGATCGAGTTCCCACATCCACGCCCAGAAGTGAGAAAACCGTTGGTCTCCCTATGACCGGTAAAGTACATCGTCCTGCTCCAGCGTCCTTCTCCGGATTCCAGAAGTTCCCCTCGTGATGATCGAGTTCCCACATCCACGCCCAGAAGTGAGAAAACCGTTGGTCTCCCTATGACCGGTAAAGTACATCGTCCTGCTCCAGCGTCCTTCTCCGGATTCCAGAAATTCCCCGCGTGATGATCGAGTTCCCACATCCACGCCCAGAAGTGAGAAAACCGTTGGTCTCCCTATGACCGGTAAAGTACATCGTCCTGCTCCAGCGTCCTTCTCCGGATTCCAGAAGTTCCCCTCGTGATTATCGAGTTCCCACATCCACGCCCAGAAGTGAGAAAACCGTTGGTCTCCCTATGACCGGTAAAGTACATCGTCCTGCTCCAGCGTCCTTCTCCGGATTCCAGGAATTCCCCTCGTGATGATCGAGTTCCCACATCCACGCCCAGAAGTGAGAAAACCGTTGGTCTCCCTATGACCGGTAAAGTAAATCGTCCTGCTCCAGCGTCCTTCTCCGGATTCCAGAAGTTCCCCTCGTGATGATCGAGTTCCCACATCCACGCCCAGAAGTGAGAAAACCGTAGATCTCCCTATGACCGGTAAAGTACATCGTCCTGCTCCAGCGTCCTTCTCCGGATTCCAGAAATTCCCCTCGTGATGATCGAGTTCCCACATCCACGCCCACAAGTGAGAAAACCGTTGGTCTCCCTATGACCGGTAAAGTACATCGTCCTGCTCCAGCGTCCTTCTCCGGATTCCAGAAATTCCCTTCGTGATGATCGAGTTCCCACATCCACGCCCAGAAGTGAGAAAACCGTTGGTCTCCCTATGACCGGTAAAGTACATCGTCCTGCTCCAGCGTCCTTCTCCGGATTCCAGAAATTCCCCTCGTGATGATCGAGTTCCCACATCCACGCCCAGAAGTGAGAAAACCGTTGGTCTCCCTATGACCGGTAAAGTACATCGTCCTGCTCCAGCGTCCTTCTCCGGATTCCAGAAATTCCCCTCGTGATGATCGAGTTCCCACATCCACGCCCAGAAGTGAGAAAACCGTTGGTCTCCCTATGACCAGTAAAGTACATCGTCCTGCTCCAGCGTCCTTCTCCGGATTCCAGAAATTCCCTTCGTGATGATCGAGTTCCCACATCCACGCCCAGAAGTGAGAAAACCGTTGGTCTCCCTATGACCGGTAAAGTACATCGTCCTGCTCCAGCGTCCTTCTCCGGATTCCAGAAATTCCCCTCGTGATGATCGAGTTCCCACATCCACGCCCAGAAGTGAGAAAACCGTTGGTCTCCCTATGACCGGTAAAGTACATCGTCCTGCTCCAGCGTCCTTCTCTGGATTCCAGAAATTCCCCTCGTGATGATCGAGTTCCCACATCCACGCCCAGAAGTGAGAAAACCGTTGGTCTCCCTATGACCAGTAAAGTACATCGTCCTGCTCCAGCGTCCTTCTCCGGATTCCAGAAATTCCCTTCGTGATGATCGAGTTCCCACATCCACGCCCAGAAGTGAGAAAACCGTTGGTCTCCCTATGACCGGTTAAGTACATCGTCCTGCTCCAGCGTCCTTCTCCGGATTCCAGAAATTCCCCTCGTGATGATCGAGTTCCCACATCCACGCCCAGAAGTGAGAAAACCGTTGGTCTCCCTATGACCGGTAAAGTACATCGTCCTGCTCCAGCGTCCTTCTCCGGATTCCAGAAATTCCCCTCGTGATGATCGAGCTCCCACATCCACGCCCAGAAGTGAGAAAACCGTTGGTCTCCCTATGACCGGTAAAGTACATCGTCCTGCTCCAGCGTCCTTCTCCGGATTCCAGAAATTAACCTCGTGATGATCGAGTTCCCACATCCACGCCCAGAAGTGAGAAAACCGTTGGTCTCCCTATGACCGGTAAAGTACATCGTCCTGCTCCAGCGTCCTCCTCCGGATTCCAGAAATTCCCTTCGTGATGATCGAGTTCCCACATCCACGCCCAGAAGTGAGAAAACCGTTGGTCTCCCTATGACTGGTAAAGTACATCGTCCTGCTCCAGCGTCCTTCTCCGGATTCCAGAAATTCCCCTCGTGATGATCGAGTTCCCACATCCACGCCCAGAAGTGAGAAAACCGTTGGTCTCCCTATGACCGGTAAAGTACATCGTCCTGCTCCAGCGTCCTTCTCCGGATTCCAGAAATTCCCTTCCTGATAATCGAGTTCCCACATCCACGCCCAGAAGTGAGAAAACCGTTGGTCTCCCTATGACCGGTAAAGTACATCGTCCTGCTCCAGTGTCCTTCTCCGGATTCCAGAAATTCCCCTCGTGATGATCGAGTTCCCACATCCACGCCCAGAAGTGAGAAAACCGTTGGTCTCCCTATGACCGGTAAAGTACATCGTCCTGCTCCAGCGTCCTTCTCCGTATTCCAGAAATTCCCCTCGTGATGATCGAGTTCCCACATCCACGCCCAGAAGTGAGAAAACCGTTGGTCTCCCTATGACCGGTAAAGTACATCGTCCTGCTCCAGCGTCCTTCTCCGGATTCCAGAAGTTCCCCTCGTGATGATCGAGTTCCCACATCCACGCCCAGAAGTGAGAAAACCGTTGGTCTCCCTATGACCGGTAAAGTACATCGTCCTGCTCCAGCGTCCTTCTCCGGATTCCAGAAATTCCCCTCGTGATGATCGAGTTCCCACATCCACGCCCAGAAGTGAGAAAACCGTTGGTCTCCCTATGACCGGTAAAGTACATCGTCCTGCTCCAGCGTCCTTCTCCGGATTCCAGAAGTTCCCCTCGTGATGATCGAGTTCCCACATCCACGCCAGAAGTGAGAAAACCGTTGGTCTCCCTATGACCGGTAAAGTACATCGTCCTGCTCCAGCGTCCTTCTCCGGATTCCAGAAATTCCCCTCGTGATGATCGAGATCCCACATCCACGCCCAGAAGTGAGAAAACCGTTGGTCTCCCTATGACCGGTAAAGTACATCGTCCTGCTCCAGCGTCCTTCTCCGGATTCCAGGAATTCCCCTCGTGATGATCGAGTTCCCACATCCACGCCCAGAAGTGAGAAAACCGTTGGTCTCCCTATGACCGGTAAAGTACATCGTCCTGCTCCAGCGTCCTTCACCGGATTCCAGAAGTTCCCCTCGTGATGATCGAGTTCCCACATCCACGCCCAGAAGTGAGAAAACCGTTGGTCTCCCTATGACCGGTAAAGTACATCGTCCTGCTCCAGCGTCCTTCTCCGGATTCCAGAAGTTCCCCTCGTGATGATCGAGTTCCCACATCCACGCCCAGAAGTGAGAAAACCGTTGGTCTCCCTATGACCGGTAAAGTACATCGTCCTGCTCCAGCGTCCTTCTCCGGATTCCAGAAATTCCCCTCGTGATGATCGAGTTCCCACATCCACGCCCAGAAGTGAGAAAACCGTTGGTCTCCCTATGACCGGTAAAGTACATCGTCCTGCTCCAGCGTCCTTCTCCGGATTCCAGAAGTTCCCCTCGTGATGATCGAGTTCCCACATCCACGCCCAGAAGTGAGAAAACCGTTGGTCTCCCTATGACCGGTAAAGTACATCGTCCTGCTCCAGCGTCCTTCACCGGATTCCAGAAGTTCCCCTCGTGATGATCGAGTTCCCACATCCACGCCCAGAAGTGAGAAAACCGTTGGTCTCCCTATGACCGGTAAAGTACATCGTCCTGCTCCAGCGTCCTTCTCCGGATTCCAGAAGTTCCCCTCGTGATGATCGAGTTCCCACATCCACGCCCAGAAGTGAGAAAACCGTTGGTCTCCCTATGACCGGTAAAGTACATCGTCCTGCTCCAGCGTCCTTCTCCGGATTCCAGAAGTTCCCCTCGTGATGATCGAGTTCCCACATCCACGCCCAGAAGTGAGAAAACCGTTGGTCTCCCTATGACCGGTAAAGTACATCGTCCTGCTCCAGCGTCCTTCTCCGGATTCCAGAAATTCCCCTCGTGATGATCGAGTTCCCACATCCACGCCCAGAAGTGAGAAAACCGTTGGTCTCCCTATGACCGGTAAAGTACATCGTCCTGCTCCAGCGTCCTTCTCCGGATTCCAGAAGTTCCCCTCGTGATGATCGAGTTCCCACATCCACGCCCAGAAGTGAGAAAACCGTTGGTCTCCCTATGACCGGTAAAGTACATCGTCCTGCTCCAGCGTCCTTCTCCGGATTCTAGAAGTTCCCCTCGTGATGATCGAGTTCCCACATCCACGCCCAGAAGTGAGAAAACCGTTGGTCTCCCTATGACCGGTAAAGTACATCGTCCTGCTCCAGCGTCCTTCTCCGGATTCCAGAAATTCCCCTCGTGATGATCGAGTTCCCACATCCACGCCCAGAAGTGAGAGAACCGTTGGTCTCCCTATGACCGGTAAAGTACATCGTCCTGCTCCAGCGTCCTTCTCCGGATTCCAGAAGTTCCCCTCGTGATTATCGAGTTCCCACATCCACGCCCAGAAGTGAGAAAACCGTTGGTCTCCCTATGACCGGTAAAGTACATCGTCCTGCTCCAGCGTCCTTATCCGGATTCCAGAAATTCCCCTCGTGATGATCGAGTTCCCACATCCACGCCCAGAAGTGAGAAAACCGTTGGTCTCCCTGTGACCGGTAAAGTACATCGTCCTGCTCCAGCGTCCTTCTCCGGATTCCAGAAATTCCCCTCGTGATGATCGAGTTCCCACATCCACGCCCAGAAGTGAGAAAACCGTTGGTCTCCCTATGACCGGTAAAGTACATCGTCCTGCTCCAGCGTCCTTCTCCGGATTCCAGGAATTCCCCTCGTGATGATCGAGTTCCCACATCCACGCCCAGAAGTGAGAAAACCGTTGGTCTCCCTATGACCGGTAAAGTACATCGTCCTGCTCCAGCGTCCTTCTCCGGATTCCAGAAGTTCCCCTCGTGATGATCGAGTTCCCACATCCACGCCCAGAAGTGAGAAAACCGTTGGTCTCCCTATGACCGGTAAAGTACATCGTCCTGCTCCAGCGTCCTTCTCCGGATTCCAGAAATTCCCCTCGTGATGATCGAGTTCCCACATCCACGCCCACAAGTGAGAAAACCGTTGGTCTCCCTATGACCGGTAAAGTACATCGTCCTGCTCCAGCGTCCTTCTCCGGATTCCAGAAATTCCCTTCGTGATGATCGAGTTCCCACATCCACGCCCAGAAGTGAGAAAACCGTTGGTCTCCCTATGACCGGTAAAGTACATCGTCCTGCTCCAGCGTCCTTCTCCGGATTCCAGAAATTCCCCTCGTGATGATCGAGTTCCCACATCCACGCCCAGAAGTGAGAAAACCGTTGGTCTCCCTATGACCGGTAAAGTACATCGTCCTGCTCCAGCGTCCTTCTCCGGATTCCAGAAATTCCCTTCGTGATGATCGAGTTCCCACATCCACGCCCAGAAGTGAGAAAACCGTTGGTCTCCCTATGACCGGTAAAGTACATCGTCCTGCTCCAGCGTCCTTCTCCGGATTCCAGAAGTTCCCCTCGTGATGATCGAGTTCCCACATCCACGCTCAGAAGTGAGAAAACCGTTGGTCTCCCTATGACCGGTAAAGTACATCGTCCTGCTCCAGCGTCCTTCTCCGGATTCCAGAAATTCCCTTCGTGATGATCGAGTTCCCACATCCACGCCCAGAAGTGAGAAAACCGTTGGTCTCCCTATGACCGGTAAAGTACATCGTCCTGCTCCAGCGTCCTTCTCCGGATTCCAGAAGTTCCCCTCGTGATGATCGAGTTCCCACATCCACGCCCAGAAGTGAGAAAACCGTTGGTCTCCCTATGACCGGTAAAGTACATCGTCCTGCTCCAGCGTCCTTCTCCGGATTCCAGAAATTCCCCTCGTGATGATCGAGTTCCCACATCCACGCCCAGAAGTGAGAAAACCGTTGGTCTCCCTATGACCGGTAAAGAACATCGTCCTGCTCCAGCGTCCTTCTCCGGATTCCAGAAGTTCCCCTCGTGATGATCGAGTTCCCACATCCACGCCCAGAAGTGAGAAAACCGTTGGTCTCCCTATGACCGGTAAAGTGCATCGTCCTGCTCCAGCGTCCTTCTCCGGATTCCAGAAGTTCCCCTCGTGATGATCGAGTTCCCACATCCACGCCCAGAAGTGAGAAAACCGTTGGTCTCCCTATGACCGGTAAAGTACATCGTCCTGCTCCAGCGTCCTTCTCCGGATTCCAGAAGTTCCCCTCGTGATGATCGAGTTCTCACATCCACGCCCAGAAGTGAGAAAACCGTTGGTCTCCCTATGACCGGTAAAGTACATCGTCCTGCTCCAGCGTCCTTCTCCGGATTCCAGAAATTCCCCTCGTGATGATCGAGTTCCCACATCCACGCCCAGAAGTGAGAAAACCGTTGGTCTCCCTATGACCGGTAAAGTACATCGTCCTGCTCCAGCGTCCTTCTCCGGATTCCAGAAGTTCCCCTCGTGATGATCGAGTTCCCACATCCACGCCCAGAAGTGAGAAAACCGTTGGTCTCCCTATGACCGGTAAAGTGCATCGTCCTGCTCCAGCGTCCTTCTCCGGATTCCAGAAGTTCCCCTCGTGATGATCGAGTTCCCACATCCACGCCCAGAAGTGAGAAAACCGTTGGTCTCCCTATGACCGGTAAAGTACATCGTCCTGCTCCAGCGTCCTTCTCCGGATTCCAGAAGTTCCCCTCGTGATGATCGAGTTCCCACATCCACGCCCAGAAGTGAGAAAACCGTTGGTCTCCCTATGACCGGTAAAGTACATCGTCCTGCTCCAGCGTCCTTCTCCGGATTCCAGAAATTCCCCGCGTGATGATCGAGTTCCCACATCCACGCCCAGAAGTGAGAAAACCGTTGGTCTCCCTATGACCGGTAAAGTACATCGTCCTGCTCCAGCGTCCTTCTCCGGATTCCAGAAGTTCCCCTCGTGATGATCGAGTTCCCACATCCACGCCCAGAAGTGAGAAAACCGTTGGTCTCCCTATGACCGGTAAAGTGCATCGTCCTGCTCCAGCGTCCTTCTCCGGATTCCAGAAGTTCCCCTCGTGATGATCGAGTTCCCACATCCACGCCCAGAAGTGAGAAAACCGTTGGTCTCCCTATGACCGGTAAAGTACATCGTCCTGCTCCAGCGTCCTTCTCCGGATTCCAGAAGTTCCCCTCGTGATGATCGAGTTCCCACATCCACGCCCAGAAGTGAGAAAACCGTTGGTCTCCCTATGACCGGTAAAGTACATCGTCCTGCTCCAGCGTCCTTCTCCGGATTCCAGAAATTCCCCGCGTGATGATCGAGTTCCCACATCCACGCCCAGAAGTGAGAAAACCGTTGGTCTCCCTATGACCGGTAAAGTACATCGTCCTGCTCCAGCGTCCTTCTCCGGATTCCAGAAGTTCCCCTCGTGATTATCGAGTTCCCACATCCACGCCCAGAAGTGAGAAAACCGTTGGTCTCCCTATGACCGGTAAAGTACATCGTCCTGCTCCAGCGTCCTTCTCCGGATTCCAGAAATTCCCCTCGTGATAATCGAGTTCCCACATCCACGCCCAGAAGTGAGAAAACCGTTGGTCTCCCTGTGACCGGTAAAGTACATCGTCCTGCTCCAGCGTCCTTCTCCGGATTCCAGAAATTCCCCTCGTGATGATCGAGTTCCCACATCCACGCACAGAAGTGAGAAAACCGTTGGTCTCCCTATGACCGGTAAAGTACATCGTCCTGCTCCAGCGTCCTTCTCCGGATTCCAGGAATTCCCCTCGTGATGATCGAGTTCCCACATCCACGCCCAGAAGTGAGAAAACCGTTGGTCTCCCTATGACCGGTAAAGTAAATCGTCCTGCTGCAGCGTCCTTCTCCGGATTCCAGAAGTTCCCCTCGTGATGATCGAGTTCCCACATCCACGCCCAGAAGTGAGAAAACCGTAGATCTCCCTATGACCGGTAAAGTACATCGTCCTGCTCCAGCGTCCTTCTCCGGATTCCAGAAATTCCCCTCGTGATGATCGAGTTCCCACATCCACGCCCACAAGTGAGAAAACCGTTGGTCTCCCTATGACCGGTAAAGTACATCGTCCTGCTCCAGCGTCCTTCTCCGGATTCCAGAAATTCCCTTCGTGATGATCGAGTTCCCACATCCACGCCCAGAAGTGAGAAAACCGTTGGTCTCCCTATGACCGGTAAAGTACATCGTCCTGCTCCAGCGTCCTTCTCCGGATTCCAGAAATTCCCCTCGTGATGATCGAGTTCCCACATCCACGCCCAGAAGTGAGAAAACCGTTGGTCTCCCTATGACCGGTAAAGTACATCGTCCTGCTCCAGCGTCCTTCTCCGGATTCCAGAAATTCCCTTCGTGATGATCGAGTTCCCACATCCACGCCCAGAAGTGAGAAAACCGTTGGTCTCCCTATGACCGGTAAAGTACATCGTCCTGCTCCAGCGTCCTTCTCCGGATTCCAGAAGTTCCCCTCGTGATGATCGAGTTCCCACATCCACGCCCAGAAGTGAGAAAACCGTTGGTCTCCCTATGACCGGTAAAGTACATCGTCCTGCTCCAGCGTCCTTCTCCGGATTCCAGAAATTCCCTTCGTGATGATCGAGTTCCCACATCCACGCCCAGAAGTGAGAAAACCGTTGGTCTCCCTATGACCGGTAAAGTACATCGTCCTGCTCCAGCGTCCTTCTCCGGATTCCAGAAGTTCCCCTCGTGATGATCGAGTTCCCACATCCACGCCCAGAAGTGAGAAAACCGTTGGTCTCCCTATGACCGGTAAAGTACATCGTCCTGCTCCAGCGTCCTTCTCCGGATTCCAGAAGTTCCCCTCGTGATGATGAGTTCCCACATCCACGCTCAGAAGTGAGAAAACCGCTGGTTCCCTGTGACTCTGGAATGTGTACCATCATTCCGATCCAGCGTCCCTCTCCGGAATCCAGTAGCATCCTCCGTTTATCTACAATGGGCAATTATAGTTTATCGTTTTTCTTACTTTCCTTTAATTAAGTCCTTGCTCCTGAATTGATTTTTTGATTTAGAGTTATTTTTCTTTTTTTGTCCCGTGAAACGTCTCTCGAGTTATAAGCCCTCAATGGGGTTATCCCAATATTTTGAGTAGATTGGAGTAGCCCAATTGAATGCTTGGTCGTTTTGGACCTATTCTGAGGATTGTGAATGTTACTTTTGTTTTACTATTTTTGGACCAAAATTCACAGTGGGAGTTTACGTAAATCTAGAGTGTATTGTCTTTTCCATGTTTAGTTTCCAGTTTTACTTTTTAAACACATGGAAACTGAAAATGTGAATTAAGTTGACAAGAAAATAGTTTTAACTATTACTTACCTTCAAAAATTTACTCAATATCAGTCAATATGCTTGGATGCAGGAATTTCTGTCTTTCTCAACTGAATCAGTCTTTTTTACATTCCAAAAAAGTCTTCATGAAGAAGGTATAATTCTAAAGCAGTTTGAAAATTCTTTCATTTTCATGTTCGGCCTGAGATATCTGAATTTTTTCCTTTGATTCATAGATAAATTTGATTTTGAAGATACTTACCCTTGTCTATTGAATTATTTCTACTGCTGTAACTTGAAAAGTGAATTCAGTCATACCAACTGGTCACTGTTACCCACCAGAAGATGGAAAGAAATTTTCAGCATTGATTAAGCACCTTTTGGGGTGCAGAAAAGACTGATAAACCTGGGTTAGGCTTCAATCACCCCATCCACTAATTGACTTATAGTATCTGAAATTTTTGTAACTGATTTTTATCTATAACTCCCACCCGAGATAATTGGTCTATGCATTAATTTAAAAGATAGAAATAATCGTTTATAATCTTTTATTGGTTTTGGTAGCTCTTGTTACTACTTGCTCACACTTGTTAGTAGCTCTTGTTACTACTTGCCGAACAGAACACCATATAGCGCTATTTGGCAAACTATTAAAAATTCGCAGGAAAACAAGCACGTAATGACAACAGTTGTTTTTTATTTGATGTCAGTTTACGATGTAGTATAGAGGGGAATTGTTGAAACTCTAATCAATTGGTGTAAAATCATACATGTTTAATTGGATTAGAGGTTTTATTAGCCAGTGCTTAAGTAGTCAGGTATAATAGTTGGTCCTCGAAGTTTTAGTCTTTTCCAGACTTCTCTACCACAAGGTGCAGTTTTGAGCTGTGATCTGTTTAAAATTTATATAAATGATCTTGTTTTAAAACTAAAGTACGTCCTTGGCATTAATTGTCTTTATACCGACTACTGACATGTGGACTAAAACCCAAAAGTGGAGGGAAGTGCTGAACTTCTGACTGAAAGAACACTACTGTCACAGAATGTCAGGTTGTGACAACTCAACTCAGCTCGACGGATTGTAAACAATGCTCGGTTGCTGTAAGTTCTTGCTCTTCAATAAACTTGATACGTGACATGGTGTCGGAAGTATAAGAACCCGAATTAATATAATAATAATAAGCCTGAGATGGAGACATTTAAGCCACCAGGTGAAATGCGGTTCAGCTCCGGAAATGTTGCAGAAGCTTGGAAAAAGTGGCTTCAAAAGTTTGAAAACTTTATGCTCGCATCGGAGAAGACTGATAAGCCTGACAACATTAAGGTTGCCATTTTGCTTAACCTCTTGGGAGACGAAGGTGTAGAGGTTTACAATACCTTCAAGCATGGAGATCCTGATGTTCCTGAAAAGTTTCAAGACGTATTGAACAGCTTTGAAGGACATTGTATCCCGTGCAAAAATGTAGTGTACGAAAGATTTAAATTTTTTTCGTGCAAGCAACTCGAGGGTCAAACGTTTGACAACTACCTAACGCAGTTGAAAACGTTCGCCGGGACATGCGAATTCGGGGATCAGGAGGAAAGCCTGATTCGTGATCGTATTGTGCTCGGAATAAATGATTCGAGCCTGCAGGAACGGATGCTTCGTGAACCGACGTTAACCCTAAAGAAGGCATCCGATTTCGTCAGAGCTGCTGAAGCAAGCAAGGAGCAGTTCCAATCGATGAAGAGCATCTCCAGTTCCAATCATGTATTTGCCGTAAAAGCATATGGTGATAAAAGGAACGATTTTAATGACTCGACTTACGATTGTAAAAAGTGTGGTCGAAATCACCGAAGAGCCCAGTGTCCTGCCTATGGGAAAGTGTGTACGAAATGCAAAAAGAAGAATCACTTCGCCATAGGGTGTAAAAAGGTGAACATTCATGAACTAGAATGTGAACAAACTAACAGTGAACTGTTTGTTGAAACCCTCACAGTAGGACAAGTAAGTGAACTGAATAACAAAAATACTGATGCAACTTGGTATAAAACTATTGAGTTGGTTATAAATAACAAAACAACTCGACTTAATTTTAAACTGGATACAGGTGCGGAGACTAATGTGCTCCCATATGAGGCTTTGAAATGCTGTAACATAAATTTAATTCAAACTGAAACTGTATTAGTTGCATATGGGAATTTTAAAATTAAGCCTAAGGGTAAGGTCATAATTGAATGTGTTTCAAATCATCTTCGAGTACCTATTGAATTTTTTGTTGTTGAAATTAATGCTACACCAATATTGGGTTTAATTGCTTGTGTTAAGTTAAATTTAATACAAAGAATTGACAATTTAAGTGTTGATAATAAAATTGATCTTTTGAAAAAGTACAAAACTGTGTTTCAAGGTCTAGGTAAATTTCCAGGTGAGGAATACCACATGGAATTAAAAGTTAATGCAGTACCTGTAATACACCCACCTATAAGGGTACCACAATCATTACAAAAGCACTTAAAAGAAACCCTAGATAGATTAGAATGCAATAAAATTGTATCTAAAGTTAATAAGCCAACTGACTGGGTTCAAAGTCTGGTAATTGTTGAGAAACCCAATGGAAGCCTTCGCTTATGTCTTGATCCCAGAGATCTAAATAAGGTGCTTAAAAGAGAACATCATTTAATTCCTTCAGCTGAGGATATAATCAGTCGAATAGAAGGCAAGAAAATATTCTCAGTTTTAGATCTTAAGGATGGGTTTTGGCAGATCCCGTTAGATAACGAAAGCTCGGAAATATGCACCTTTAACACTCCTTTTGGGCGTTATAAATTTAATCGAATGCCTTTTGGGATTGCCTCTGCTCCAGAAGTGTTTCAAAAGAGAAATGAAAGGTTATTTGGGGACATTGAGGGGGTAGAAGTATATTTTGATGATTTAATTATTACCGGTGTAGATAAACTCTCTCATGATATGGCTTTACTTGAAGTTTTAAAGAGAGCCAAAGCTCTTAATGTAAAATTTAATGGTGATAAATTACAATTTAGAATGTCTGAGGTAAAATACATGGGGCAGATAATCTCAGATAAAGGTATAAAGCCTGATCCTTCACACATTAAAGGTATAATGGATATGCCAGTTCCTAGTTCCAAAGGAGAGATCAGAAGACTGTTGGGTATGATTAATTACCTATCTAAATTCATACCAAATTTGTCCCAAATTACAGCACCTTTAAGGGAGTTAATAAAACAAAATAACGAGTTTAGATGGGAATTTGAGCATATTACAGCTCTTAATAAAATTAAAGAAGTACTCATCAGAGCCCCAGTACTGAAAGTCTTTAATAGTTCTGAAAATATCACTATTCAGTGTGATAGCTCAAAAGATGGTTTGGGTACTTGTCTGATACGAAATGGGCAGCCTGTCTCTTTTATGTCTAGAAGCCTCAGTGAATGTAAGAAAAACTATGCACAGATTGAAAAAGAGCTGTTGGCTATAGTATTTTCTTTTGAAAAGTACCACAATTTTGTGTATGGACGCCACACAATTATACAAAGTGACCATAAGCCTCTTACATCTATTGTAATTAAACCAATGTCTAAAATCTCATCTAGGCTACAGCGAATGCTATTAAAACTTTTGAAGTATGATTATGAAGTACAATATGTACCTGGAAACAAAATGTACTTGGCAGACACATTATCACGGGCATTCAAGGGTGATATTCAGGTCAACGATGACCCTGAGATGGAAAATATTGTACATAGTATAGCCAAATATCTACCTATGAGTAAAGCTAGGTTACTACAATTTAAGAATGAGACAGATCAGGATGGGGAATTACAAAGTGTCATTAAGTTCATTAGAGAGGGTTGGCCTAAAGTAATGAAAAATATGGCACATAATTTAAAATTGTACTTTAAATCACAGGGTGATCTTCATGCTAATGAAGGGTTACTATTTCTTAATGATAAGATTGTTGTCCCTAAGACATTAAGACAGCAAATGTTAATGTTGATCCATGAAGGCCACTTTGGGATTGAAAGGTGCAAACGACGAGCCAGAGAAGTGATGTATTGGCCGGGCATAAACGCTGACATAGAATCTGTAGTGACACGTTGTGAAATATGTGAAAAGTATAGGCGATCTAATGTTAAAGAGCCTTTACAGCCATATTCGGTTCCTGATAGACCATTTGAAAAGATAGGGTCGGATATTATGGAGTTTGGGAATCTAAGTTATCTTGTAATTATGGATTATTACTCTAAATGGATTGAAGTTTCAGAGTTACGTAATAAAACAGCTAATGAAGTAATTAATATCCTTAAGGATATGTTTTCAAGATACGGAATTCCGAACTTTGTTGTCTCTGATAATATGCCATTCAATAGTTATTTGTACAGAGACTTTGCTAATGCTTGGGACTTGGAGTACATTTTTACTAGTCCATATTTCCCACAAAGTAATGGTCAAGCTGAAAGGGGAGTGGGTATAGTGAAATCCATATTCAAAAAGGCTAAGGAAGAAAACAAGCATCACTTTGTTGGCCTAATGGAATATAGGAACACACCTATATCAGGACTTCACCTCTCTCCAGTTCAGTTAATGTTTAGTCGAAGACTGCGAACTAAATTACCAGTAACAAACAAGCTGCTTAATGCAGAATTGTTCAATGACGTCAGAGGGCTGTTGACTAAGCGTCAACAAACCCAAAAATGGTTTCATGATCGTTCTGCAAAATCTCTGAGTAAACTAAACCCAGGTGATTCTGTAAGAATGCAAAACATGAAAACAAAGACTTGGGAACCTGCCATAGTGATGTCGCAAAACTCTCGCGCTTACTTAGTCAAAAATCAACTGGGAAAAATATTTAAAAGGAATAGAAAACACCTTATAAAATCTTATAGTAATTTTAGCGAAAATAGGAATGATTTTAATATTGAACACACACCTGATGAAATTGCAAGCAATATACCAAATCAAAATATAATTAATAGCAATCATGATCTAACTGTTACAAAGAGTGGACGGATTTGTAGAAGACCGAGATATTTAAATGACTATGTGTAATTTGAAATGTGTATATTTGAATATTTGTGCACCTAATGTTATTGTACAGTAATTGTGTTTATGTGATGTGTATTATGTTAAAATTATTATTGTATATAGTGTACACATGTAAAGGGGGATGTCACAGAATGTCAGGTTGTGACAACTCAACTCAGCTCGACGGATTGTAAACAATGCTCGGTTGCTGTAAGTTCTTGCTCTTCAATAAACTTGATACGTGACAACTACATCAGGCTATCTCATGTTTGAATGAATAGTGTAATATGAATGATAATGCAAGACTTTAAAGTTAGGACTTATACAATTTACGTGAGATGTCTCCATACTGTATGAAACATGTAACCCGCTCTATGACAACCCATCTTGTTAAAAGCATTTGTCTGTCCCTAGTAGGTCCCGGGCTGTTTGTAAGTACATGGATGTTTGTAGTTGTTCCTATTTGGAGTAGCATATAGAACTAGATACTTCTTCACAAGTAACTATCAGTTCTCCTCAAGTGGTGCCAAAGAAAAAGAGGTGAGTGGTTGAGTATTGGAAAAAAAAAGGACATTTGTTCCTTCCCTATGAAGAAAACCAACCATTCCTAAATATTATTATTATTATTTTTATTTTTATTTTTTATTTATTTTTTTTTTTGGGGGGGGGAAGATGTACAACGCAATCTGTCAAATTTTTAAAGCTGAACCTTGTCAATTTTCTAATTTTAAAATTCGATATATTAAAAAGACCTAATACAATTAAAATGCATTGCGATTTATATTAAATTGAAGAAATTAAATCCCAATAAAATAGCTTTAAAATTAGAGATTACCAGGTCTGTATCTTCCCCAAAATTAATTATCTACCTTAAAGATGCAGTAAATTTTCAATAAAGCTTTAAATAACTAAAGCTTAATAGCCTTTTGAATGGAGGACAAAACTTTTTTAAAATTATTATTTTCATTCATAGCTATGTAATGTCACTTGCTACA